>JAJOZX010005295.1:0-87500 GCA_023014485.1 Bathynomus jamesi
GTGCGTTCTCGAGTGTCGCGAGAGTTAAGATGCGGTGACGTCAGTTTGAGTTGAATCTTCGGTTCAAACACACTTAGCTTGGATGGGCTTCGTTGACATTAAACGTTTATTATTATTATTATGAAAAGTATTCGGATTTAAGATTTTCGGTACCGCGTTAGTCGTTTGTTTTGTGGTGTACTAATGCTTTTTTTTTAATTCCTGCCTTTTTTTTTCCCCCCCTCTTTTGCTGGGTTGTTGTTCCCCTTTCCTCCCTCATCCCCTTCTTTACACCCCCACCTTACGTACGGTACAACCCGCGCTCTTACGTAGAACGTAGGCATTGACAAGGGAGAAATACCTGATTTGAAGAAGGTTGGTATTGAAAGCTTTTAATTTTTTAATATGTATGTAATTGGTCAATTTGAAGTTTTAAATCTTTTTTAAAATCAGTTTTTTTTTTTTTTTAATTTTCAAGAATTTTGGTTTTTTTTTTGTTCCATTTATATAGAGTGGAAACATTTTTGTCAGAACGAAGTTTAAGCCAGTTGAGAGTGGCTTTTATATTACTATCTGTTTTCATTCTTATTAATCTGCAGTAATTTGTCCTAATCATAATGCCTTGTTGATATTGCATGGTTTTTGTTTTTTTTTCGTGGGGGGGGGGGGGGGGGGGCATATGTGTTGCCAAAGTCTCCCATAATAGTTCGCTGGACTTTCACTCCAATTTCTCTTGGAGAACCCGTCAGCTATTAATTTGTAATTAGAATTTTCCCTCAAATTTTTTAGCTTCATATTCTGACAGTCATTGGTTGAATGATTGTGAAGCCCGATTGGAAATGACGGTGTTTGGCACCCGAATACCCATCGCTGATTGTCTTAAAATATTCACTTAAACTTTCTGCGAATTCCCTCGTATGGAGAGACTTTGGTAGTACGCTTGCTTTAAGTAATTAATTTTTTTTTAAACCATTCCTTCTGCATTGGTGGTGGTGTGACTCCTTTTTGGGTGTTCCTTGATTGCCATTCTTCGTCGTCTTTCTGCGCTCCCTCAACACGCTTTTGGTGTCAACCCAAAACTGTAACCCTAAAACACGTTGCGGGTTTTACTTTTGCGATACAATGACTTTTTCGCTGATCTTTCACCGATTGCAATGCTTGGAAAACCCTTTTTACCACATTATTCGCTTAGCCTCCTGATTCTGAATATGTAAGTTGCGATGGGCTTTTTTTTCTTTGTAATTCTAAATTAAGAGTGTACCCTCATCAGGATCAGAATTTAAATTCTTTAGCGATTGATCAGTTTGTAGTACCTGATATGCCGTACATTAAAACCAAGCTCATTCATGCTCTAGTCTATCGTTAATTTTGTAGCCACCCGGTACCTAAAAGGAAAAAAATTGTCAATACTGAAAATTCCTATGCTGCGCGAATTTTGCTCGACCCTGTACAATTATATTGGTAGTTTTTTTTTAAGCTGGACAGGGAGAGCCAATTTTCTTTCAGACTTAGAATGTTTTGCTGAATTTTGCAATAATCACTAATTAATTTCCGTGACTACTGAATCATGAGTACCAATTGGAAAAATTAGTGAAGAGTGGTAGTCTACTTTGTGATGGTACCAGTAACTGCGGGTGGTTCTTGATCCATCGGAGAACAATCATTGAAACCATTGTTTTTTGTCCCCAACCAAATAAATTTGGACCGACCATACTAGCTCGTATTTGTCCGTCTATCTGTTCATCACGTTTATGTCCGGTCTATAACTTTTGAACAGCTCAACATAAATTGAAACTTTACGCACAAATGGATCATGACAAGACTGTGTGTAATGAGCGAAAGTCGGGTTCCCTCATAAAATGAGTCGCAATGGATGTCAAGGGTGAAACGGGGGTCCATGCCATAACTTTGGAACCACTCGACATAAACGTGTTGTGAGCAAGACTGGTTCTTTCACCGAAAGTGAAAGTCGTGTATAAAGGAGAGGACATTAATTTTCTGACGTAGTTTTTGTTAATGATATGGTAGCTACTAAATATCGCATACCATTCGAAAGTAGTGATGGTACCATTGTTGTAGTTCTGTCAAACTCTTCAATGACCTTTTTAGATGGCTTAACGTTTACACATTGAGTAGCTAGGCATGAAAGCGTCGTAACGAGAGTTTTGGGGGTGTTGACCAACTTAGAATCTTGTAAGTCAGAATGAACATTTTGGTAGTTTACCAGATGCGATGAATCGCGCTTCATTTTAATAGTTGGTAAAGTTGCATCCTCTCTCAAATAGACCAATTTCGGGGTACTACGGCAGAATAGTGCCACGAAGCCATGAAAGTGATCGAGAGTTCCTTTTTGTGGTAATGACTTTCTTTGACGGTTGTGGTTTAATCAATACTTTCACTCGATTGATGTATTCTTTTGTGGTGCAAGAATCGCCTCTACAAAGTTTTTCATACTGGCTTACGATGAAAGTTCATCTAATTGTAAAGGAATATAGCATGAAGTACCAACCCATGAACTACCTACTATTTTGGCTTATCAACAAAAGCCTTTTATTAGACAATAATTTGCCTCCGATTGATGCGTGTTCGGTGTTGGGTCAGTTGAGAGGTTTTGCTGCTTCTATAAGTCTGTTCCGATTTTTTTTTTTCTTCCTCGTGTCAAGTTGTTCAATGGTTAAAATATATTTGCATTGAAGACTAATGAAAGAATAACTTATTTCACGCGGACTCACTACTACTACTACTACTACTACTACTACTACTACTACTATAGAACGTGCGAACGTTTTCATTAATGAGGAAGGGGTTCATTACTTTTGGCGTACTACTAATTGTAGTGTTAGTGTTTGTTGGCTCTCCCCGTTAAACTTGGCTATCAACAAATTTGTTTTAAAGTAATTATAGTAACCTTTTTAAGTGGGTTTTAGCAGAATTTAAAAGTTTGTTGGGTTTGTGAAGTTTAGAATGCCTTTTAAAGATTTTTGTAATGATCTAGTGTTAACTCAAGTCGCGTGATATGAAGCGTTCATTGGTATGTAAAGTAATGACATTTGACTACTTAGTCGCAACTCTTAACTTTTCCATCGCTCAAAATTAATAATAATAATAAAAAAAATTTCCTTTGCAATCCCCATCTCCAGATCTTATTTTTAACTGATAAGCCCTCAGCTACCATGTCTCTTCTTGACTCACTTTAATTTCAGCAGCCACTTAGAAGTCTGATTAATATTTATCACTTGATATTTATATACTAGTCATTTGAAACCTTACCATACTCGCATAAAACTCTGGAAAAGGGTCTTGGTAATTGCTTTGCCAGCTTATCCCTTGTTCGACACTCGGAGCTCATGTTATGAAATATTTTCCAGGCCCCGAGTAGTCTTCTAGACGCCCTAGAAGCTCACCTCGCTTCTCTAGAAGGAAAGAAGGTCGCTTCTGCTAGTAATGCCAGGTTAGTTCTAGTTTCTTACTCGTTCCAACGTAGGATTGAGTCGCGTGATATTCGGAACAGTTTTCGAGTCCTTGATTAGATTGGTGTACTCGAATGGGTCTCCACTTTTAATTGGAGTAACTAACATTTAGGTTAACTTGCGCAGCATTAAGTTATTTTGCGTTCGTGAGTTTGGGAGAGATTCGTTTTTGCAGGAATTGAGCACTAAACTACTTTAGTTACCCTTCTTAATAAAATTGTATTCTTATTTTCATTGTATCTTACGAACAGAGTTATCCGAGGCCTGTAAGTTTTTGTCTTCAGAAAGTTATTTTTTATACTCATGACATAATCCAGCGTTTTAGAAGACGCAGGATTTTCATTTCATTTTACGCACTTTTCAATTATTTTTTTTACCTAAAAATTTTTATACCTTAAATCCGTACATCATCGCCGAATTCCATTACTAATTTAAAGCCTTTCTGCCTAACGATGCACCCATTCTCCAAATAACCTTCAACCACCACCTTGCTTCATTTATGACCTCTGACTGCCTCCCCCACCAGTAGTGGGGTGAAGTTGAAGAGCGCAGTTTCTGTGCTCAGCTCAACCAGCTCTTCGTTTGGTCTTGCATGCAGCAATGGTCGGATCGGTGATGCCGCCACTACCGGAACGAACGGAACGTCCCCACTCGACGAAGTGACGAAGAGGGCCGCTCTCGCTGAGGAAGAGGCCATGTACGAGAAGCTGAAGGTGAGCTACCGCGACAATAGAGGTGTGTTAAGCCACCACCACATTAATGATAAAATACTTATGGTATCGTCCTTCCATATTGTTGGATGGTTAAGTGCATTTCACGGTGTATGAAAAATGAAATGAACGATCGCTCGCTCGTCGGTGACGGAACAGATTGAAAGACGTGAAATTTAGTCGTTTTGATTGAACTACCCCTTTCCCCCCCTTTCCCCCCCTTTCCCCCTCCAAGAGTCGATTGGTTTAATGTGTGTGAGCCCAAAAGTCTTGATAACTTCTTAACTTTGATATATTCAGCAGGAACATGGCAAGAACAATCCATTTTTGAGCTCTCCAGTCAGTGAACCTTCGAGTACCGCCCCTGCTGCCACTACTGCATCATCCACCTCGACCCAAATTGTGGATCTGTTCGGTGGGGGGCAACCAGAACCCGTTCCACCGCCGCTTCAGGTAACTTTTTTTTTTTTGGTAAATGGTTTCTCGTTGGCATTTAAGCGACGCGACGTTGGGTTCAGTAATTGGATGGAGGACAGTCTTCTGCGTTCAGATGTAGTAGTGACCACTGATGGTTCGAGTCCCACTCAAAGCTGTAGGTCCCTTGTGTCAGGTGTCTGGTTGTTACGGAGGAGGTTAAATAAGCCAAAGCTTTGTCATTGGTTTGAATACGCGCTTATAAATGATAACCAAAGTACTCGGCGGGATTCTTTCTCCCGTTGCTTTCATGTTCTTAATTCGTCTAGGTACAGTCGGTGCCAAAGGTCCTGTCAATAAATACAGGGTGTCCGGGCTTAAATGGCAATAAAATACATATATAATTTTTTATTTTATTGCCATTTAACCCCGGACACCCTACTATAGAGTAGTGCAGCGGGAGAAGGGGATAAGCGACAAAATCGGCGAAATGAGTTTGTTTATTATCCCCTCTATCCCCTCTATCCCACCGCGCTACTCTATTATTTCTTACCAGTAATAATGATGATAAACTTTGAATTTCACGATATTGGACTTTCAGTATATTGTGAACTAATTTTTGGTTTTGTAATGGGTGACAGCAAACTACGAAGGCTTCTGACGATCTTCTGCAGTTGGGGAACCCCTTCGCGGATATGCTATCTACGGCACCCACAGTACAACCCACAACAGCGCTCCCATTACAACAGCCAACCCCACAACCTTATACCAACGGTAAGGATTTTTGCCCACACGACAAAAATAAGACGACGATTGTTGAAATTGTGGACTTTGGGTTTTGGTTTTGTCGATGTGAATGCGTTTTTCTTTAATGTTGGGAAAGGATTTTAATATTTAATTTTTTTTGTGTGCGCAAATAAAATATTCTAAACGTTTGTGAATAGTTATGTATTATTTTGTGTGTTCAGTACCGTAAGTCGTGTGATGTTTGTTTGCGCGTTCCTCGGGCAATAAGGTCCCCCTTAACACGGGTGTTTATATTACTCGCGTAGGTCTATGTAAAGTTGGGGTAATCGGTTGATCATTTACGGCATTGAAAGTTGAATCTTACTTACAGGTTGACTCTTACTTTATAAGTATTAGCTTCGAAAGGCTTTACTTTTTATTGGCTTTTTCGCGTATGAATTGTACTCTGGAAAAATAATTACTTAACGTCTAATACAAAGTTTGTCATATAGATCCCGTGGTTCGGATTCCACGTAAAACTGTACAGTAGGTCCCCTCCGTCATAGCACCCTTGATGTTACGGAGAAGGTTAAAAACTACCCCACATATTATTCCCCAGTATGCCCAAAGTAGTCATAATGGAAGAGGGCTATTTTTTTTAATAGGATCTAAATTTAAGTTTGCTTCGATGCAAGGCAAGAGATTTATGTATAAAGTAAAACTTAAGATAAAATTAGCATAATTTTTGTTTGGCTTTACCTCTAATTTTTTGTTTTACAATCCGTACTGCTAAATAAATTCCTTCTATATTTAGTTGAGTTTGAAGTTTATTTAATTTAAAGCCTGTAGTTTAATTTACCTCCTTTTAGTTCCCTAATTAGCCAGCTACTGTCGTACCAGAGTGAAAATACAAAGGCGCTTCCTCAGTGGATGGACCCTGCCTCGTCTTTTGATAGTGGTAGTTCTTTTGAAGAAAGTTAACTGTTTTGAGACTAAATGTTTTAATTCTAATATAAGGGAAATATTAAAAAAAAACAAAAAAAAACATCGATTCAAATGCAAAAATGTCTTAGGAAATTTATTATTTGAAAAAAAATTTCAAGTTTTGTGAACGTGGGTCCCCACCCCCGCAATTTCATAAAACGACACTTTGTATTCTCGCCTTGGCGTCGTAATGCTGGCATGCCCTGAACATTATTATATTATTATTTGTGTTCATAAATATTATTGTTTTAATTTGTTTTAATTATTTTTAGGCTTTACCCAATCCTCCTCTGGTTTTGTTACTGATAATAATTTTGAAGCTGTTTTTGGTTCCAGTAGTAATGATAGTCACTATCAATGTAAGTTTTTTTTGTATATGACGTTTACTTTTTAATGTATATAACTATGTATATTGTGTGCATTTGATACTGATTTTGAGTTTATTAACTTGTTTATATGCCATACAAGTGGTTTTGTACTGTAAATAAGTTCTTGCGAAACGTTTCTGTTAGGTTTTTAACCCTCTTCAACCCTATGGAGTAACTATGAACTCTGAGAATGTTGAAAAAACTACATAGGCCTATATTGCCTATTCTCTCTATTAGTAGAGAACACACACGTTTAATCCTTCCTTAACCCTTTCGCTACGGGGGAAGGGTTAAATGTACGTTAATTTACGCTTCCCGTATTTGAATCCCCAAACCCCGTTTACGAAAAGGAAATTTTGTTACTTCACAGTTGAAATTGAATTCTGCATCAACTTGCGATCAATATTCGAAATAATTTTCTGTATTTAATTAAAATTTATTTTTGAAGTTTTTGTAATTTTAATAATTGCTTCGTTAACATTTTCATTTTATAAAATGTTAAATTTTATCCAACTTTCATGTTAATTTTAAATTTTTCCGCGTTCTGAAATTATTTATACTTTGCATTTTTTAACTTAAAAAAAAAAAAAAAAAAAAGTTGTTAATCAGCGAAAAAAATAGAATTGTTAATCAGCGGAGCTTTAAGCCAACTGCAGATCATTTCGATATGCCATTCTTTTCAACGCAAGTTATTCTACCAGATGTTAAAATCTATTATAAACATTTCAGTTGAGTTTGCAGAAACAGATTTGACAGTACTGTGAGTTAACATTTGAAGTACTTTTATTAACATACACTCGTTAGGACTAACAATGTTATACGTGTGTAGCTAAATTGTTTGATGTCATACATTCTAAATTTCTCGAATCTTCCTTGACTCACTGAAACTAATTCTCAAATCTTGTTGAAAATATTTCAAATAACCCATCTAAAATGGACAAAATGGACGCGACGAATATGACGAGGTTTTGCGTTGTAAAAGTGACTGTTTTTGCATCAGGATTTAAGGAACACGCAATACTGGATGATTAGGTTTTACCAGTAATAGTTCTGGTTTCTCTCAGAACGAGATTCGGTTAAGAGCAGTGGAGACCCAGGAAAGATTGAATTATTGTGGCACCCCATTGATCCATACTGTATAACGAACGTTTTGTGAATATGGACAATTTTTTTTTTTTTTTAAACTTGACCCAGTCGGGCAAATTCATTTTGACAATATTGTTACATGGGAGGGTTTTCATAAACTGTTTCATTGCAAGCATCCGAGGGGGACGTGAATCCCTTTGCTGACCTGGGGATGCCGCCCTCAGAGGGGGGTCAGGGGCTCGCTGCTGGGGGGGAAGCTTTGGTTCAAGCGCCCCCTTCCCCGCAAAACACTTTGGGATCAGGTGACTTCATTCTTCCTTTTTTCATTTAGGTCTCGAGGCCAGCTTTAGTTCTCTCGCGCATATATATTATATATAAACCGCTAATTTAGGATGTTTTAGGTCCGTAATAAGACCTCAGAGGCGCATGTAAAGCTATCTTGAAGCTTCTAGGAAAGCGCTTATTTTGCCCATTATAATGAAGTGTTGGAGGAATAAAGCGAGGTTGTATGTTGTTTTACTAAGACTGAGTACTTGTACTAGTTTACTAGCACACGTACTATTTTATGGAGAACCTCGCTATCTTCTAACATAGGATGGCTTGCACGTTGTTTTGAGTTCACGCTTTTGCATGCTGATTTTCGATAATTCTCTTAATACTTAAAGGAGTGTATCATATGCGTACCGTTATTAGATAAAATTTAGTTTAGTTTTGTTAATTTTAATTAGAGTAGGTGAATAGATTAGAAGTTCTTATTCTGTAATTTGTTACAAAAAGGTGTTTACAATTTGACTAAGTATCGTTACGAACTACTGCTATTTACTCCAATCGTTTGTGCCACCTTTGTATGATAATTGCCTCATTGATGACTGCACGTACGGTAATTACCGTACTGAGTACCTTTCACTACATTCACTAGAGTACCGTCGTAATAGTGATCGATCGATTTTTTTTTTGTGGCGCTCGCTCGCTCACACTCACTCACTCTTCTGTATTAAAGCTTTCGATGGTTTTGGCGATATTTTGAAACCGGAAGGAAAAGGGCTTGGAGGCGTCGGCGGAGCAGCTCCCGCTACAGCTACCATCCCCCAACAACAGCAACAACAACCCCCTCAACCTCAGAAGCTCATAAGCGGCGACCTTGACATGTCTCTCTCATCACTAGTGGAGAACCTCAACATCAAAGGTCCCGCCCAAAAGTAAGTACTTTTGATTTAGGAATTTATTGCTACTTTAAGAATTCCGTTCATTTGTTTGAAGTTTAGGATTTGGTTTACCAATTTACGCTTATTGGTTTTTTCATTGATGAATTGTGACCCAAGAAAGCAATAGTGAACCAGGTATCTTTTTGTATTTTCTCATTCGATGTTTGCTGTTTAAAAAAAACCTTAATGAGTCGATGTTTGTGTATGGAGTTTATGCATTGAACGAGACCATTGACGATCCTAATCTTTTGAAGTTCAGTAGTCTTATAGAACTCGAATTTTATTAGTTTGAGATAAACTAATTTCAGACCCCAGTGGAATTCTCCAAAATCCCAGAGCAAGACGGGAGGTACTGGATGGGCCCCCACAGTGTCGACAGGAACTACTGGAGGCTACAGACCCCGGCCCCCATGGTAACCACTCAAAACCCTCCGTGGCCAGGTGGTGCAACCCCAGTCAACCCAGGATTTACTCAGCAACCCCAAATGGTTCGTATGTGAAATGTTGCGATGCGAATTGAGCGAGTGATTTGTGCGGGGTTTTGGTCGTGACATCGCACATTTATATACGAGGCCCTCCTAGGAAGAAGTGGCTAAGCGACAAAAGTAAAAAACTCCAGAAAACAAGTTAAAGTTGTACCAATTTGAAAGTGGCTTAACTTTTGAACTTCTAAAGATATTTCAACGAAATATGGCAACTTTCAAATTGTTATAACTGTAACGGCGTTTTCCGCTTTTGTCGCTCAGCCACCTCTTCTTAGGAAGGCCTCGCTTTGTGGTCGTGGCCCCCAAGTCGCGTTTCAACAATCTCTGTTCATTGGGAACAACTACGTTTCCTGTATTAAGTTTAAGTAGAAAAGAGTAGACACGAGTATCTGAATAACTATGAAAAAGTTTACTCTTCCCCTCCACCACTTTTGCTCCTGTCCCTCAGAAGAATTTAGAGGTGGGGAATTGCTTCCACTACCTCTTTATTTTGTAAGCCTAATGAATATTTTTAAGGTTTCGGTCCCAAGTTGTAGGAGGTCTCCTCGGTTACGTGACATTTACAAATAATTTGAGAGCTAAATAAGCGCGGATATTATTGTTTGAGGGAGGTTTAACTTCGTAACCTATGAAGATTGTATGGCGGGAAGGACCTACGCCTTTACGCGGGATCCGAACCACGGGGGACGGGAGGGGGGGTTAGTAAATCTGTAATGGAGAAATTGGTGGTATTGGTATTTCTTTTAGGGTATTTAAAAGTAGGAATGGAGGGCACGAGCAGTTTTCTTTGGAAACAAATTCTCCAAGAAACTTTGTGAAAAGTGTAAGAAATTACTAATTAGTAATACATTTTTTTCATTATTTTTTAAAATTTTATTAGTTATCAAACAAAACTCGCTAATTTCTAATAAATAACTTTTTAAGTTTTTAGGCGAACATAAAAGTAGGTTTGAGTCTATTGCTAGTTAACTAAAGAGGATTCTTTTGCAGGGTATAATGACCGGAGCTCCAACTATGGGTATGGGGACAACCTTCCCCCCACAATCTCAGTCCCAACCGGGGATACCGAGCGTCACACCCAACACTGTCACAACGTCGGCGTTTGACCCATTAGCGGATCTGTAAAGAGGAAAGAATGGTTTTTGGTCGAGTGAACTGCATTGTCTTTGGAAGAGTTTAGATTCTGGGTCGACTGAATATAAAGTTATTTATACACTATTTCTACGTTGTAAAACAGATGTTACTAGTAACATACTACTAGGAACTAGAAGTACTCATGACTGTGTAAAACTAATCTGGTAGCGTTAGGTAGAAACTAGGTCCTAGTGTGAGAGGTTTACTAGATTTACTAGCGCAGAAGGGCATTAAATACATATTTTATATCTAATGTTTACAATAATTAAATTACTGCCTTAAGAAATGTATTTAAAAAATTGTAAATTTGCTTTTGGAGAAATTGAAATCGCTTCCAAGTTTTCCAGTATAAAAGGTTTGTGAATCCGCCATATATTTTTTTCGTGTAACTTCGTAATTTAAATTAAGAAATTTTAAAACTTAATGTTTCCAAATTGGATTTAATTACTTCAGAAAATGTTAATTTTTTGATGAAAGCTGAAAGTTGACTGAAATGTACTGCTTGAATGGGTATACCCTAATGGGTATATTTGACCTATTGTATTCATACACGGTAAACTATGTCAATAGTAATCTCGTTTAGAGTTGAAATAGCTTCGTCGTCCACGTAAATTTAAAACACAAAAAACATTCCATATTTTACAACTCTTTATACTTAATTTTTAATAAGACATTTTCAAAATTTAAAATTTCTAAATATTTCTTTAAGAAAATAAGTAATAGTATTAATAGTAAGTAATATTTAAGTTTTTTTTTGTATGTATAGGTTACTATTTTGAACTGTTAGTTGTAACTGTATAGTTTTACTCATCTAGTTATAATTCAAGATTTTGGGTAAAATATTTTTTTTAATTTGGGTTTATATGCTTAATTTGAGGTTAAAAGATTGTTTTCGATGTTTTAAGCTTAAAATTTTAAAATATACTTGGGTGTAATTTGGTTTGTGTTGACAGTAACTATCTTTAAGGTGGTCTGAAAAAAAAAAAGTGAGATTTTGTTTGGGGGGGAGGGGGTGGTGATTAACTTTGAACTCGCAAGCGAGCGTCTTTTGGGTAAAAGCTTTATTATACTCTTGAGGAAAAATAGAGATTTTCCAAACTTTGGAACCCATGCTCTGGGTAAAATCTAACTAGCCTTTAATTAGGTAAAAAAAAGTTGAACTGCAGTTAATAAACAATAAATGTGTTAACAGAATTGCATGCAACTATAATTCTTGTAAAAAAAATAATGTACAGTGTCCTGATGTTTAAAAACTGTGTGATGTTTGCTGAAGATGTGTAGCCATTAGACCAAGACTTTGTCTAATCTGTGGACAGATATATCAATTAGACGGAATTTTGCTCTGTAGAATGTAGAGGATATCTTTATCATTGTAGTTTCAGCATACTGAAATTTGAAGAAATGTTAAAAAAAATGTTGAAATAGATAAATCTAATCTAATACAATTTTAAAACTGTGATTTTTAATTAACTCGTAATAACTTCGGTTTATTTATTAAATTATTTATTACTGTCTAGATATATATATATATAATATAATAAGCCCTTGTTTTTATTATTGTTTTAAATTATATATTTGTGTTTCTTTTGTATTTAAAATTAAAGCATTCTGTAGTAAATACTATGAAGTTAATAGGCCTATTCAGTATTTTATTAGGCTCTCATTAATCCCATTGATAAAATGCATTAAAAAGTGTACCAAGGATATGCCTTGATTTAACTTAAATTATCTATTAAGAATAAATGTTGATATAGAGAATGGGAACTTTACATAACCTTCAAATTTGAAGCACCATGGTAAAGTCGGTGGGTTGGGGGTTATGATCTCCATTGAAGCTGGGTGATGCGTTAGCATTTTTATTTAGGGTTAAGATCATCTCCGCGTGACCGACGAGACTTTTCATTCCCTGTGGGTTACTTAGAATTCAGTTGGTGGTTTTAATGGCTAACCAAATGTGAACATGGGAAAGTAGCGTGTTTACAGATTTGCTAATTTTTATTGGTTTTGTAACGACTTCGTGAAATAGTTTCTGGTTTTAATACTTTTAACCCTTTATCCCCATTGCTCTAAATTTAACCATATAATTTTGAGATTTTAGTAATTATGGAGAACAAGAGATATAAAATTGTTTTAATGAGATTTTGGAATACGAAGCTGTCCGGCAGGATTAGACAAACTTGTTCTGAACTATTATAAATATCAATTTGTGCTTGTAGATATATTCAAAAGTGTAGACCCTCTTCTGATAACTTAAGGCTAATTCTAAAGGTATAAAGTTTGTATGAGAGTTGCACGCGTGTTTATATATTATATATATATATATGTATGGATGGTTGTAATACATACCAAATGACACCAGTATACTTTGGGGAGGGGGGATCAATCAGGAAAGGTTGTCGCTCACTGCATTGTACCATGACTGCACTTATCTTGAAATGTTAACTCGCTCCCCATATTAGCCATTGCTTTATTCTATCTACAACAAAAAAGTCCTTATCAGTTGCTCGGAGACACTAGCACCGGACCTCCATGATCCAAAAACTAGACATTTTGAACATTTGTTTTAGTTCTAATGCATTACTTTTGTAAATTTAATTTTAAAATAAACTTATAGGACAACGTGTATATCAAACGAGCTGGAAAAATGTCGTCAAATGTCCTGAAGTGGATTGAAGTATAGTGGGATTTTCTTTAAATTTAATTTCTTGCCAAAAAAAAAGTCTACAAATCTTGAAGTATGTGTATTACTTTTATTAATTACCTCGGTAATCTTCTCCCCATCATACGTAGATAGATAGATAGGCAGGCAGGCAGGCACAGACAGACACACGTTTCCGAATTCTAAAACTGCAGAAGTGCAATCTTCCATGCTCAATGCTACATAATCTTCGCCTATCGTGTAACTATTTCAGTCATGCATACATACATACTAGGGTAGGTTGATTTTGGAACTGTGATCTTGGACTAGTCTAGATAGAAAGGTATTAATGTATGAAAAACGTTGCACCAATTCATATTTGTGAAAATGATTGTATTTTTTGAGGATTGTTAATTTATTTTAAGTTGTAAAATTGCCGAATTTTACGCAATCGCGCGCGCGGCATTCGCGCAATGTAAACAAACAAAATATCGGACCTTATTTAATTAAAATTCGGCTTTTTTAACAAAACGATGCTTGAAACTTATTGTAAATGCATTATAGATGTTTATTAGTGTATTATTTTGCATTTTTTAATATTTACCTATATAATGTGTATTAAATCGTTATTTTATTATTCGTTCATTTAATTGTTTATTTTCAGATATTTCATAAAAATGGGTAAAAAACGGGTCTGCAGGGTTAACTCGAAGTGATAGTGCCAAAAAATTCAGTGGCCAGCCTTCCCCTTTGGATAAAACAGAGCTTCCTACCCTCCGCCAAGTTATTCAGTACAGTTATTTCCTCCAAAACAGCCACCCGGACTTGAAAGACTATGATATTGCTAAAATGATAGCAAAGATGCGATTGAGATCTGGCAAGCAGTGAACCCGCGGCTGCCCCTGTATGAGGAATATTATGTAGTGAAATTGGTGGATAAAGTGTGCTTCAAGAAAGCAAGAGAGATAAACAGGAAATATCTCTATACAGTCTAGGAGCAGGATCTGGAGGAAAAGCTGGATAAACTTTTTGATATTTCTGCTTGCACCTGTAAGCTACCTGTTCGTCCCTGTGATGACAATGCTGTGAAGTGCAAGAAAGAAAATTGTCAAACACAACACACAATCTGCACTTGTCCTCCCAGTAAGAAGGTAATGCTATTATTTTTTTAACTTTTAACTGGCCTAACTTAGTGCGATTAGGTGCCTTTTAAATGGAAGGAAATTCAATGCTTGTAATTGAAAAAATATCTGCATTTTCCTCCTGTAATCTTCCTTTCCCCCTCCCTGGTAATAGAAATTAATAATCAATTTTTTTTCAGGATTTTCTCTTATTTTAGATCCGCTATTTAATATACTTTACTATTTCAGGTTCCAGTAGAGGAGAGGGAATACTTGAGAGATCAGAGGGTCAAAATAGGACCCAAGGGCTCTTTCCAGCTGGGATCTGTGAATAAAGCTGCTGTGAAGAGAGACCGGAGGGCTGCAGCTGAAGCAGAAAGATTACAGAGCCAGATTCAACAGGAAGTGGATTTGGCCACTTTTGCCTCCACACCTTCACAAGATATTTCTTTTGAATCCAGCTCAGGAGAATCAGGAGAGGTAATATATTTTTTTTCTTAATATCTTATCCCATTTTTACCCAAATTTATCTACTTTTTCCCCCTTTTTCCCCCTTTTTCCCCCTTTTTCCCCCCTTAGTAATTTATTCTTTTTTTCGCCCATTTTCGCCGACTTTTTACCTGAATTTTTTCACATTTTACCCCCATTTTCGTTTAAGTAATTTATTCTGCCTATTTTCGTCGATTTTCCCCCTATTTTTCCCCCCTATTTTTCCCCCCTATTTTTCCCCCCTATTTTTCCCCCCTATTTTTCCCCCCTATTTTTCCCCCCTATTTTTCCCCCATTTTCGCTTTAGTAATTTATTTTTTATTTCATTTCAGCCATCTGGTGGTGAAGCTGAAGAGTTCAAGCCAAGGAGGCACCCAAGTGTAGGTTACAGCTTTTTGAAAACCCCCAGATATGCCATGGAACTGATCAGGGGTGATGTTTCCTCCAATCTTGGGGCAAGTCTTGCTAATGCCTTCCTCCTGGACTTACAAGCTATGGACCTGCTTAAGCCTGGCCTTGATGTGAAACAGATAATAGTTGATAAATCGAAAATGGACAGGGAAAAAGCTAGAATGAAAGTGAAAAGTGATGAAAAGCACAATGAGGGTCTGGAAAAGTTAGTCTGTATTGGGGTTGATGGGAAAGTTGACAAGGTCACTTTGCTGTACAGAGAAGTTAAGGATGAAAATGGGGAGACTAAGCTGAAGAAAGGAAAGGGACAAGAGCACCATTTGACTTTCACAAAGAAGCCGGGAACTGAAAGTGGAACATATCTTAGTCATCCCAATTAAAGGTGCGACTGGAGTTGTTCTTGGTGAAGAAGTTGCTAGTGTCTTGGAGGAGTTTAACTGTGTTCATACCCTGAAAGCTGTCCTCCTTGACAACACAAATACAAACACTGGCTGGGAGGGAGGCCTTGTAACAGCTCTGGAAAATAAAATTGAGCGGAAATTGCACACCATTGGCTGTTCACTCCATCAGAATGAGCTTCCTTTCAGAGCTGTTTTCAAGTATCTTGATGGCAGTACCAAAAGTCCCACTGCTTTCACTGGTCCGCTGGGAAAACTCTGAAATTGACTACCAAGATCTGCCACAAGTGGAATTCACCAAACTCAGTGACCCCCTGGATGACATGGAATTTGCTGAGGAGACACTGAATGATCTCAGTAGCGACCAGAGGCTTCTTTTGGAGTATGTGCTTGGAATTTCCAGGGGCAAAGTCAACCCAAGATTTGCTGCCTGGAAAATTGGACCATTAAACCATGCAAGATGGTTGACTTTGGCAATTAGATTGATATGTGTGTGGACCAGAGGTGCTTACCCTCCAGAACTACAGGATAAGCTTTACCAGGCCATCAAGTTCACTGTGGAGGTGTATGCAGTCAGTTGGTTTGAGATCAAAAGGGACAGCAAGTTCCACAATCAGCAGCTGTACATCTTCAACATGATCCAGAGGATCAAGCAGCAGTCTGAAGAAATCCAGGGTGTTGCTTTCAAGAACCTGAAGTACAATGCTTTTCCCTTGCTGCCCGAGAATGTGCTGTACTCCATGAAGAAGTCTGATGACTTGGAAGTGAGAGAAGCTGCTCTCAAGAAAATTCTGTCCATCAGGTAAGCATTTATTAATTTAAAAAGATGTGAAAAAATAATTTGATTATGGGGATTTATTTAATAAAAAAAAGGCCCGAGTTCTATAAATCCCCATAATAGAATTTTTTTCACATTTTCTTATCCCAATTCCCCCTTTCCACTCTGATAATGGAAATAATCTTACCTTCTTTCTGAAAAAAAATTCGATTATGGGGATTTATAGAACTCGGGTTTAATAGGGATTAAATCTTAAACTGGAATAAAAAATAAATTATTATTCTTTCAGAAGTGGGAAGCCAGCCAAGAAAAGGCTGAAGAAGATCACAGCCATCAACATTGAAGCTTACCACTGGTCAGAACTAATCAACCTTTCTCAAAGTGGTATCTGTGAACCTGCTCTCACTGAAGACTTTTCTGACCAGGAGCTTCAAGAAGCATTGCTGAATAGCACCAAGCTGGAGCTGCCTGATCTGCCTTCACATTCTCAGTGTGTTGAAAGGGCCGTGAAGCTGACATCTGAAGCTTCCCATACTATTTATGGACTCGAATCAAGGCACAAACACATTCTGGCCAAAGCCCTAAGCCGCCAGATGAGGCTTTCCTTTGCTTCTAAGGGCTCTTACAGTGAAAATTATGATGATCTTGGGATCTAAATGTGTCTATTGACTCTGTACATGTTTTTTTTACTTTTTTTCAATAAATTGTAATTTTTTTCAGGATTTTTTTATGAAAATAGCATGTTTTTTTTCGGCCGAAAATTGCGAAAATGCGGTATTTTTCGGTACGATTTTTTGACGATTTTTGAAACGGTTTTCTCAAAAAACGGTTAAAACTCGGGATCTGAAATTTTTTGTCAGTTATCATCATATTAAGCCCTGACTATCTCGACTAGTCCAAAGTTGATATCTAAAAAAAGGTGGAAAATCAACCTGTGAAAAACTATATAAAGCTATGGGTTGATTGCCTGTTACCCTCATCCGTTGGAAATGTCCAGCAGATTTCAGTAGTGAACGACAAAAGCCCTATATTTTTTCGTTAGTGTGTTATGAATATGTAGGTCTTTAAAAGACCTCTTTATATTTAATTGTTTATGGTAATTTTATCGTCGGGATTTTAGACGCCTAATATTAGAATGAAAATGAAATTGCCTCACCTTAATTTTGATGGATCTTAGTTTGCTTCGATGCAGGGCGTTACGATCTTTTTCGGTGTAGGGCCGCCACGATGGAGTTACGCAATGAGTTAACGTCTTGTAATAAATATGGGCTGTCACAATATAGACACTTCTGGGGATAGGCCTATCCTATTTTATGTATTAATTTTATTATAAGGAATTCACTCAGAACTTGAGGGAAGACTTAAAACACATCTTCCCTGTTTAAAGCGTTTCGCTGTAACATAAACAGCCCTGAGAGCTGTTTCCTTTAATATATCTTCATATTTTCATATAAATTGCTGATTTTGCAAAGGTTGTTGACTTTCTCCCTTGTATTTTGCATGGGTTAGCAAATGGAAAATTTGGTTCACGTGATATAAATGAAGGTTTCTCGTGGTTTACAGACCCGAACGCCTACATACGGTTTCTATGTATGTATGTATGGCAATCATTTCATTCCCATTAGGCTATGTCGCCAATTTTGTATAGATATTTAATTCAATTAATTAATAATTTATATTTAATTATGAAATAAAGGTACCACATATGATACCATGTTGTGGTTTTTCCATATACTGGGGAGGGGCCGGAGAAAAATTTGTATGTTATAGATCAAATTTTTTGATACTGTGTTTTAAACCATGTGAAATGGATGTAAATTTTGTCACCAATTTTTAAATGCTGGTTTACTAATGTTGTTTTGGAGTTTCGTCTTGTTTTGTTTTAATGATTTATGTTTTAATTAAAATGACTTCTACGATGGTGAGTTAATTGAAATGTACTGTACTTCCATGTTATGTTATGTTTGGTTGAAAGAGTTTGTACTGTATTCAAACCACCTACCACTTCAGACTAGTCAATACCCGTAGTTTTAGTGGAGTAAATGTTACTACTACACAGGTAGATCTGGAGGGCTTGGGGCTTTGAATCCTGTACTGTTTTTGTTGTTTGGTCTCTGGCCATGGGAGGCCATAAAACCCTTGTAATAGTTTGGGCTGTGGCCAAGGAGGCCACAAAACCTTTGTAATAGTTTGGGCTGTGGCCAAGGAGGCCACAAAACCTTTGTAATAGTTTGGGTTGTGGCCAAGGGGAGGCCACAAAACCCTTGTAATAGTTTGGGTTGTGGCCAAGGGGAGGCCACAAAACCCTTGTAATAGTTTGGGTTGTGGCCAAGGGGAGGCCCACAAGACCCTTGTAATAGTTTGGGTTGTGGCCAAGGGAGGCCACAAGACCCTTGTAATAGTTTGGTCTGTGGCCAAGGGGAGGCCACAAAACCCTTGTAATAGATTGGTCTGGCCATGGGAGGCCACAAGACCCTTGTAATAGTTTGGGTTGTGGCCAAGGGAAGGCCACAAAACCCATCTTAGATTACCTATAATTAATTTACGTTTTATTTGTTATTCCCTTTGGTTTTCCTCACTTTTTAATATAAAAGGTATAGCATTTTATAAAGTCCTCACTCTTTCCAAAATGAAAGGGTGTTGCAATTTAATTTATTTTCCATAGGAAATATTACAATACTCCAGCCATGTTTTCATTAACAGTCTTTTTGTATATATTTATATACTGTATGTATAATTTTAATTTTAGTTCTGCACTTAATTTTTGTGATGTTACAGTTCTGCACTTAATTTTTGTGATGTTACAGTTCTGCACTTAATTTTTATAATGTTAATGAGTCTTATGAGTAAGTTAAATTGCTGAAATAAATTTTATAACCTACACCACAGGTTGAATTATAAATTTAGTGTTTTTAGTTAGAATAGGCCTTGAGTGTAAAGAGTAGGGTCTATTTTGTGAGGTAGGCTTCGTAATTTATTATTATTTATATGTAGTGAAAAAGCCAAACATGGAATAAATTCTGTTCAGATGTCAAAATGTTTGATAAGGCGTAATTTTATTATTTTTTTGTTTTAATTCCGTTTTGTTATTTTATTCAAGGTTAAGGTTTTCACAGCAAATAACCCTTCCCCACACACGGGCCACCATGTGGAAAACTATATAGAGCTATGGGTTGATTGCCTGTTACCCTCATCCGTTGGAAATGTCCAGCAGATTTCAGTGGAGTGAACGACAAAAGCCCTATATTTTTTCGTTAGTGTGTTATGAATATGTAGGTCTTTAAAAGACCTCTTTATATTTAATTGTTTATGGTATTTTATCGTCGGGATTTTAGACGCCTAATATTAGAATGAAAATGAAATTGCCTCACCTTAATTTTGATGGATCTTAGTTTGCTTCGATGCAGGGCGTTACGATCTTTTTCGGTGTAGGGCCGCCACGATGGAGTTACGCAATGAGTTAACGTCTTGTAACAAATATGGGCTGTCACAATATAGACACTTCTGGGGATAGGCCTATCCTATTTTATGTATTAATTTTATTATAAGGAATTCACTCAGAACTTGAGGGAAGACTTAAAACACATCTTCCCTGTTTAAAGCGTTCGCTGTAACATAAACAGCCCTGAGAGCTGTTCCTTTAATATATATTCATATTTTCATATAAATTGCTGATTTTGCAAAGGTTGTTGACTCTTTCTCCCTTGTATTTTGCATGGGTTAGCAAATGGAAAATTTGGTTCACGTGATATAAATGAAGGTTTCTCGTGGTTGTACAGACCCGACGCCTACATACGGTTTCTATGTATGTATGTATGTATGGCAATCATTTCATTCCCATTAGGCTATGTCGCCAATTTTGTATAGATATTTAATTCAATTAATTAATAATTTATATTTATAATTATGAAATAAAGGTACCACATATGATACCATGTTGTGGTTTTTCCATAAACCTACCTTAATACATATATATATACATGCATACATACATACATACATACGCACGCACGCACATGTAATTTCAAAGCATATTTGTATGAACTCGTATATGTACATTTTTTTCCCACCAATATTCAAGACACTCGCAATCATAGATTGAGAAGTACTCGATGTTTTAAACCTAAGCTTGCATAAAGGTTATTGTATTGTGTACCAACTCTCAAAAGGGCCTAGCTCTTCTCCAATCAGAAAGCTCGGGCACCTTGTAGAATCAAGCGCGACAAGTGGGACGACCTTCAGAGTAACAAAACGGTTTTTCTTGTTTCCTGAAGAATTAACTTTTTACGAGCTAGGACCTTTCAAGATATAAGCGACGATTTAATTTAGGCTAAATTTGAAAGCTCTTCAAATATTGTTACTCATCTGGTGTCTCCCTACAAATTTTAAATATATACATTAGGGTTATGACATTTTTATAACCATGTTCCTGTATCATAAATCGATGAACTTTTGCCCCCTGACAATGAAAATAAGTTTTTTCGATATATTTTGAAAAAAACTTCACCCCAAAATAAAAAGAAAAAATTAATAAAATAATAAATATTGGTTGCTCCTTGGTATAGCTATTGCAGATGGGTCTCTGTTCCAGTGATTTTCCAGAGTATTTAGTGCTTTTCAGTATTGTTGCAAGATATTGGACAATTTATGATAATCATCAGGTAACCAATCTAGAATGGTGCAATGCAGCTGTCTCGAATATACTAATATACTATATTTGCTTTCGGGGTGACTCTTTTAATTCTGAAGAATTAGGCCCTTTTTTATTTTCAAGCAAAAGTTCATCGATTGATGATAGGAAACAATATTTATGACAAAAAATTAGTCATAACCCTAATATACATATGTAAATTTGCTTTTGGAGAAATTGAAATCGCTTCCAAGTTTTCCATATACAGGGTGTACATAGTCAGGATCTATTTTTGTGAAATAATTATTTTTTTCTATTTTTCTTTTCAGAAGCCCTTAGAATGAATAGAGAAGAGCGTGTGGCAATAGTAATTTGGCGAATCGAGGGAAAGAAATACAATGACATCAGAGAGAAGTTTAGAAGGAGATTTCATAAGCCGGGGCCAATAAACAAGACAATACGAAAATTGGTGAACAAATTTAAACGAACGGGATCTGTAAATGATGAAGCAAGATCAGGACGACCGTGTATGTCAGATCTTACCGTGAATGCAGTACGCGGAATTATCACTGAGGAGCCACGTACGTCCGTTCGTGCTGCATCACACAGACTCGGCCTCCCGACGTCATCTGTGCACAAAATTCTGAAAGTTAATTTGCAGAAGAAAAGCTATCATTTGCAGGTTTTACATGATTTACATGAGGAAGATTTCCCTCGACGAAGTGCTGTGTGTGCTGATCTCGTAGAACAAATCTGGAGTGATAATTTAATGGACAACATTCAATTTAGTGATGAAGCCACTTTCCATACGTGTGGAAAAGTAAATCGCCATAACTGTCGAATTTGGGCAGATGAAAGACCGAATGATTTCGTCCAAAATTGGGAGAGAGACTCGCCTAAAGTTAATGTCTGGATGGGTTTAACAAAATCTAAGGTTTATGGTCCTTTTTTCTTTGCTGAAGCTACAGTTACGGGGCTTATTTATCTGGACATGTTGCAGCAATTCCTTGAACCTCAGTTGATTGGGGATAGGATTGTTAGTACCGTCGTGACCCATGACTCCAGATTTGAAAAAATTTACTGAGAGCACAGCTCTGAATTTACTTTTTTTCCCCTTACACCACTAGATAGGTTAATGATAGTAAACTCTTGAATTGACGACATACCAATTACAAATTGTTTTAGCTAAACATAATAATACAATAATGTACAGTTTATAACTCGCCTTAAGTTTATTTATTCATTGCAGCAGCAACAGTGGACGATGTTAGACCTTGCATGTAGGCATTTGTTGTGAATTTACCGCCATGTATGCTTGGCCACTGATCAATGGCTTTCTGTGTGATCATTACAGCAGATCTAGTGCCTGGAGCTGGACCCTCCTTCACAATTCTGCACAGCTTAGTCAAATGAGATGGCTTAATGGATACTTTGTGTTCAACAATGTAACCAAGAATGGAGAATGTCCCTTCAGCTGGTGCTTCACTCCAGGCAGTTGATCCATCTTTATCAAAATGCTTTAATCTCTCTCTGATTCCTTTCTACAGTTGTTCTATATATTCTGTCAGCCAATTTATCACTGAGTCTTTTGTAAAACTACTTTCAGATCTGGTTCTGGATGGTCTAGCAACTTCAGCAACCTGGTAGTAATCAGAACGTTTCTTGATGTATTTGTAAACTTCATTTAGGATGTAATCCTCAGCTGTTAGTTCCTTTTGCTGCCCTGTGGTATCGTGCTTAAATTCAGAAACTACATCATTTGCATTTCCTCCATTAGCTAATTTGGAAATTGTTTCCATCACTCTTAACATAACAGTTTTCCCTCCTTTATAAAATATATTTTCTACAAATTCTGCACTAACTGGTTTTTTGAGCTACTTGCAACATAATCTTTGTTACATAGGAAATCAATACATAGAACTTGGCACTAATTTCTTTCTCTTGTGGATGATCAAAAAACACACAATTTTCCACAAATCTGTCAAATTGATCAAATTCGTAATTAACCATGCGAGTATCAGATTTGAGTTTTGGTCTCTTAAAACCAATGATATTGTCAAGAACCATATTGGTATAGTCAAGGCCTGATCTCAGATTTGAAGTGTGATTCTGAATAAAGTCTAAAAGCTCACTTAGTTTACAAATTTTCTTCAATGCATCAACGTGGGCTCTGTTCACAAGATGCATTAAGTCCCATCGAAATTTGAAATTTTCTCCAAACAACTTTTTCATTTCGTTTTTAAATGGCTCGTTGTCCTTACAAAAAGCCCCATCTCCAACCATTCCAGATACCTTGGATTTAATTGCTTCTTCAGATAGTTTCAAGTGATTAGGAGACTTCAACACATCAAAAATTTCATTGGCCAAATAAACTCCCGATTTGCTGCGTACTAAATTTATCCCAGCAAGTTTTACAGTCTTATCTTCACTCATAACTAATACAACTAGCATGCTTAATCCCAAAATTGTTCCAATGTCAGCTGTTATTGTTACTGAAGTTTGTTCTAAGAACCACTTTACAGTTTGTTCTTTAAGTTGATTATCTAATAGCTCACAAATTGTCTCGCACGCATGTGTGCTATGATTCAAATTTCCAACCTCACAACCTGACCTATGTAATACAGCTAGAAGTACTGGATATAGAGCCCATGCAGTGTTTGTTTTCATTATGTAGTATAAGATGTTGCCACATAAGTCTTCTATGCGTTTAGTAGTGTTCCGAGAAGATGTTTTCATCACTTCATAAACAGCAGCTCTTTGATGATGCTGAAGTTTAATTAAATGTCTCTTCAGGTGGGTTTTCAGATTTCTAAACCATCTCTCTTGATTTTCTCCTTGTTTGCATACATAGGTTAAATCTTTAACATTGAAGTAACCTTTTATGTTAGAATGTTTGTCTGAAGCACATGCTTTGGGGTCTGTGCAAGCTATGCAATATAATGTAAACATTTTATCATCAGAAGCATCATCAATATCTTCTTGATTATCATCATCTTCATCCTCAACAGCTATATCTACATCAGGCATATTAGTGTCACTATTTGCAATGTTTTCCATTATATCACTTGGTACTGAAAATGAATCATCAGCATGCCCTAGATCCTTCTTTTCCACCAATTTGAATGTAGATTTGATCAAATCATTGTTCAGGATTTCTTGTATTGATTTACACTTGCTTAAATGGGCTATGGAAATGTCAAATTTGTTGCTTTTTGCTTTATTAGATTTGGATGCAACACTTGAACTTGAAGGCATATTTTGACTCTTCTCTTTATTAACCACAACAGCTTGGTGAGTTTCTTTTGTTAGGCGCAAAATTGCATTCAATGTCTTCTGGATTTGGGAATTTTCAAATTCCTCTAAAGCAGTTTTGTTAGTCTGATGCGCAGATTCCTCACTTACCTTTTGTTTCTTAGGTGGAGGAGAAGCACTTTCTTCAGTCTGTGAAACATCTAGTGAAAAAGTTTCATTTTCTAGATTAGCAGTTGATGAAGTTGGTTCATTTTTCTGAGGTCTAGCACTAGCACATTTTGTGAACAAACTAAATGACTGCTTTGCCGTATCTCTTTGCTGCACTTCATCCTGGTATTTCTGGTATTGTAACAAATATTTTTTTTGGATTTAAAATGTTCCTCCCAGTTTTGCTTCTTTGAATATTTGTTCTTGCATTGACCACAAAAGTAACCCCTTTCAACACCCTCACTTTTCTCTCCAACTTCATCAATATTAGGATCCATTATTGATTATTGACTACCTGAAAAAATACAAAATAAGTAAAAGTTAGTAAATATAGTATGGTAAAAGTGAGTAAAAGTAAGTAAATATAGTACAATGAAAGTAAGTAAAAGTAAGTGCTTTAAACTTAGTAAAAGCAAGGAAGAGTAAGTAAAAGTAAGTAAAAGTAAGTTTAAACTTAACTAAACTTTTCAATTCTAGAGTCATGGTGGATTACTTAAAACCGCACAAGTAATTATCTGGCCAATTTATCAAACCTGGCCGAGATCAATGGAACATAGTCCAATCCTGATAATTTTATATTAAAAAAATATACGTTTTAATAAAATTTTAATTATCAAAACATTGAAGCTTAACAAAAAATAAAAATAATTGTTAAATATGGAATTACCAACTAAATTAAAATAACTAAATTTGTAATTTAAAAAAATTGGTTTGTACAAGAACATATACGCAAAAAAATTGCATAACGTCTAGCGGATGAACAAAACCCAAACCCAAATTTACTTTTTCTCATGGTCAAATTTACTGGAGCAATGCTCCCAAGATCCCAGGAATCTGGAGTCATGCCGTCGTCTATCAACATGATGGTGCTTCTTGTCACTATGCCAAAATTGTTCAGGATTATCTAAATGGACATTTTCCAAATCGCTGGATCGGACGCGGAAGCAACAGACCTTGGCCAGCGAGATCACCAGATTTAACCCCTTTAGATTTCTTTGCATGGGGCTTTATCAAATCGCACGTCTATCAGACGAAGATTGCGAGTCTTGAAAACTTACGTACACGTATACGAACTGCTGCAGATAACACAACCCCGCAAATGCTCCAGAATGTGTTTAGAAATGCTGTGGAACAATTTGAGCTGTGCAGGGATACTGATGGGCGTCACGTCGAATCCTACTCTTAATTATTTAATAAATGTTACCACTTTATCATTTTATGATTGAATTCCATATAATTTCCAAGTGCTTCACAAAAATAGATCCTGACTTTATGTACACCCTGTATATATATATATATATATATATATATATATATATATATACACACACACACACACAGGGTGGGCCGTAAGTTTCCATACATAGGAAAAATTAAACGTTTGTTTTTATGTTTCAGATACCCTAAGAATATGCGTTTGACGTAAGATCTTGTTTACTGATGAAGCAAATTTTTACGTCAATGGAGAGGTTAATCGGCAAAACATACGTTATTGGAGTAATGCTAACCCTAACTGGCTGAGTCCGACGAAGATGCAAGGTGCCGGTAAAGTGATGGTGTGGGCCGGGATATGGGGTGACAGAATTATTGGACCAATTTTTTTTGTCAGTGGAAATCTTAATGCCGAAAGGTATCTTAACATGTTGCAAGAAGAGATTTTCCCATCCCTGCTAAACGAGGAAGGTAACTTCCCAGTTTACTTCCAGCAAGATGGAGCTCCACCTCATTATGGTCTTCACGTGCGTCGGTATTTGGATCAGCAGCAGCAGTTTCCGGATGCTTGGATTGGTCGGCGTGGTCCTGTGGAGTGGCCTCCCAGATCCCCAGATCTCACCCCCCTTGATTTCTATCTTTGGGGGCACTTGAAGGCCATGGTGTATCAGGAAAAGATACGAGACATAAATCATCTAAAGGAACGTATCACCAACGCCATTACAAGCATAACGTCAACTGTGCTAATGCGTGTTCATCAACAGTGGGGAACACGTATTGAAATGTGTTTTCAAAACAATGGCAACCATGTAGAGCATATCATATAAATAAAAATGGTTGTCCATAAAAAAATGTTTATTTTTCCTATGTATGGAAACTTACGGCCCACCCTGTATATATATATATATATATATATATATATATATATATATATATATATATATATATATACACGTATGTGATGAATAAAACCACGAAGGAAAGGAAACACACAATGGATGTCATTAGACGAAAGCGCTTGAGCACCATTCTGTGTTTCTTTTCCTTCGTGGTTTTATTCATCCTAAATATTTTTTACGTGTTCCTTTCGTGAAATAATTTTTATCTATATATATATATATATATATATATATATATATATATATATATGCAAGATTAAACCTAAATTGGGATGTTGGGCCTCTTCCTTCCATCGGTCGCGCCCTAAGGAGGTGGCTCTGGCCCGCCTCCGTATTGGCCACACCCACCTGACCCATGGCTATTTGATGGCCGGGGATCGGGTGCCCCGATGTCCCAATTGTAACGTTCCACTTACAGTTGCCAACCTCCTGGTGGAGTGTCCGCTTTACTCCGCGTATTTTCTCTTTTTGATCAGCGTCGGGCCTTGTGATAGGTTTGGCGCTATTCTATCTGAAGGTCCCTACTTTTCGGTGACCGGGTTGTTCTCCTTTTTCTCTCGTTCCCGACTTCTTTACCGGCTGTGATTCCGCTATGATTTTTCTATATATGTCCCCCCCCCCCTTTTTTTTCCGTCTATTATTCATTTCCGCTAGCTGTTTCATAGTTTTCGTCTTATGTTCGCTCTGTTATCCACCTTCCTTTCTTTTGGTGGCCATGAGCGGTTATACTTTGAACATTAAAAAAAAAATATATATATATATATATTAGAAATTATAGAAGTACTTTGAGTTACCCTTTATCGCTTTTATAGCGTCGTCGTCGTCTTTTTCTGTATGCTTCTCGATTAGTTTGTTATATATATATATATATATTTATTTAGAATTATGTTGTGGTGTGTAGTGTTCCATCTTCAAATTATTGGGGTTGATCTACAATCTGGAAAAAAAATTAAAAAAAACAATAATTAAATTAAGGTTACAGCTACTTCAGATGGGGTGATGAGTGATGATTGATTAGTATATATATATATATATATATATATATGTCACTCTTCCGCGAACACGCAACCCAACACCCGGACGCAATCGCCATTTACACGGATGGTTCCCGCTCGGAAGCTGGTGTGGCCGCCTCAGCGGTGATTCTGTCCCAGCCGCTCTCCCGGGGCGTCGTCGGCCTGCCCCGCGAGGCCTCCGTTTTTTCGGTGGAACTTTTCGCCATTACGGAGGCCCTTGATATTGTGCGCACCCACTCTGCCAGCTCTTTCGTCATTTATTCGGATTCCCAAAGTGCACTTCTCTCCCTAGAAAGATTTAACTCCCCTCACCCGCTCGTCTGTACCATCCAGCAAACCTTCCACTTTAACGACCTCCAACACAAGACATTCGCTTCTGCTGGGTCCCGGCTCATGTCGGCATCAGGGTAACGAGGCGGCGGACCGCACAGCAAAGACGGCCTGCTCACTGCCGGCCTCCTCCCGACCCCTCCCTTCTCAGACTTCTTCCCGCTTTCCACTCCCACTTCCGCTCCATATGGCAGCGGGAATGGGACCAGGCCACACAAAATAAACTCCACACGATCAACCGCAATAGGATACTGGGCCTCTCTCATTCCACCGGTCCCGCCATAAGAAGTAATCCTAGACCGTCTCCGCATAGGTCACACCCGCATCACCCACAGACACCTTATGGCGAAATCGCCAGCCCCGCTTTGCCCTACCTGCCATACCCCTATCACTCTCTTACACCTCCTGGTGGAATGCTCAAAGTTGTCCGCTCTCCGTCGCAGGTGTTTCCCTCTCTCGGCCGAAAACCCCATACCCAACTGCCTACGATCCATACTCGCCGACGGCCCCCACTTTTCAGCGGAAGCGATTCTCCTCTTCCTTACTCACTCGCATCTGAAACCGTACCCCTCCTACCCACTATCCATCGACTGACCCTTACTCATTCCCCTAGTCTACCACTCCCAGCACAGTAACATCACCCACTCACTGCCTCGCCGAGATATGTATCGCCTCTTTAGGTACGAATCGGCGGTAAATCTGAAAAAAAATATATATATATATATATATATGCGCCCTTTGCTTTGTCCGGAGCGATAGGGCGCGTCCCTCTGTGGCGAATGTGGGAATACACCTTTCTTCGGTGTAAGGGCTTTCTTTGCCCTCGTGGACCATTGTGCCCGTTTGGGGACCCGGCTGATTTCCTGCTTCTTTTTCTTTCTTTCTCCTTTAACCCATTCTTTCTGGCTTCTCCCTGTTTTTTTGGCGTTGTTCTTTGGACCTTGATTTAGACCCTTTCCTTGGCCCTTGGCCCTTGGGTGTGGGAGGTGGTTGCCCTGCACCCTTGTCGCTTTCCAACCAAACCCAAACCCTGTCCCTGCCACTTTTCACCGCGCGTTGGATGAGAGTGGCCGCCTTTCAGGCACAGGGACTGGGTGCGGGTGTGTATCCCCTGCATGACATCTATCGGCGGTGGGACCAAGTGTGCCCACACTTCGCCTTTCCCTTGTTGGAGTCGGTGGTGGCTGGATGCGCGCGGGGGATGAAGTTCTTTTTTTGTTTTGCTATGGACACTTCTCCCCCTCGGCTTACGACTACCGCTTCTCATTCCCGGACTACTCCTTCTCTCAACACTCGGGTGGTGGGCAACCAGGCCCTCGAGTCCTTTACCACTGGAAGACCGCGACCTAATGGGGTTGACCCCCCTGTGGAAGCGGAACGCTTGCACTCCCCTTTTCCGTTGCCGACCCCAGTCCGTCCCTCGACTACGCCCTTGGACCTACACTCTCTGGAGCAGGGGTCTCGCCCCAGCCCACTTCAGCCACCTTCGGGCAAGTCAAGTTCCACCGAGGACTTGCCCCCACAACCCGGCTTCTTGCTCTCCCCATATGCCCCCCTCACCCGCGTCAGCCACCTCCCCACGGAGAGAGCCTCGCGGCGGACGGGGGAGCCGGCATTCACGGCCGTCCTATCGACCGTTGAATATCCCAGTCCATTTCGACTCTACAGCCTCCCTCTCCCTCCCAAGTATCCACAAATTCCTGGTGATTCGGCCTACATCTGGGTCCCTCCCGAACAACTCTGAACGGACGTTCCAGGCGATCCGAACCCACAGCAACTCCAGCCGCTATGACGTACGCCCACAGAGGGATGGCTCCCTCCTCGTAAAATCACGCTCAGCCGCAGAGACGAAAGCCCTACTCTCCGTCACTGAGGTCCTTGGATGCTCGGTGTCCGTTTCCCCACACCCTCGCCTGAACCAGAGTCAGGGCACTATTTACGCCACCCGCCTATTGTCGGTCGCAGTGAACGAGCTCCTGGAGGACCTCGCACCCCAAGGAGTCACTAAGATCTATCGTTTCACATCCCGACAGGGAGGCACCCCCTCCCCCACCCCACGTCTGCTCCTTACTTTCAACACACTAATCCCCCCGGCCGCATTGTATGGGGTATGGGAGACCGCGCCTCATGCGAGTTTTCTATCCGCCCATACGTCCCAGACCCGACCCGTTGCTTCAAATGCAATAAATTCGGACACGTTAGCTCCGCTTGTCGACAGCCGCATCAATTATGTGTTCACTGTGGACGACTCGCTCACCCTGACAGGTGCCCCAACACACCCAAATGCTCCAACTGTGAAGGCGCACACCCCTCTTCATCCCGAGAATGCCTTTTCTTCAGGTTCGAGAAGGAGGTCCGAGGCCTACAGGTGACGGACTTCCTTAGCCCCCGTGAGGCACGCGACAGGGTGCGGAGTCGGGAGGTGAGGCCGGGGGTGTCCTATGCCGCTGCTCTCGGCTCTATCATCTCGGCACGCCGCCCTGGCCTGCCGCCGAAACCCCCCCAAGCCACTGCTCCCTGTTCCCCTCAAAGAAAACCCTCGCAGGACCCGACGGTTTCCTGTCCCCCACCATTCCTCCTCTTCCCGCACCTCACCTGCCACGAATCCCCCAGGTGTCTGGGACCAGGACACCCAGGTCCCATCCACCTCAAACCCCGCCTTCCCAGTACCCCCTGCACACGCCCGAACCTGCCGCCCGGAGCAAGCCGTCGAGGCGGAGACGCCGGAGCGTGTCACCGGACCCTCCGGCCTTCCAACGTCTCTCTCCCTCTTCCCCTCGGACCAAGAAGACGGCTCGGATCCTCACTCCGCCCACCACGTCTACTATGTCCATCTCTCCCCATCGCAGAAGTCCCACCACTCTACCCCCACAGACTCTGACAATAGTGGCTGAGATCCACGACCCGCCCCGGACGACGGGACCCAGTCCGAACAATATCCTCTCCCCCGAGGATCCGGTGGATGCGGCCCTGGCGCAGCTGCACGGTGTGACCGAGGGAAGCTCGGCCGCGCCCACGCCCACGAGTCTTATGGATCTGCCCTTGCCTCCTGGTGCCATTTTCTCCACCCCTCCACGAGACTACTCTGATTCACCTCCTTCCACCCCCATCGTACCTACTCCCCCAACATCCCCGGCCCCCTCCTTGTCAGCTACCCTGTACGCCCTCCCTCCCACCCGCCCGGTCCTTTTGGTACCCCTTATCACCACCTCGAGTCCGCCATGAGACCCCGGACAGGCGGGGTAGCGCCACTTTTGGGGCTACCGTGCCCCCTCCTGGTCCGACCATAGAAGCCCGTCACAGTACATCCGACCCTCTCAGCCCACGATGTTCCTCTGCCTGCCGTGATCCACGCCTCCGGTCTCGCTCGGCCGACTCGATCCCGCCACCTCCGCGGGGTTCGACAGGCCGACCGATTCCTTCCCTGGTGAACGGTAGATAGCCAGCCATGCTCCCGACCAAGCCTTCAATTTCGCGAACTCCGGATCTCCCTTCATACTCCAACCTCCTAGCACCTACACCTTTACCCATCCCCCTTCATCAACTAATGGATCCCCCGAAAACCACAATAGTCCACTGGAACTGTCGAGGAATATTCGCAAATTATGAAGGCCTTACCTCCCTGCTTGCCACTTCCCGTCCGGTGTGTGTCTGTCTCCAGGAGCTAATCCTGGGGACCAGGCCCATGCCCTGCCCTACTGGTTATTTTTGCACCGCCACCCCGCCTCCTACCTGCACTCGAAGGGGAGCTGCCATCCTCGTACACCACGCAGTCCCCTTCTACAACCTCTCCATCCGGTCCCCACTACAGGTGACTGCCGTCCGGCTCTCCCTGGATAGACAGTACACCGTCTGCTCCATCTACCTCCCCCCCACGCTCAAGTCTCCCGCGACGACCTGGTGGAAGTCGTGGAACAACTCCCTAGGCCCTTCCTACTGCTGGGCGATTTCAATAGTCGCCACCCCTTGTGGGGCGACACACGCACCACCTATATGGCCCCAACCCTGATATCCGTCATGACCGAACTCTCCTTCGAGTGCCTCAACAATGGCTCTCCTACTTTTTACCATGCCACCACCTGCACTCCATCCTGTATAGACCTGTCCCTCGTTTCAACTGATGCCCTCCTAGACTTCACGTGGCAAGTCCTCCGAGAGGACCATGGAAGTGACCATCTCCCCATACAACTCACCCTTAATCGACCCGACCAGACTGTTCGGGTACCGGTAAGGTGGGTTACTACCAACGCGAATTGGGCCCGCTTCCGCGACAACACCTATACCACCCTTACAACTGCCCACTTCCCATCCATCGACGAGTGCATCGCTTACTTCGAGTCCGTCGTTCTAGCGGCCGCAAGCACTAGCGTACCACAATCCTCCGCCTACCCCCGCGCCCGACGGGTGCCTTGGTGGACCCCGGAGTGCGCGGAGGCCGTGCGCGCCAAGAAGAAGGCAACTCGGCGCTTCTACCGGACGCGACTCCCCATCCATCGCACGGAGATGCAGCGGGTCAGGGCCATCGCCCGCCGCACAATGAAGACAGCGCGCCGAACCTCTTGGCGTGCCTTTGTGTCCGGCATCACCGCCAACACACCTTCGGCTACCATCTGGAAGAAGGTGCGGGGTGTCGAGAGGCGACATGTCCCCTCCCGACCCCCGGTCCTCCGGACTAACGACGGACTCCTATGTGAACCCAAGTCGGTGGCAGACCACCTTGCTTCTACCTTCGCCGCCGTTTCTTCCTCTACAGCCAATTCCGTACCCGCCCCTGACGATAGCCCCTCTCCACCGTCCATAGACAGCACCTACAACCGATTGTTTACCATGCGTGAACTACAGGCGGCACTGGCCTCTCGACGATCCCCTTGTCCCGGTCCGGACGGTATTCCGTACGGCATGCTCCAGCACATCCACTCTACCTTACAAATTTTCCTGCTGGATCTATACAATCGCATATGGATAGAGGGCGCCTTCCCCTCTAGGTGGAAGGAGGCCCACGTCATCCCTATCCCCAAACCCGGCAAAGATTCCCTGGACCCCACAAACTACAGACCAATCGCCCTGACGTGTTGTGCCTGCAAGATCCTCGAGAAAATGGTTGCCACGCGATTATCGTTCGTCCTTGAACATAACAATTCCTTCCCGTCTACCCAGTCCGGCTTCAGACAATTCCGCTCCACACTGATCCCCTCCTGCTTCTCAGCCGAGACATACAGGATGCCTTCGACAATGGACAGTTCGTACTGTCAATTTTTTTTGACATCCAGAAGGCCTATGACACCACCCGTCGAGCAATGATCCTCGGTCAGCTCCGACATCTGGGCCTCGTCGGAGCCATGCCGACCTTCATCAGAGGCTTCCTCTCTTCCCGGACTTTTAAAGTCCGGGTGGGCTCAGTCCTCTCTGACACCTTTGTGCAGGAGGACGGGGTCCCACAGGGAAGCATCCTCAGTGTTCTCTGCTTCTCCGTCGTGATGAACACGGTCTCACAATGCCTTCCACCCACCATCCGCTCTTCCATTTACGCGGATGACCTTGCAATCTACTTCGCAGGGCGAGAACCGTCTGTTGTTCAACGACAGATGCAGCTCGCCATCTACCGGGTGGAAAGGTGGGCGACGTCGGTGGGTTTCCGCCTCTCCATCCCTAAGTCCAAGTGTATGGTCTTCAGTAGAAGAAGACCCACAGCCCTTCCTCTACCCTCTGTCACATTATACGGCAGGCCTCTTGAGGTGGTACCCTCCACGCGTTTTCTGGGCATGACCCTAGACCGACGGCTCAATTGGGTTCCCCATCTCAAGTACCTAAAGCAATCCCTTCGACGCCCCCTCGCTCTCCTGGATCACCTCTCTCACACCACATGGGGTGCAGATCGACGCTCTCTTCTTCGCCTTTACACTTCCATAGTGCAGTCGAAGCTGGACTATGGTAGTGCAGTTTACGGTTCAGCCTCCACCGCCCGCCTCCGTATCCTGGACCCGGTACTTAATAGAGGCCTCCGCCTCGCCACCGGTGCCTTCCGCTCCTCCCCAGCCTCCAGCCTCCATGTGGAATGCGATCATCTCCCTCTCGCCCTCCGACGGGGTCTTCTCCTCATGAGGACATACCTCCGTGCACAGAGGCTACCTTCTTCGCTTCTGGGCACGGTGGTTTCAGAACTACCACCTCAGGGACGGAGCTGGCACTTCACTGAAGCGGTCCGCTCTTTCCTTGATCTTTTCAACATGCCCGCCCCCTCAGTTATCCCCATTTCATTCAGCATCTACCCCCCTTGGATCCTCACCCCTATCAAGTTTTGCAAAGATCTGTGTACCCTACCGAAGACTACCACGAGCGCCATGATATACAGGTCACTCTTCCGCGAACACGCAACCCAACACCCGGACGCAGTCGCCATTTACACGGATGGTTCCCGCTCGGAAGCCGGTGTGGCCTCCTCAGCGGTGATTCTGTCCCAGCCGCTTTCCCGGGGCGTCGGCCTGCCCCGCGAGGCCTCCGTTTTTTCGGCGGAACTTTTCGCCATTACGGAGGCCCTCGATATTGTGCGCACCCACTCTGCCAGCTCCTTCGTCATTTATTCGGATTCCCAAAGTGCACTCCTCTCCCTGGAAAGATTTAACTCCCCCCACCCGCTCGTCTGTACCATCCAGCAAACCTTCCACTGTCTAACGACCCTCCAACACAAGACAATCGCCTTCTGCTGGGTCCCGGCTCATGTCGGCATCCAGGGTAACGAGGCGGCGGATCGCACAGCAAAGACGGCCTGCTCACTGCCGGCCTCCTCCCGACCCCTCCCTTTCTCCGACTTCCCGACTTTCCGCTCCCACTTCCGCTCCATATGGCAGCGGGAATGGGACCAGGCCACACAAAATAAACTCCACACGATCAAGCCACGAATAGGATACTGGGCCTCCTCATTCCACCGGTCCCGCCATAAGGAAGTAATCCTAGCCCGTCTCCGCCTAGGCCACACCCGCATCACCCACGGACACCTTATGGCGAAATCGCCAGCCCCGCTTTGCCCTACCTGCATCAATGTTCCCTCTAATTTTTTTTAGTTCGTGTGCGCAAGAAATTTTCGTTGTGCATACATTTAGATTCATGGTGAAAAATTGTGCAAAACTTTTCTGAGCGCTATTATCTTCAAAGTGAAATATATATAAATATTAAATACTTAATAAATATTATTTCCATAATGTGATAGCTTGATCATTACGATACTATTAAATGGATATTAAAAAACGTTTACAATATTATATTCTTAAAAAAGAAAACATTTTATCCATTCTAAAAATATGAATAAAATAAAAAATAGTAAAATAAAATTCAACAAAATAAAAAATAAAATAAAATAACTAATTGAAAATGACTATTTTAGTTATAATTTCTCAAAACAATTTTTAGCATTTAGCAATTTAAAATAGACTATCAAGATTAATACATGATTTTATCCATTCACAAAATAGGAATAAAATAAAAAATAATTTCATTTTTTATGAATTATGAGATAATTACTATTCGTTTTTATGCAAAATAAGAAAGAGAAGGTTTATATTCAATGCGTTAATGTATAAAAGAAAAAAATGCAAATACATAGAGTAAAAAAATCTGTATTGCGTAATTGCGCGGACGTCGGCGAAGTCGGGCGGAAGGGGTTAATACTTAAAAGAGCGACTATAGAGTATGTTGATGCAAATGGTCAGACCTTTTGTGACGGTATATTTTTTAAATTACTTCATTTACTGTCGTGACTCATGAAACGCTTGAGCCTGTGCGCATTTTATTTTGCTGTGGGCGCAGGTTTCACAACGCGTGTGCGCGCGCACACGCGCACACCTTAGAGGGAACATTGCCTGCCATACCCCTATCACTGTCATACACCTCCTGGTGGAATGCACAAAGTTGTCTGCTCTTCGTCGCAGGTGTTTCCCTCTCTCGGCCGAAGATCCCATACCCGACCGGCTACGATCCATACTCGCCGACGGCCCCCACTTTTCAACGGAAGCGATTCTCTTCTTCCTTACTCACTCCCAGCTGCTCCATCGCATTTAAAACCGTACCCCTCCTACCCACTATCCAGCGACTGACCCTTACTCACTCCCCTAGTCTACCACCCCAAACACAGTAACATCACCCACTCACCGCCTCGCCGAGATATGTACCGCCCTTTAGGTACGAATCGGCGGTAAATCAGAGAAAGAAAAAAAAATATATATATATATAAAGGGTGTCCCAGAATTAACTATCTATTTCAATGAAATCGGACAAATTTTTTAAAAACACACTTTTATTTATGTTTATCATGTTTAATATGTGTTAAAAATGTATAAATTTCTAAAAAAATTCATAATTTTATTTTCATAATTTGTTCATAGTTTTTCATAGTTTTATTTTCATTCTCTTTCAGAACCCTATTAATAATGAATACACAAGAACGCATCTTTGTTGTAACATCCCGTATCAAAGGAATGCAATGTAATGAAATCAGAGAAAAATTTACAAGAAGATTCCACAGAACCGGTCCTACAGACAAAGCGATTCGTGAACTTGTGAACAAATTTAAAAGAACTGGATCCGTACACGACGAGGTGGGAAGAGGACGCCCAAGGACAGCACGTAACAGTACCGAACAGGTACGACAATTGTTTGAGGATGAACCAACAACTTCGGTTAGGGAGGCCGGTCGAAGACTCAACATATCCAAGACAACAGTTCATAGAATCTTGCGTTCGACACTGATGAAAAAGGCTTTGATACGGGATGTTACAACAAAGATGCGTTCTTGTGTATTCATTATTAATAGGGTTCTGAAAGAGAATGAAAATAAAACTATGAAAAACTATGAAAAAATTATGAAAATAAAATTATGAAAAAAATTTAGAAATTTATACATTTTTAACACATATTAAACATGATAAACATAAATAAAAGTGGTTTTTTTTTTAAATTTGTCCGATTTCATTGAAATAGATAGTTAATTCTGGGACACCCTGTATATAATATGCGACATCCCTCCCTTGGAGGATCGGAGGTCGTTCCTCATTGCCAAGCACTATCTCCGGATTCTCCGTCTTCCCAACTCTATTCTGTTCCAGGTGGTTGAGAGGGCGTTCTGCCGGGATGGGGGTTGGTATTTCACCGACACGGTGACCTCCCTCCTCGATGGTATGGGCACCCCTCCTCCATCCGTTATACCGGTCTCTTTCAAGGGTGTTGCACCTTGGGAGAGCACCCCTGTTGCGTACTGTAGGGCGTTGCGCCCCGTTCGCAGGGCCGGTTCTGACTCTGCCTTGCTTCGGTCTCTGTTCCTTCAGCATGCAGCGTGTCACTCTGCATATGTTGCGGTCTTCACAGATGGCTCGAGGTCGTCGGGGGCAATGTCCCTCTAAGGTGTGCGCGTGCGCGCGCGCACACGCGTTGTGAAACCCGCGCGCACAGCAAAATAAAATGCGCACAGGCTCAAGCGTATCATGAGTCACGACAATAAATGAAGTAATTTCAAAAATATACCGTTACACAAGGTCTGACAATTTGCAGCAACATACTCTAGTCGCTCTTTTAAGTATTAACCCCTTCCGCCCGACTTCGCCGACGTCCGCGCAATTACGCAATACGGATTTTTTTACTCTATGTATTTGCATTTTTTCTTTTATACATTAACGCATTGAATATAAACCTTCTTTCTTATTTTTGCATAAAAACGAATAGTAATTCTCTCTTAATTCATAAAAAATAAAATTATTTTTTATTTTATTCCTATTTTGCGAATGGATAAAATCATGTATTAATCTTGATAGTCTATTTTAAATTGCTAAATGCTAAAAATTGTTTTAGAAATGATAACTAAAATAGTCATTTTCAATTAATGTTATTTTATTTTATTTCTTTATTTTGTCGAATTTTATTTTACTATTTTTTATTTTAGTCATATTTTTAGAATGGATGAAATATTTTCTTTTTTAAGAATATATAATACTGTAAACAGTTTTTTAATATCCATTTAATAGTACCATAATGTTCAAGCTATCACCTTATGGAAATAATATTAAGTATTTAATATTTATATATATTTAATTTTGAAGATAATAGCACTCAGAAAAGTTTGCACAATTTTTCACCATGAATCTAAATGTATGCACAACGAAAATTTCTTGCGCACACGGACTAAAAAAAATTAGAGGGAACATTGGTCGGGGGGCGTTGGGGCCGCGGCTGTTCCCCAGTCGTCTGCCCTTGCTCCCCGATGTACCCGTCTCCCTGATGAGGCTTCCGTTTTCACGGCGGAGCTCTATGCCATTCTGAGCGCTCTGGAGGTGGTGCGGGAGCATCCGGATGGGTCGTTTGTCATCTATTCGGATTCCCGCAGTGCTCTGGATGGCCTGGAGTGTTTTTGACCCTGTCCACCCACTGGTCCGACGAATCCAGCTACTGTGCCATATCCTTGTCGCTTTTGGTGGCAAGGAGGTGGTATTTTGCTGGATCCCTGCACATGTTAACGTGGCTGGAAATGAGGCTGCCGATCGAGCTGCCCGTTCCGCGTGCCGACTACAGATTTCACCCGTGTCCCTCCCCTTTTCCGATTATATCCCTGGCTTCCGTAGGTGTTTGCGCTCCCGGTGGCAGAGTCGCTGGGATGGCGCTACAAATAACAAACTCTGCAAGATTAAACCCAAATTGGGATGTTGGGCCTCTTCCTTCCATCGATCGCGCCATAAGGAGGTGGCTCTGGCCCGCCTCCGTATTGGCCACACCCACCTGACCATGGTTATTTGATCGCCTGGGATCGGGTGCCCCGATGTCCCAATTGTAACGTTTCACTTACAGTTGCCCACCTCCTGGTGGAGTGTCCGCTTTACTCTGCGCACAGCGCAGAGTATTTTCCCTTTTTGGAGAGCGTCGGGCCTTGTGATAGGCTTGGCACTATTCTATCTGAAGGTCCCTACTTTTCTGTAACCGGGTTGTTTCTCTTTCCTCTTTCGCTCCCGACTTTACCGGCTGTGACTCCGCTATGATCTTTCTGCTCCCCCCCCCCCCCCTCCCTCCTCCTCCCCGTCTATTGTTCATTTCCGTTAGCTGTTCCATAGTCTTCGTCCTGTGTTCGCTCTGCTATCCACCTTTCTTTCGGTGGCCATGAGCGGTCATACTTTGAAACAAAAAAAAAAAATATATATATATATATATATATATATATATAATCATTGAAATAATAATCAATATAAAGCAACAGCAAAGGCAAGAACACGAACAACAGAAAGAAGCAAATTCGAAATTTTAAATTTTCACTCCAAAGCTATAAACTGGGAAGATGTTGCATCCAGCATGGAAGTAATAGATTGGAAAACCATTTTCGAGGCCAAGACAACAGAAGAGATGCTAATGACTTTGGAGGAGAAGACGTTAAAAATTGTGGAAAGACGTGTCCCAAAAATACAACATAGAGGAAAGAGAAGCAGGTTCGAGAGACAAAAGAGGTCATTGTTCCGAAGAGAAAAAGAGTGACTGTAAAATTAAGTAACTGTAAAGATAACAACAACAGAAAAATATTAAATGATAAACTACAGCGTACCGATGACGTCATACAGGAACCAATTGAGAAGCACACAGAAAAAGACGACGATGACGCTATAGAAGCGATAAAGGTTAACTCAAAGTACTTATATAATTTTGCAAAAAGAAAGTCGAAAAACCATGCGACTATCGGATCTTTGAAAACGAGAACGGTGCTTTATCTGATCTAACAGAAGTATCTGAAATATTAAGAGCTCGGTACGAATCATCTTTCAGTTCCCAAAAACTGACAAATTGATATGCGATAGAAACGCGTTCTTTGAAGAAGAACTACAAGGGGAAAATATAACGGACTTCGACTTTACGACGGATGATATTACAGAAGCCAAGCCACAGGGAAACTAAAAACACAGCGGCAGGACCGGATGACGATAAATGGAGACGATCACTAGACACGGGAGAAATACCGGGCATCCTGAAGAGCGCGAACATAGTACCCAATATAATTATAAAGGAGGAGATCGATCCGAGGCCAAAAACTATAGGCCAGTGTCGTTTACATCTCATCTCACTAAAATATTTGAAAGAATAGTTAGACAGAAAATCTATGACTTTTTGGAAACTCGGAAAAAATTCAATGATAACCAACATGGGTTTCGGTCAGGCAGATCATGCCTATCACAACAAGTGGAACACTACAACATTACTGATGCACTTGAAAGTAATGAAACTATGATGTAATATACACAGAAAACTATGATGTAATATACACAGACTTTGCCAAAGCGTTCGACAAGTGTGACCATGGAATCATAATACATAAACTGAAGTATATGGGAATAACAGGAAAAGTAGGGAAATGGATATATAATTTCCTTAGTGAGCGGCGGCAAGTCGTTACAATCCAAGGAGTATCTTCTTCAGAATCAGAGGTCCTTAGTTCAGTACCACAAGGAACAGTATTAGCTCCACTACTATTCATAATCATGCTAACTAACAATAGATGAGGACGCTACCAGAGACAGCACAGTAACATCCATTGCCGATGACACAAATATCAGTAGAAAATAAGAAACCCAGAAGATATAGGATCTCTACAAATCGACATGAACAGAATCCACAAGTAAACGGAAGACAACAATATGAAGTTTAACATTGAGAAATTTCAGCTGTTACCATACGGAAAAAGAGAAGACCTAAAATCCATGGAATATTATACTCCAAATGGACAGGAAATTCAGAGAAATTCTAGGGGCAAAAGATTTAGGGGTTGTAATGACTGATGATGCGAAATTTGAAACACAAAATAAGATAGCAGTAAACAGAACAAAGAGAATAACTGGGCAGATATTGAGAACCTTTAAACAAAGGGATAGGAATGTAATGATTCCTCTTTCCTCTATTGAACACACTGATCATACCCAAATTGGAATACTGCTCGGTCCTAACATCCCCATATAAAAAAGAAGACATTAGACAGCTAGAAGGGATTCAGAGAAGCTTCACAGCCAAGATCAATGGGTGCAAAGAACTAAATTACTGGGAAAGGTTACGCGAACTAAACCTACCGTATATTCACTGGAAAGGAGAAAAGAGAGAGAGACCATTATTTACACTTGGAAAATAATGGAGAAACTAATCCCTGATCTTACTCTGAACCCTGTAACTCCCCAAACAACAGTGGAAAGTAGAAAAGGAAGACTGTGTCATGTTCCCAAATTAAAGGCGAGACAGAGAACATTCTTAACCCTGAAAGAAAATAGTTTTGTTGTGAGAGGACCAAAACTGTTTAATCAGTTGCCCAAAGACCTAAGGAACACGAATGGTGTTGCAGTAGACATCTTCAAAAGAAGATTAGACGCCTGGCTCAAAACAATCCCTGATGAGCCAGGCGTACCTAGCTCTGTGAGGTGGAGAGTACAAGAAACCAACTCACTACTTCACCAGGCCAACTCGAGAAGAGGGGCGAGAAGCTTGACCTTCGTGAAATGAGGAGCCATCGCGCGGAACCTTTGAAAGGTTCAAAGGAAATGTGTATATATATATATATATATATATATATATGCGCCTCGGTGGTGTAGTGGTTAGCGTCGCTGACTACGACTCCATCGGCCCCGGGTTCGAGACCGGTTGACGGCAGCTGGCGCGCAGCAAAACCCAGCTATTCATCCTTCCACACAATAAAGAAAGTGGTTGGTAGATAAATGGGTACCCTGGGTGGCCTAGTGGTTAAGACGCTGGGCTGCTCGTGGGGCGTGGTTCGGATTCCACGTTAAACTGTAGGTCTAAGGTGGAGTGAAAAGCTTGACCTTCGTCAGAATGACCAATTCGGGCGGAAGCTAACCAAGGTAAAGGTATATATAAGCTGATTGAGCTCCCGATAGCTCGGGGATCTTCGTATCTAACTCTGGGCGGTGAGGCTGTCGGTTCGTTTCCGGCTGATGGCTCCTGGGTTGGATTGACCACTTAGCCTGTTAATGCTCGGAGCTCAGGTGACCTTTGAAGCACTCTCATATTCACGAAGTGGGGAAATGAGTATCAAGGTAGACAGGTTTATGCTGATTAATTGTTTATATTTTATCCTTTTATGAACGAACATGTGTGTGTGTGTGTGTGTGTTATTCTTTTACGCTGAGATCGGTACGGCTATTTTTTGCCTCGTACTTTTTTATTTACATAAAACACGTTTCTAAATTTATAAACAAAACATGTTTGAAAATATATAAAAAAAATTCTAAATTAAAAAAAATATACTCCAAAATTGCATCATTCGAATGCGTTCTTACGAATATAATGAAACCAAAGCCTACTTAGGTTTGCTTTGATGAAACCATAGTCAAAGATAATTGGATCAAGTAAAGATAAGCATCCCCAGCCTTCTTTAATTAGCCTTATAAGGCTAACTAACGAAAATATCACGACCTAACCTAACCAATCGTCAAGGGCGTACAGTTGACTTAACGAGTGGTTAGGTTAGGTCGTGATATTTTCGTTAGTTAGCCTTATAAGGCTAATTAAAGAAGGCTGGGGGTGCTTATCTTTACTTGATCCAGATAATTTACCAAGTCTTAAGGCTTTGGTCTTATATCACCAAAGCCTACAAGCAAAGCCTTAGGTAGGCTTTGATATCATTCATGAGGTGTCATACAAAATAAAATCCACAGCTTACTCATACTATTTACTACGGGCAAAAGAAACGGGAAACAAAGAAAATTAATTTTGATATGCATTATGCTAGACCAACATTTCTCAACCTGGGGAAAATTTCAGGAATCCAGGGGGATTTACAGCAGAATTTTGTTTGGTGATCATATAATTAGTGTGCATTATAAATCTGTTAATGTTATTAAATTTTGTCTTCGAGGCTACTTTTTTCCGTATCCTAATGGAGGGGAAATCGGGTAGAGCAAACTGGTCGAAGGGGGAAATGACACGAAAAAGGTTAAAAACCGCTGTACTAGACTATGATAAAACGCACATGGACATTCTGACTTATTCTTCAATGTTTGTTACTGCCTTTTTTAAAACTAAACATACTCTTGTGATCGAAGTGCAGAAAATGTTTTCCTTTTCCTTTATAATGTAGATATGAACAACCCATCAGAAAAGTTAATCTTACTCAAAATGCGATTGGCAGCCCTGAACTTCATTGCCATAGTCTATGATACTACAGTTCTTTCCGACTCGACGCCTCTCGCCACGTCCGTTACGCAGTCTTGGTCTGTTAATTATTCAGGAATGTTCTGACACTATCTTATGAACTAACTCACCAAGCTTAGGGATAAATCTACGAGTAAAACCTACCGTATTCCGAATCGGAGTTTTAAATGGTCATCTTAGTAATTGTTATGAATAAAATCAGGATGTGCATGGTAGAAATTGCTATTCATTTAGAACGTCTGAAGCGAGGGTATTCTTAGAAAATTACAGTTGTAAAGATATTCTGTAAATACCATTGATACCATAATTAAGTTCTTTCCTTTCCCTTTTTATGCTGTGAGTGTCATCTCAATTCGAGAGTATATTGTAATTACAGGAAAGTCACAGTTGTAGCAGTCAACCAGCAAGTGGAGGAAGAGGCGAGGTGAGCTCGTTCTTATTATTAATTCCTGAATGCCAAAATTTGAACACATCGTGTCATTTACCTCAGCTAATCGCAAATTCAGAGCAGATGTGCGAGTTGACGCATCTGATCAGTGAAACAAATACCAAACCAAATAGCGGCCTTGAAAAAGATTATGTATATAGAAAGCAGTGTTGCAATATGGCCACGACAATGCCTTCGTTTTTATAAGTATTGGACATTACATTTGATCTGTCATTCAGATAAAAGTGTTTCAGTTTTAATTAAATTTAATTAAATTTTAAAGTTCTATTTTTCATGCGTGAAATAACAGGATTACAAAATCTCAGTATTTTTGTTTATACGGCCAATTAACTAACAACTGAGGGTAGGAAGATTACACAAAAATTAAATTAGTTAAGTAATAAATGCAAAAAACTTCTTTTCTACGTGAAGGTCAAAATATGATGATAAAAACCCTCTCTAATAGACAGAGTTGCCAGTGGGTATCGAAACTGTTGTGGAAATAAACTGTCTATTAGAGTGGGTTTTTATTATCAAATTAAGAAGTAACATTTAATTAACAAAATTAAAGACAAACTGACGTTATCATTGCGCAGAAAGACCTGAAGGAGTACATAAACAAAGGGGCACCTACCCATTTCTCGCAGAGTACATTTAACTATATGCTTTAAAGCTCTGGTGTAGGTAGCATTTAGATGATGTAATGAAGAATATAGCAATCTTAAATCATATACTATGCAATCACTCCTGGAATTAAGTGTAAAATAATATCCAGACCACGACGCATTCTCATGTACCCATCATTTTACTCAGGTATGTTCATTTTGAAAGTGCTGAAAATTTTATATTATCGGAATCTTTTAAGGCTTATAACATCATAAGCTCTGATCGGATGTTAACACTCGATATGCTTTTATAGTCGTCTCTGAACTTAAACAATCGTGAATTTCCCGAGCCAAATCTGAGAAATAAAGGGATAAACAGTGACACTCCCGTTGTTTATTAGGATTTTGGATCGTCCTTACTTTTCAGTGTGGTTTTGACCAATTGATTTTCTTCTATAATATAACACCTTCCTGTTCACTACCTATTCCAAATTCTACCGTGGCATCTTGGTCTCTTCCCAATTTATGCCATTCTCATTATCTCGAATTTCTCACATTGCTCATGGGTTAGGTTAGATTAGATTAGGTTTAAGTTAAATCTACTATTTCCAACTGCAACATTCTCATTCTTGGATACCGTAAATGACATGAAGTGGCAGGTAATGGTGCATTATCTCCATTATGAATGCAACATCCTTTTAGTTTCGCATCATCCGACTTCAAGAAGAAGAAGAAGAAGGCGACACTCAAAATACTTTCCAACAAAAATTTTTTATTTAAAAGCCATGAAAACGAATCAACTGAACCAAAAATTAAAATTCATTGTGGAAATTAAAATTACATCCACTATTTTGGAACATAAACTGATGCAATATCTCATTTCAAATTTAAATACTCTTTTAATATTAAAGTAATGAGTAACATTGAAATTAAAATTTTAAAAATTCAGCATTTAAAATTTTCTCTGAAATTGGTTTTGATCGCCAATAGTATTTTTCCCCTTCCAAAGCTGCAACGTGGTCGTACATACAGCGAAGTTAAAAACTTAAAAATTTTTAAAAGCTTAAAATGTTACGAATATACTTAAACTCTTATCCTAGACTTGGGACAATAATTTCACGTACAAGCAAAGAAAGCTGATTCCGAGTAACTTAAACCCCATTGATCGTTGCGGCAAAAATGTCATATTATGCATGCAATTGCCTAAGTTAGTACGTGTGCATATTCACAAAATGTTCTTTGTTCTTGTAAATAGGACCCCATGCCCCATGTCCATCGTCAGGCTTGGATTCCTTCGTTTTCGGGGACTTCGTCTTCTTCTGACCCATCACAATTGCCTGCGAAGCCTTGAAAGAGTTTCTTCTGAAATATTGAAAGAAAATTTAGTTATCCCTTTGTCGTGAAAAATTAAGACATTTTTTATGTTACTGATGAATAAATTCCTTACATAAATAAGTGTTTCTCAAACTGTCAGGCGCGAATGGGTACCGGGAAGAAGAGGGTGTTGAGGTTTTCGGGTAAAATAAGTGACAGAATGGTGAAAGGGTCTCAAGTACACAATACAAAGTTGATGGTATTCTCGTTAAAAAAAGGTTTGAGAAGAACTGCATTTATAAGCATTTGAATAAATAACATGATTTTATTTTATTTTTAATGTATATTTTATATGAATAATACCAACTACAATTCTCTCACACTCTCTCTCTCTGAGTCTCTCTCTTTTCCTGTGTCTGAGTTTCTTACCTTGCTTCCGGATGTCTCTTATGCTCCTCCTCCTGGCAGTTGGAGTAATCAGACTGGACGTGTTCGTGCACCATTTTGACCTCTTTCGACTTTATTTCAGTTTTTTTTCAACAACAACTTGCGTCTCCCTCCTTTTGTCCAGTTTCTTGGTCTGCCGGTTCGTTGGTTGATTGTTTTATCAGGGAAGCTGATTTGATTGAATGTCCTTCGGTTCTCAGGAATTAATCCTTAAGAACTCCCTGAAGAGATAATCTTATTTTAGTATGTCATCGATTATGTTGTCGCATATTAAAAATAAGAGCGTCATGATAAAAGCGTCGATAAAAGAATGGCCAAATTGAAGGCCTTCCAATTCAGCAGAGTGAAAAGAGGTCGTCAAGATTTGATAATAAAGTGTTGTAAAATGGCCATGTAAAAATTTACATCTCTTCTTTTAAAGTTTCTTAAATACTAAACCTAATAACTTTAAACACTGATGTAACATTTTGCAGGCCCATCGTCCGTAGTTCGGTGGACAATACCGTTTCCCTATAAACGAAGTGAAAACACTGAGGTCGGGGGTTCGAACCCCTATGATGTTAGTAATGATAATTCGAGAGTTAGAACAGAGAGCACATTAGTTTGTCTGAGCGCTGTGCTATAGTTTCTGGCCCTCTGACTGATAATTATTAACATTTTGCGGGACAACAGCCCACGTCTTAACCAACATCCCATTAAGTTTTCAAGGAACAAGTTATCACCAACCCAAGTTATACAAAACCCTGGAGTATTTTGAAAGTTTTTACATATTAACAGTAAAAACAGTCAAAGTGTTATGTAGTTTTCAACCACCATTATATGTAATACAACATCCACTAATATGTTAGGGACTTTTAGATTAAGGATTCCCAAACTTTTTTTTCTGTACCATCTACAGCAAGACCCAAACTTACCCAACATCTACCGCCAATTGTTTTTAATAGTTTATATTATAGACAAAGTTTACTACTACAAGCTACAAACTAAATTTATCTTCGCTAAACAGTAGCTCTGGTGCGACTAATGGTACGTGTACCGCAACTCGCGAATCGCTGTTATAGACACTTCGTCGAGGGAATTTCCTAAAAAATAGCTAAACCTAACCTAACATAGACTAAGATTAACCTAACCAAGCCTAAAAAAAAAGTCCATGAAATGTCATTAGCTCGTACGTTAGCTAACGTTAGTACGTTACCGTCATTAGCTCGTACGTTTCTTGAGCTTCCGACATATAATGTATATATGTATAGTTTATTTAGTCTCGTATTACATACTAAACTCTTTAGAGTGGATAACTCGTGATAAACTCACTGAATTCAAGACACGTTGTAGCGTTGAGAGGAACCCGAAGTTCCAAAGTGTTGCCGCAGTTGGCCAATCTGCTGCCTCTGGAACAGCTCAAAGAAGTCACAAGTCTGCAAAAGAGAAATAAATTCTTACTACTACGAGTAATAATAATAATAATAATAATAAATAATGTTCGATACATGATTTATCATCACTGAACACTACACTACACAAGCAGTTACATATTGAGTAATATATATTCGTTTAATTTTTATTGCGTAAGGAGACAATCCTACTGATCTGTTTAGGTAAAGCATGACACTTGGAAAGATGTACGAGTGACTGACTGTGAACGGGCATGATAGTGGGAACCCGTCCGGCTGGTATCTCAGTGATAAAAGTCGCCGAAATTGCTCGTGTATCTCCAGGAATAGCCTTTACATCAAATAAAGAATAGCCGAGCTAAAGTAACACTGACAGAATGTGAGAGAGAATCTCATTACGAGCCGTGAAGCGAGAACCAAAGATGGCTGCATCAGAACTTTGTTCAAACTTAACAGTAGTTTACAGCGACCAATATCAGTCAAAACAATGTTGGGAGAACTGTAGTGAAGTTCATCATAACATCAACCAGTGCAAAAGCTCGAATGAAATTGGAGTAGGAACACTAGTGCGCTTAGAGATGTTTTTTTTTCATTTTTCCATGTATTCCTAACCATGGGACTGTTCCTCGAGATACATGGCCATTTCGGCGACTTTTGTTACTGAGACACTGAGCAAACGGGTTTCTACTATCATATTTCTTTCACAGGCAGTGACATTTTATTCAATCGCCATTTTTATTTATTTTACAGGCAGAGGAAAAACATATGAACGTATTAAAATAGAAATATGTTCACAATATTGTAGGCATTCATACGTTAACTTCGTAAAATATATACCTCATTAATGACATCAGAAAATATAGCAGGGGAACCGAGTGGGTTTCATTATTCTGTACAACCCCTAGATATATATATATATATATATATATATATATATATATATATATATATAAAATTACGATTATCATAATTTATGTCTATATAGTGGTTAAGAAGCTGGGTTGCTGATTAGGAGGTCCAGGAAAGAACCTTGCGATTTCAGACTTCCTTGACGGGTCCTGGTTCGGATTCCACGTTAAACTGTAGGTCTAAGGTGGGGCACGAAGTCTGACCTTGGTCAGAATAAACAATTCGGGCAGAAGTGAAAAAACGGTTCAATCAAGTATATATGTATATATATATATATATATATATATATACATTTAACTGCAATGACCACGCAGTATATAATGAATAGAAACGACATAAGTATTAAGGAACGTTTCTGCACACGAGGAAGAGAAATCACGAATAAATGAAAAATGAGGCGAACCGCCCGGGAATCGAACCCAGGGCCTTCCAATTGCCGGTTGGATGCGCTACCATTACACTACGGACCTCGATCATTCACAAATCGAAATTCTCCTACATAGGGCAGAAACCAATGCCCTGAGAGGGCACCCTCGCAAATCGTGAATATGTGCATTTAACTGCAATGACCACGCAGTATATAAATGAATAGAAATGTAGGAGAATTTCGATTTGTGAATGATCGAGGTCCGTAGTGTAATGGTAGCGCATCCAACCGGCAATTGGAAGGCCCTGGGTTCGATTCCCGGGCGGTTCGCCTCATTTTTCATTTATTCGTGATTTCTCTTCTTCGTGTGCAGAAACGTTCCTTAATACTTATGTCGTTTCTATTCATATATATATATATATACACACACTGATTATATATTTACCACACCAGGATTCGAACCTGGAACCTTGAGTACAAGTTGTGGGCATTCAAGAGGTCCCGGGTTCGAATCCCGGGATGGGTGGGCCTGATATTCCATAATATATACTAAAATTAATTTATTATTACGTTAAAAGAATCTTCGTTTTAACTTAATTAAATCAATTAAATTAAATTGAACTTAAAAATTTAGCCTCTTACATGTAACCCCTAACTTCCTTCCCCCAAAATATAAATGAGGCAGTCCATTGGGGGTAAAGTGGGTAGAGATAACCCTTATTTGTCTACTTTTAACATTTAATCCCCCTTCCCCCAAACTAGCTTAGTCTTTGCCCTGTAACTCGTTCTGTTCGACTTGGATATCTGGGCTGGGCATGCACACGGGTATAACACGTGATAAGTCCGTGGAAATTTTCCATTTCACAATTGCCATTTATTTAATTTTATTCCATTTAACTTGACCTCTATAGAAGTTCGCTTAACACGACCTAAGTTAAGTTGACCTAAACTAAGCGAAACACATATCGAGTATTTTGGGTTGAAATACTAACAAGCAAGCTGGGCACTTGCGTTTTTTTTTGCGGTACTGCGGTACTACCGCACTACCAAACCGGTACCGCATAACGCAGTACCGCAAAGGATCGCTGAAAGTACAGCAGTACCGCTACCGCATTTTTTGCGGTACTGCGTTATGCGGTACCGGTTTGGTAGTGCGGTAGTACCGCAGTACCGCAAAAAAAACGCAAGTGCCCAGCTTTGCTTAGTAACAAGGCGACTTTTAAATATAATAGGCTTTTTTAGTTTGATTTTCATAGTTTCCCTTAAAAAAAAAAAAAATGGCAATATTCATATAAACTATAGAAAACTTTAATAATGGAGAACTATAATAAACAAAGTCTCTATAAAACAACTGTATTATGTAACGACAAATCATCCATATAGTTTGATAAGCTAAATTAGGCCCTAAACTAAATGAAAAGGATATTCTTACCTTATTTGTAAAAGGGGGAACGTTCTAAACATCTACACAAAAATTCATACAGGTCAAAACTTGAAATAAAAAATAACTTTTCAATTCTGAAAGGACTAAAATGAAGTTTTCTGAGTTTGGTAAAATCAACTCGCTCTTCTTTTTCTGGTGAGTGACGATTACGAGGATGTCTTTGCTAACAAATGCGACGTTGATCGCACGAATATTTAGCGGTGTGTTGTGGTGGTGGTGTAAGCGTCGCCTTTTATAAATGCGGTCGATTCCGTGTCAGAAACTGGAAAAAATGAAATTAAAACAGTGATCGTGTACGAAGCTAAGAAAGCGGGGCTTTTTTAAGGCAGCATCTTTTGCGATGTTTTAATAATATGCAAATTATGAGTAGCATTTATATTTAAATATAATTACTATTGCGACACACACATGTGTGTGTATATATATATATATATATATATATATATATATATATATATACAGACAGGGTGTCCCAAAAAAACTATATAGCTATAAAGAGTATATAGTTTTTTTGGGACACCCTGTATATATATATATATATATATATATATATATTATATATATATATATATGGGATAAATTTCACATTAAACACGTGAAATGAATGATTGATTGATTCCCTGACGAGGTGTACTTCTAAATACACGAAAGACCTTGGAATAATTTTCATGAATGAATAAATGAATGAATGCGATTCCCTGACGCGTGTACTTCTGAATACACGAAAGGCCTTGGAATCATTTTTCTTTTTCCTTGTGGATTTACATTATATATATATAGATATATATATCTATATATATAATTAGTATACTAGAATGCGCGGTAGCAAACGACATAACCTAGGGAGCGGGGCAACTGGGTGTGTGTGTATGTATGTGTGTCAGAATATCAATGGAAACACTTAGGGCAGAATTTACAGCATTCCCAAACAGAAAATATGAATAACTCTGTTGCTTATAATAATCTTTTTCGTATGCTATGTAAGGAACCAAAAGGGTGCAGCAGTGCCAGGTTTATGTTTACTACAATGTCCTGTCTTCAGATACTGTGTACCTCTCACATGTATATGGCAGTCTTGGTTCAGACAACTGCTGGTTTACAATACTTTATTTTTGTAATGTAGCAAAGATTATATGTGCATATTAAGTTGTGTTATAATAAGATTGTATTTGTATGTTGGGTTAAATGGCTATGCTGGCCTCATTTGTGTACTTGTATGTTAGGTTAAGTGGCTATGTTGGCCTTATTTTTGTATTACGTTCAGTACGTAAGATTGTACGTGTATGTTAGGTTAAGTGGCTATGGATTGTGAAAGATCTGCAATAAAGATGTTTTGTTTGTTACAGAGAGAACAGTTTTAACCCTGAGTGACAACAGCTCTGCATTCAGAGAACCAAAATTATTTTGTTGCCAAGAGAGATACGAAGTCAAAGAATCTACAGAATCTACAGAAGCTAAGGCTAACAAAGACCCTAAGATCCACTCTAAGGCTAGCCCGAGAGAAAGGAGAGAGTAGGGGGTTAAGAGAAGAGAGGAGAATAAGGGGTTAAGTAAGGAGCAACACCTATCATTCGTGGGTTAACATTCATTCAGAAAAAGAGGGAAAAAGTCTCACCATCATCATCCGCCGGCCACTGCCGACAAGTCAGAAAAATAGTCGGAGAATATAGGAGAGGGGTGAAAGATGAAAAGAAGTAAAATAAGAACGCTTACAAACCATGCAAACACAGTCTTAACTCACTGTCATACCATGCAAACTACAAACATGCAAGAAAAGAGTTAGAGACATGCAAAGTAAGGAGGATAAGAAAAAAAAAAGTAGGTAAGTTAAACAAAAAGTGGGTTAGTTTACGCTATGAGCTACATCTACATTCGTGTTAGTCTAATTTTTTTTTTTTTTTTTTTTTTTTATTGCTGGCATCACACGCTGGCATGTCACAAGCTGGCATTCATCGTCAACAGACTCATCCTCGAGCACCACCACCAGAGCTCCTGTTGTTAACTTTCTTTTTTAATTTTAAACAACGTTAATTTTTAAAATGTCTGTCAAGACGGTTCTTAAACACATTAACGCTGGTAGAATGAACGACTGACGCGGGAAGATTATTCCATTTATCAATTACTTTAAACGTAAAGAAGTTTTTAGCGATATTAGTAATGAAACGTCTGCCACGCAACTTGAATCCGTTATTGCGAGATTACTATTATCGAAAGTGAACAATTTGTCAAAATTTACGTTATCGATGTTTATTAACGATTTTGAAAACTTCAATAAGCTCCCCCCTTAATCTCCTAGTTTCGAGTGAATACAGTCTAACACTTTAATCCTATCTTCATAAGGCTTTATTGCGCAATGCGGAATAAGTTTCGTGGCACGACGCTGAACCCTTTCTAACCTATCAATATCCTCACGCAAGTACGGGCACCAAAATTGAACGGCATATTCCAAATGAGGCCTGACTAGGGACTTGTAAAGGGGCAATATAATATCCTTCGATTTAAATTCGAAATTACGCGCTATGAAGCCTAACATCCTATTAGCTTTTGCGCAAGACTCCAGGCACTGGTTCCTAACCTTTAAATCTTTAGTTACGCGTACGCCTAAATCTACTTCCTCGTCAACGCTCGCTAAATCCTATCATCCATCGTGTACACGTAATTATTGTTGCGAGAACCTATAGCAAAACTTTACATTTATCTACGTTAAATTGCATCTGCCACTTATCCGTCCACTCCATAATCCTATCTACATCGTCTTGGATCCTATTTCTATCGTCCTCGTTAACAACCTTACCGCCTATTTTAGTATCGTCCGCGAATTTTGACACGTTACTAATCAATCCTACATCTATGTCGTTAATGTAAATTACGAATAACAATGGCCTAACACTGAACCCTGTGGGACACCACTACCTACCTCTAACCACCCCGATTCACTACCATTAACTACGACCCTCTGCCTCCTAGCACGAAGCCATTCTTCTAACCAGTTAGCTACCTGACCGCGGATACCGTGCGCTTTAACCTTCGCAATTAGTCTCCTATGCGGAACTGTATCGAACGCCTTTTTAAAATCTAAATAAATACGTCAGCTGCCCTATGCCTATCGTATTCGCGCACTATTTCGTTATAAAATTCTAACAATTTGTTAAACAAGACCTATGGCGTCGAAACCCGTGCTGACTACTATTAATCAAACCCTACTTTCTAAGTGATCGATAATACGATCCCTAACTACGGATTCCAAAGTTTACCGACAATTGACGTTAAGCTAATGGGCCTATAATTGCTAGCTACCGCGCGGTCGCCTTTTTTAAAATAGGCGTGACGTTAGCTAATTTGAAGTCTTCAGGAATAATCCCCGTTTCGAGTGACTGATTAAAATCTTCGCTAAGGGGCCTACGATAACGTCTTTCAAATCTTTCAAATGTCTAGGATAAAAAGCGTCAGGGCCTGGAGCCTTGCTAACTTTTAGCCTATCGATATAATGCGCAATCTCAGCCTCGTAAACATTTATTTCATCTAAATAGTCTCGCTACTAAATGGAACGATATCGTCAACGTCGGGGACATTATTTACGTCCTCTACGGTAAAAACTGTCGCAAAAAAGTTATTGAAATACCCGCCATCGCTGAGCGTCAGAAGCCAAAGCGCCATTTACATCCAATAGAGGGCCTATGTTATCCTTTACCGGCTTACGATTATTTACGTATTCAAAAAACTTTTTTGGATTATGTTTACTATCCGCAGCTATAACTATCTCTAAATTACGCTTGGCATTCCTAACTGATCTTTTAACCTGACGTCTAAGCTCGATATATCTATTAAAGTTAGCTACCTGGCCATTGCGCTTGTTAAGTCTATACGCTCTATTACGCTCGTTTATGAACTCGCCTACTTCCCTAGTCCACCACTTCGGCCTACCACGATTTCTAACGCGCTTGGGCCTACGAGGAATAAACTCCCTTTCAATATTCCTAAAACTTTCTTAAAACGCCACCCAACGCAAATTTGTATCATTACCCATAAATAAGTTATCCCAGTCCACTACTCTCATCCTATCAGCAAAACTATCAAAATTAGCCCTACGAAATCAGGACTTCTATTACGTTACTATCCTGTGTGTTTTCTATCAATAACTTAAACCTAAGAATTTGATGATCGCTACATCCTAAACTCTCGCCTACTTCTAAACTTTCGACTATATTCTCGCCGTTCGTCATCACCAAATCTAAGATATTATCACCGCGCGTTGGTTCGGTAACTATCTGTCGTAAAAAGTTATCGTCCATAAACTCAACCAGTCTCAACCCTCTTCGTTACCGTAAAATTCTCGTAATTAACATTAGGACAGTTAAAGTCTCCGACAATTATACTATTCCGATTGTCAATAAAATTACCAAGAAGTGAGTAAAATTAGTATCTATATCGGGGGTTGAACGGGAGGTCTATAAACAACGACAAAATTAAAACTAATACTACGCGCCCTAACTTCACACAGATCGCATTAATTGCTGCCGGAAAATCTAACTTAACCTCGATAGCCCTAAGGGAATTACGAATGTACAGCAAAACGCCGCCTCCAAATCTATGTAACCTATCATTAGTAAAGATTTTAAAACCCGGTATATCAAGTTCCCCCAACAAGTCCCGAGTCACGGTATTTAACCAAGTTTCAGTGATAGCAACTATATCATAGTTGCCGGAATAAATTACCGCCTTAAATTCATTTAATTTATTTCTAATACTACGCGCGTTGCAATAAAAGACGTTTAAGAGAGAGATGGAGACCTCATGGAAGCAATTCTTTCCTCCACTAAACAATTCTCCAGAGGTATATAGGACCGCGAGCCTGATTCTTAGATCATGGTTTCCCAAAAGCAAAATTCTAAATATCGCTACACTAACAAAAATAATAATTTGTATACTCTTAATTTGTGTTGTATTTATACGCTTTACTGTAAAAGTTCATTGTTGCGACGATACAGTGATAATACAGTCACATACTAAATTTTGCAATTTGTACTTTTTCTTCTATACAGTTAACCCCCGCTTAGCACGAATTCAATTTCCACGAATTTCGGTTTAGCAAGAAGTGTTAATTAACACCAACCCTTCATATTAATACGAACTTTCTTCGGATTAGTGCGAATTTGCACGAAACGCCAAATTTTCCGAAGCGGACATTCGTGATCATGTGCTGTTTCGAGGAGAAAGTCTGTGCCTTTAAGTGTGATGCTCTAAGTTTTAAATCGTTTAGCACGTATTGAACGAAACAGGGACATTGTGAATGCTATGGGGGTTGCACGAAGCTACTGTGCGCAAGATTAAAACCATCACGATTTCTCCTGAACATTCATCCAGCACTTGAAGATGAAGAAAAAGAAAATGTTGACGGTCCTCTCATTATTTAATCACCATCCAGTTTCCCTTCATTCGGTCATCAAACCTTTGCCCCCTTCTCCTGTAGTATATAATGGGAATACTAATACATATTTTTCTTGTTATTTTGTCCATTAATTTCTTCTTTGTTTCAGGATCATATTATTTTATGTTAGTAATCTATATATAAATACATTTTTGTACGTCTTATTATGTTTATCTCTCGATTTTAGGGGTTCTCTCTCGATTTTAGGGGTTTATTATAGTAGGAAAATTTTACTTAGGAACCGAACCCTCGTAATTAACATTGTGTGTATGGGAAAATCTTATTCACTCAGCACGAGGATTTTCAGGAACGCATTATTCGTGCTAACGGGAGTTACCTGTATTAGAAAGTTAAGCAAATTAGCGCTATGAAGAAGGAAGGGGGTCCGTGGAAGTTACCAGGGTTAGAAAAGGGTCCGTGGCACGGTGGCCGCAAAAGATTGGGAAGCCCTGTCTTAGATAATACGAATAGAAGCTTCCAAGGATTGACCTCCTTGGGATGTGGGATCGTTGCACGAAACCACTACGTAATTTGTAATATACAGGGTGGCGCAAAAGTCGCGTATCATAGGAATTTTTAGTGTTGATTATATTATTTTTTCTTTTAGAGAGGGGATGGCTGCGAAATTAACAATAGACGAGGGGGTGAGCTTGGTTTTAATGTATGGAATACCCTGTACTACAAATCGATGAATCGGTACAGAATTTAGATTCTGTACCGATTCATCGATTTGTTGTACAGGGTATTCCAGACATTAAAACCAAGCTCAGCCTCTCGTTTATTGTTAATTTCGCAGCCATCCCCTACCTAAAAGAAAAAACAATATAGTCAACACTGAAAATTCCTATGATGCGCAACTTTTGCGCCACCCTGTATATACACACAGTATATTTGTAATCCAAATAAAACAATCTCTCTCTCTCTCTCTCTCTCTCTCTCTCTCGAGATTGTTGTTACCTGATTTCGGGGTTACTGAGTAATATCCCATCAAACACGTTTTCTACATCCTTTCTACTCTTGGAGCAGAGAATATACGTTATTCTCATCACGTACACACTGAACCTGTGTGAGAGAGAGAGAGAGAGAGAGAGAGAGAGAGAGAGAGAGAGAGAGAGAGAGTCACACACACACACACATTTTGTATTAGAGAATTAACACCCTTTTTATTTATTTAAAAAATTAAATGAATAAATTAAGAAGATAGAACATCACGTGATAGAGCCATGGAAGGAGTGCCTGGTTGTGGAAGCCTGAATACCCCCGACCCAACTTCCCCCATGGATTATTTACTTTTAATCTTTTATTTTATTGATATTTTTTACAGCAATGTGTGTATGCGTGTTCGCGCGCGCTCGCTTCTTTTTTGTGTGTATCTAAAACTCGAATGGAAATTTGGCTCCATTGGTTCACTATATATATATATATATACACATGCAAATGTGGTGCATCGTTATTTATTTATGCAGTTAATAGGTTTTTCGATTAGAGAACGCTTTGAAAGTAAAGAAATACAGGGTGATTCTTAAATTATGCTACACTTTAAGAAATTAACTTATAAATAGCAGTGAGTGAACTTTGGTTTATGAAACGTGACACGATTGTCGTAGAAGGATCGGATATTATTATTTTGTTTTGTTTTTTGTTTTACGGGCACGCGAGATACCCAAATGTGTCGGTAGAAATGGAGCCATTTTCGCTTTAGTTGTTGCGTTTACAACTTCCAATATCAAGAAAATTTTATTTGAAGAATCTGTCCTCTAGGCAAATTGGAGTGTTGGGGGAAGGGGTTCGAATATCGAACAGTCATTCGGGGTGGGGTTGGGAGAGGGTGGTGGGAAGTAACAAAAACTGGGGTGAATGGCCTGAAACAAAAATAAAATTAGCGATAATTACGGATATTAGGCGGAAACCACTTATGATCCATTTTTGTTGTTTTATTCGGCATTCACCCGGATAAGAACTCAAACATTAAACGATTATTCTTATTTTGTTTTTACGATATAAGAGTCCAAATTCGTAAAAACGTAATTAGTATTAAAGGTTAATTTAAAAGAAATTACATCTACTTTTTTTTATGTAACATAAAAAATTCGATACATTTTAATATGAAATCGTTTTTCATGAAATTGTGTACCGCTTTGATTATTTAAAAGAAAGGGGAAAGGAATCCACTAATGTGTTTTCTTATCCGAGGGGAAGTGGACGGGGCTCGACTGAAAAAGTGTGGAACATTGCTATTACTCTAGATATCCCCAAAAGAAGAAATTACAGAGATTGGGGTCAAGTGCTTGTTGAACGAATGTTCCCTCACAAAACCTGTGCTAAATTTAAATTAAAAATTAAATTTATTTCTCCTTTTAAGAACAAAAAAAAAAGAGTTCTTAGTGAAATTTGCTCAATTATATAAATATACTGTACATATTGTGCCATACGGAAGAATTCAAATCGTGTGTGGCACATAGAAGCGAAATTGTTCTTCTAAATTTGAGTAAATTACTCACAAAGCTGAAATAGTCTTTCCTTAATAACGGAAGGAAACGGAGACTTCGTATATTTTGTTCGTGTCGGTAAACACACTAAAATAGTGTGTCCGAGATTCACCGTTAGAAAACGGACAGAGTTCCGTGCAAATATTCGGTAGAAATATAAAATACACACGATTATAATGTTAAAATTCTCAAGAGAATAATTACCACTGTCAAAAGGAAGTAGGTAAACATTGTGACTCAGGTATGCATTAAACATTATAATTGAAATGGTCAAATAACTAGATAGGATTCAAATAATTCTATGTAATTGTATTATGTACAAAATACGGGCAAAAGGCCGGGTAGGGCAACAACTTTTACTCTAAAGATAATTCAATCAAAATTGTAGTATGTATGCGTTTACTCATTTTAGTGGTCTTGCTTATTAAAATACGGCTGTATTAAGTTAAATAACTACCAATTGTAGAATAAACTTGTATAACAGTCAAATTTAAATTGCTCGTGCATTATATTTAATTGTCTTATTATCAAGTGTCATTCTTCAACAAATTTTCATTACTGTCAAAAGTTGAATTTTTCATTGTAATTGGTTTAGAAATTCTGTGATGAATATATTATTTTGTAAAAGGTTTTTCAATTATTCCCCTACATGGATTGGCAGAGAAATAAGAATATAACTTATAACAAGTGATATATATAACCTTGGGTTAAATTTATATAATGTGGTTTAAAGGGAAATAGGTTAAAATAAGGGTATAAATCACACCTTAAATATAAAGAATAAAACCACGTAATATAACAAGTGATAGAAGAGGTCATCCAAAACCAAATTCGTGAAGGTGGGAGTACCCGTTAGACAGTAGTCTGGGGCCAAATGTTTTACCTTACAAAATGCTCAAAACCATATTAGTTATATTAGGTCTTGTGCCGTCCCACTAAAACCAACCTATGCCCATTAGCTTATGAGGTTATAATCAAATATGGCCATACAGTCCACGCCGCTTATAGTGAACACCTCGGTGTCAGGGCTTTTATTCACTATATCCGAACCGACCACACTTTCCATTGACGAAGCCATCCATCGCGCGATGTAAAACCTTCGATGTTCATTTTTGTCGCCAGTTTAGTTGCCTTTTGCTTGAGCAAACAGACCACTTGGTAGAACTCTTTAGCAGCGCCGTAACTAGGGAGGGGCAACAGGGGCAGCTCACCCGGGCGCCAGATCACAAAGATATATTATACTATTTTTACTAAAAAAAAAATCTGCTATAACACGATTTGATAAATAACCAAAAAGTCAACTCTCGGAACTACTTTCTACGCGCGTATACATCGTGTAACAGAGATATCGGCCGTACTGCGGTTTTTTGTTGTTTGGAATTATAGGTTTTTTAGTTTACTAGTGAAATGTGTTACCTATATACCTATCGTACCTACAAAATTAGTAAAAAACGCTAACATTTAGCGAGCTTTCATCCAAAAATGTTGCTTGGGCAGGTGTTTAGATTGGTATTTAGTTATTAATCAATAATCATGCCCATAGGCGTATGAGGCGGGGGTTCTGGGGGGGGGGGACGGTAGCCCCTCAGGACTAGGGAATTGAGCATTTTCAGGGCAAATTTAGAAATGTAGCAAAATTTTATCTCATTTTTGTAAATTGTAATGTTTTTTATATCAAAAAGGCTTTAATATATGTTACTCAAACTCTAACCTTTGTGTTATTTTATGCTACACATAGTACTTATACGGAAATCAGGGCACCCTGAAAATTTTCAGGGCAAATTCTTTCCGCTCCACCCCCCCCAGTAAAGTGGCATCTCATACGCCTATAATTATGCCAAACATTTACCAATGTTATATCATAGGAACGACGTTATGCTAGGAAGCAGTATAGACATAGCTTTAATTTGTATTTTATGGCGTTATTTTAGGCCGAAAGGAGTGACGAATTTATTATCGATTTCCAATATGTAGAACGTACGATGAATTACGTTCATGAAAGTTTTTCAAAGAAAAGAAAGAGGAATAATAAAGGCAAAAATTAGGATCTGTACCGTTTTTATTACAAACAAGGAAGAAGAAGATCGAAGATGGTGGTTGTGATTTGGAAAAAAGAAAAATAGAATCTGTTTAAAAATTAAAAATAAAGTGTAAAAAACACGACTAAATATAGTATGTGTTGTTAAAAAATCAATTTTGATACTTAAATATGAACTAGAGTTTAAAATAACAAAAATTCTTCTTTTCTTGGTTGTAAATAGTTTTTTAAAACTGTCACGTAAAACGCTACAACATTTGATAATCGATTGAGTTGGTACATTATGCCTCCCTCAAAATGAAGGACAGATGAAGGACAGATAGAAGGATAGAAACCGAAGGAGGGTAATTTGGAAATTAAGAATTTGTGTCAGACCCTTTCAAAAGCTTTTGATGTGTCCAACGCAATAGAAAAAGTTTCACCAAATCTCGGAAAGGAAAAAGACCAAGAAAGAGAGATGCGCGAGAAGATCGCCAGTAGAGCGTCCCTCGCGGAACCCATACTAACGATTTTAAAGGAGATTGTGAGCAGGGACGTGTTTAAGAATCTTCTTATTAAGGATAGATTAAAAAACTTTAGAAAGGTAAAAAATCAAGGCAAGGACGATGGTTGGAAGGTTGTGAGCGGTCACCTTTCTTTGGGCAAGGTTGAATGGAAGCGAACTTCCAGCAGGAAAGAAACATACCAGATGAAAAACAAAGACAAAAGAGTTTGCTTACGTAGGGTGTCAGCGCAGAAGCACAGTTCTTGAGAACAGTAGGAGGGACCCCATAAGGACCTTACGTCTTCCTAGAGTTGAGCCCAGATAGGGCAAAATAAACATTTGAATAACCTTTATTAATAATAAAATAAATACATTTGTTTTACATTTTACAATGACATGAATAATTGTGAAGCTCGACTATTTATTTTACTTAATTTGGCCCTTAAGCTTTAGGCTTTACTTTGGGAAAGCTTCTAATTTCAGACATAATTAAGTCAGAGGGAGGAGGAGATGGAGGAACAGCACCAGAATCGCCCATGATGTCCTGTGTTCGTTTATACATGCCAAAACGACAAGGGTAATCTGCACCAAATTTAGTATACACATTAAGGGAGAACCAGGGAGGGTTTCAGTAACGTACTCGCCCCTCTCAGTCCTCTTCCTGGGTTGTGTTCTTGGGGGGCTTTGGCTGTGCAAGGCACAGCGGGCATTCTATTATATACAGTATATATATATATACAGGGTGGGCCGTAAGTTTCCATACATAGGAAAAATAAACATTTTTTTATGGACAACCATTTTTATTTATATAATATGCTCTACATGGTTGCCATTGTTTTGAAAACACATTTCAATACGTGTTCCCCACTGTTGATGAACACGCATTAGCACAGTTGACGTTATGCTTGTAATGGCGTTGGTGATACGTTCCTTTAGATGATTTATGTCTCGTATCTTTTCCTGATACACCATGGCCTTCAAGTGCCCCCAAAGATAGAAATCAAGGGGGGTGAGATCTGGGGAGCCACTCCACAGGACCACGCCGACCAATCCAAGCATCCGGAAACTGCTGATCCAAATACCGACGCACGTGAAGACCATAATGAGGTGGAGCTCCATCTTGCTGGAAGTAAACTGGGAAGTTACCTTCCTCGTTTAGCAGGGATGGGAAAATCTCTTCTTGCAACATGTTAAGATACCTTTCGGCATTAAGATTTCCACTGACAAAAATTGGTCCAATAATTCTGTCACCCCATATCCCGGCCCACACCATCACTTTACCGGCACCTTGCATCTTCGTCGGACTCAGCCAGTTAGGGTTAGCATTACTCCAATAACGTATGTTTTGCCGATTAACCTCTCCATTGACGTAAAAATTTGCTTCATCAGTAAACAAGATCTTACGTCAAACGCATATTCTTAGGGTATCTGAAACATAAAAACAAACGTTTAATTTTTCCTATGTATGGAAACTTACGGCCCACCCTGTATATATATATATATATATATATATATACACACCACACACATCATTAACCTCGTTGCAGTTCCGTGAACTGGTCTCTCTTCACACGAAGGTCAAGCTGGTGGTACCGCCTCTAGGCCTGGCTTGGTAGAGGAGCGAGTTGCTTTCTTGCGCTCTCCACCCCACATAACCAGGTGCTCCCGGCTCATCTGGTACCGTCCTGAGCCAGGCATCTAGTCTTCTCTTGAAGACTTCAATTTTGACCTCTGTAACGTTTCTGAGGTCATTTGGAAGCTGGTTAAAAAGTCTTGGCCACCCCCTGACAACCAAACTACTTTGCTTCAATGTTGAAGAGGTGAGAACACTACACATTCTGCCTTTCCATTTTTCCAGCGTTGTTTGGATGATAAATTGGGTTTAGTTTGAGGTTTGGTACTAGTTTTTCGAACATTTTCCATACGTAGATTATGGTGTACCTCTCTTTTCTTCTTTCCAGGAGTACAGATTTAGTTTACGTAGTCTTTCCCAGTAGCTGAGTTCTTTGCAGCCATCAATCTTAGTTGTGAAATGTCTCTGAATTTCTTCGTTTATTAGTTTCTTCCTTTTTATATGAGAACGTCAAGACCGAGCAGTATTCAAGTTTGGTATGATCAGTGTTTTCAGCAGGGGAATAATTACTGTCTTGTTCCTTCTTTTGAACGTTCTTTGTACCTGTTTCGCGACTCTTTTTTGCTTTGTTTATCGCTACCTGATTTTCTCTCTCAAATTTCACATCATCGGTCATTATAACCCCCAAATCGATCGCTTTCATGCTTCTCTGAACTTCCTGCCTATCTGGAGCATAATATGCTGTCTGTTTAAGCATTTCTACCATATGTCAATAGCTAAAATTTCTCTGTGTTAAATGTCATGTTGTCTTCTGACCATTTGTATATTTTGTTCGTGTCCCTCTGAAAGGCCTCCATCTCATTTGCATCGCTGACTTTTCTGCTTATCTTTGTATCGTCTGCAAAGGATGTTACTGTACTGTTGTTGTTTACTTCACTATCTATGTCTACTATCATGATAATGAATATGAGTGAGGCCAATACTGTATTTTGTGTCTATATATATATATATATATATATATATGTAGTGTGTATATATAGCTCATACTTGTAAAACAATATTCAAGTTAAATGTTTTTGGACCTTGAACAAAGGTTTCTTCCTCATTTTTAATAATAATAATAATAATAATAATAATGATAATAATAATAATTATTTACTTAATATTTAAGTTTCATAATGTATTTAACTAATATCAAATTAACTGTTTAAAATAAATAAAATCTGGATAATGTAGCCAACCATAGTGTAGATATCTAGTTATTTTTTTAGTTCCTACCTCCTTAGGTAAACTATCGTGCATTCTAAATCTTAATACGAACGGAACATAATTTCTGAGTAAACGTATCCTGCAGCTTTGTGTAACATTTAATATAATAAGTAAGTAGAATTTATAAGAGACGAAGTTCAAACAAAGAAATAAAAATTTGTGGGTCAAATTCCTCGATGTGTTTGTACACTGTGATGTCTCCCTCGGCAACAGAAATGGAATTTGACGTCTTTTAACCTCCGACAAAAAATGTGGTTTTTTGTTTTTGTTTTTTTTCTTTCGTTGCTGACGAAAATTAATGACGTCATCAGAACTGGAAATTAATTTTTTTTGTTTTCAAAAACAATTTTTATTCCTCGAAATATGAATTTGTCATGATAAAAAATTTAGCAAGAAATAATTGAAGATACAGATATGCAGATCTAGCAGTTGGGTACAATACCCCAACCCAACATATTCAATTACATTAAAACAAAATTTAAAGGACAAATAAAACAATTCATTCTATGGTATATAATGCCCGGTTAGGTTAATTGAATGCCCAGTTAGGTCAACTGTATGCTCTTGACATACTTAACCTAACCAATCGTCAAAAGCGTACAGTTGACCTAACCGGGCGTTATATACCATAGAATGAATTGTTTTATTTGTCCTTTAAATTTTTTGTTTTAATGTAATTGAATTTGTGCCCAGAATAGGCACCTGATGTACCTCAATCCCAGATGAAGCACCTGCGTTCAACCTCAATCCCAGAATAGGCACCTTGCAAGGAATTAAATAAAGAAAACCTGATGATTACAAAATTAGGTTAGAGTTGATTTTTTCAAATATTGATAAAAACAATGAAATTATATCTCTAAAAACTTTTATATTTTTTTCTCCTCAATCCCAGATTAAGCACCTGTGTTTTGCCTCAATCCCAGATTAAGCACCTAAAAATGATTTCAGGTGCCTATTCTGGGATTGATCCCCCAACTGCAATAGTGCCATATATATACTATATATATATATATATATATGACAGTGCAGCAGCTAAAGCATTCCTAAGCATATGCAGCATGCAGCGTAGTAGACTAGACAACATAGAACAATAGTAACAACAACAACAATAATAATATCAATTTTACAATTTATTATTGTTTTTATACGAGTTGATGGTGCACATCAGTTGCTATAGGAACCACACACACACACACAGGTACATGCACGTATATCCATAACTACGCACCCGCATACATATATATATATATATACATGCCCATTATACATTGGGACAAATGGGACGGTAATGCCCTCATATATTTACATATTTATGTTTTATTGGCAGAATGGAGTTGTTTGATAAGTCTTGATAGATAATGTAGAGCAGTAGTTTTCAACCGGGGTGCCACTGACATTGCCCAGGGGTGCCGCAAAGATTGTTGTAGATTGTTGATTTTCAACATTTTTTATTGAAGTTGTAATTGGAATGAGGTATCTTGTGAAAATATACACTTTCTTCAGGCTTGGTCCTTAAACATTCAATTTTAGCCAATAATTCAACGCTTAGCCACTTCTTCCGAGGAGGGCTTGTATGACATTTTGAAATAAAACAAAGTTCACAATTTATTACTCCCATAAAGGAACGATATAGACTCTGTTTTGAGGTACGTGGTGCTCACTTGGCGGGGTTGGGAGAACTGGCTGTTGAACATGGGTAAACGCTAATTCACAGGGGTGCCGTGAAAGTAGCTAAATAACACTGGGGTGCCGCGAACCAGAAAAGGTTGGGAACCACTGATCTAGAGTATAAATTCGGTATTCTGATATACGTCTCTGATTGTTTCGTTTTAAAACGGTGTTATATTTGGGAAGTTAATATTTTGTTTTGGATGATATCTGGAGCAGTATTATATACGATTTGATACACATATGAAGCATGTTTAGTTTGTAGATTTCCCCTACTTTGTGAAATTTTAACTCGGGACATTTGATCTGTACTTTTATTATACTTTCGCGATTTCTAAATTTTCCTAATTAATTTTTTTGGCGTAATACCATATATAATACGAGCTCATAACATGACTAGTATTAATGCAATATTATAGGCGTGAGTACACCATGGTGAAGTATATGGATCGAATAACCCGTTTTGGGGGTGCTGCACCAGCTTTTTAATTATGAATGAGACCTTGGCTAATTTGTTGCATAGATTTTCATTGTGCTCTTTGAAATGAGAGGTTTGAGTCCATGGTAATTCCCAGAAGTTTGGCCGATTGCATTCTATCAACAGGGATTGAATTTGTGTGTAGGTTTAAAAGGGACAACGATATCTTTTTGTGATGACTATATAAGCTGTTTTTTAATACTTAAGGATAGTTTAAAGATAGGTTTTTGAATGAAGTATCATCTGCATACTGGTAGCAGAAACAGTTATTTAGTGGCCTGTGAAAGTTGTTTATGTAAAGGAGAAACAGGATAGGTGCCAGAATGCTCCCGAGGGAGATGAGTCTTGTCTGTGGGGTAAAAGATATATATAATTATATATTTATTATATATATATATGTAAAGAACGACGCTTGTTTAGAAGAGTGTCCGCACAAGAGGAGAGAAAACGAGCAATGAAAAATGAGGCACCTCCAGGGAATCGAACCTGGGGTCATCCGATTGCCGATTCGGAGAGAAAACGAGCTCGTTTTCTCTCCTCTCTTGTGCGGACACTCTTCTGAACAAGCGTCGCTCTTTCACATTAATTATACTGTGTGTTGTTTGCAGTTAAAATGTATATATATATATATATATATATATATACACGGCATGAGAAGGTGCCCCCTCAAAGGGCATTCGATTCCGCTCGTACGTAGGAGAACTACGAGCTTTGATTCATGGAGGACCTTGGTGCAATGGTTAGCATATCGGACTGGCAATCGGATGACCCCGGGTTCGATTCCCGAAAGGTGCCTCATTGCTCGTTCTCTCTCTTCCTCTTGTGCGGACATTATTCTAAACAAGCGTCGTTTTTTACATTAATTATACTGTGTCTCGTTTGCAGTTAAAATATATATATATATATAATATTAACGCAACTCATAAAACGGGTGGTAGCATTAGAATAACATGTTTGGCTTACGTCCATGAGGATCCTACATTCTGATTGGTAACACTTCCTGTTTGTCAGTTTCTGTGTAAATGTCAAAGTGAGTTCTTACGTGAACTTTTTCCTGATTTCAAATTCCTTTCCGAATGCCATTTGGAACTCCTTCTACGACTTCCTTTTAATGTAATAAAGAAAATGCTTTCATGAAAAGAACATATTGACTTAAACCTACAGAATACACACACAGCAGGAAGCCCTTCTCTCATGTCATTATGGTTTTGTATAAAACTAAAAATAATATTGCGCATTTGTTCCGTACGTTCGGAGGAAATTAGGGCTAACATTATGACCGGTATCGTCGTAACACAGCTTCCTGTCTATCAGCGAAGTTAATCGACATTGAATCTGGGTCGTAATTGGCTGGGAGATAGTCCTCTGCGTTCAGATGATGTAGTGACCCGTGGTTCGGGTTCTACGTAGATCTGTAGGTTCCTTCCAACATACGACTTTAGATGTTGTGAAAGAGGTTAAGCAATCCTATCAAATGAAATAGGTCATCACTCACGGTTAGGCCTTACTTTATGGTATATTTTATTAGGGGAAGTTCAATGCAGAACATTATATGGAAAGTTTAATCAATGGGTCGTGTTTGATCACGAAACACCGTTAATATATGTACAAAGTATACGAATAAAATAGTGTTGATTCTTACTGTGTTACCAAGTGTAAAGTAGTAGTAGTCTCTATTGCGAAATCACTGTACGAGGTATTTGTTTGTCATGCATGAGTAGTCACACAAAAATCTGTTGTCGAGGTCATCCCACGTTTTCATTCACTTATCTGGGAGTCGTTTTGAACGTCTAGTAAGAGAGAGAGAGAGAGAGAGAGAGAGAGAGAGAGAGAGAGAGAGAGAGAGAGAGAATTTCCACTTTCCTCTCCGTATAAGCGAAGTACCAACATTTTTAAATCCATATATTTAAAAACTAATTAACCTAAGTTACCTTAACCTAACTGTAAAATTTCGTTGGCTACTTTTCCAGGGGCAAGGTATTTTCTTCAACCTTTTTCCGTACTCGCCTCTGGCGGGAAGGGAGCTCCAGTTTTCTGCTACTATTAGAATAGTTAAAAAATTAATTAGTTTAATAACAGGAACAACTTCCCCGAGTGAACCGAAACGTCTTTGAGGCTTCCTCTTGTCTTTGTAACTCCTTGTAACTTTCGTACCATCGAACCGAGAAAGATGTAGTAAGTGTTCCAGACGGAATTACAGGCTCAAAGGAGGGTTTTCTTTTATGTCCCTAAATAGTGACATACATAAAGGGTGAACGCATTAATGAGGCTTATATATATATATATATATATATATATATATATATATATATACAGGCCCGGATTTAGCTATAGGCGAACTAGGCGATCGCCTAGGGCCTCGCGCCAAAGGGGGCCTCGCTCAAGCCGTTTTGCGCGTTCTGTTCAAGTGATATTAATGATTTAGAACTCTATGAAGAACTTAAAGTACTTTGCAGGTTTATACCTGAGAAAACAGATCTCGGAGATGCCCTTGTTTATATAGTGCAAAAACAACTAAGTGAGATTTATCCTAATGTTTGTTTCACTTCGAATAGTATTAACCATCCCAGTTACTGTTGCTTCGGCTGAAAGAAGTTTCTCGCGTCTCAAACTTATTAAAACATATTTGCGTTCCACCATGTCTCAAGCGAGATTGCAATCATTAGCTATGTTATCAATAGAAAACGATATAACAAATTCATTAGATTATTCTCAATTAATTGAAGAGTTTAGCTCGAAGAAAAGTAGAAAAGCATTGCTGTAATATTCAAGGAGCATCTGAACCAAATATTAAAGCATTAATATTTAGCCTGATAAGTCGATCGCTCACTATTATAAAAAATGAAATGTCAACATCTCTTATACATCACATATGAAAAACGTTTGTATACTATGGAAAGTCATTACCTATAATATATATAAATCTTAGAAATCATTGTCTTATATTTTCGATACAAATCTTGATTCATATTATAATTTATACTTATTTGTATGGTTTATTTATATTTCTTATACAATTTCCATGCGTGATTATTTTGGTTTGGTTTAATTTTTAAGTGCTGGCATAGTTCTGTCTATGCGGGATTCTAATATTGCTGGTATAGTACCGATAATTAAGTCCATATTTTCATATATATATAGGCCTAGGGCCTCGCAATTTCTAGATCTGCCTAGGGCCTCGCAACTTCTAGATCCGTGCCTGTATATATATATATATAATGAATAAAACCACGAAGGAAAGGAAACACAGAGTGGTGCTCAAGCGCTTTCGTCTAATGACATCCTCAGGAACACTGAAGTAAATAAAGAGTTCAAGACTATATATAGGTTACAAAAAAAAAATATATATATATATATATATATATATATATAGTAAATAAAGAAATAAAAATTGTGGGAGGAGCATACACATTTGTAAGGAAAACTACCAATTTTAGCACTTTGCCCGAATTCAACACAAGCTCAAATGGATTGTTTACAACCAATTTTATAGATAATGCCTAAATGATATATAGATATGTCACAATAAAAATAAAAATAAATTTAAAAATAAAAATTGTAAGAGGAGCATACAAATTTATAAGGGAGCATTACCAAAGGTTTAGCACTCTGCCCTTGTTTAAATCCGTTCTGAACGAATTCAAAACAACGGGATCGAGTTGAAAAAGACCTTTGCTCATGTTCAACTTACAAATAACTTTAACATGAGCAAAGGTCTTTTTCAACTCGATCCCGTTGTTTTGAATTCGTTCAGAACGGATTTAAGTTACAAGAAGGGCAGAGTGCTAAACCTTTGGTAATGCTCCCTCATAAATTTGTATGCTCCTCTTACAAATTTTTATTTTTCAATTTATTTTTATTTCTTTATTTTTTTTTTTTGTGACCTATATATCATTTAGGCATTATCTATAAAATTGGTTGTAAACAATCCATTTGAGCTTATGTTGAATTCGGGCAAAGTGCTAAAATTGGTAGTTTTCCTTACAAATGTGTATGCTCCTCCCACAATTTTTATTTCTTTATTTACTTTATATATATATATATATATATATAATATATATATATATATAATATATTAGTAACCTATATATAGTCTTGAACTCTTTATTTACTTCAGTGTTCCTGAGGATGTCATTAGACGAAAGCGCTTGAGCACCACTCTGTGTTTCCGTTCCTTCGTGGTTTTATTCATCATAAATATTTTTCACGTGTTACTTTCGTGAAATAATTTTCATTATATATATATATATATATATGTATATATATATATATATATAATATATATATCAACTATAGTGGATTTAATTTTCCCAGAAGAGTTCCTTGTTCCATGCACGGTCTGTGTTTAACATATAAGTTTCTCAGGGGACCATTCTGAGTTTGTGTGTATATATATATATATATATATATATATATATATAGTGGCACAAAAGTTAGGAACCATAGGCACCTTTTATTAATTTATAATAAATGTTCGAATTGGTGGCCTTCCACTCGGAGACACTTTCTGACGCGTTGAATGCATGACGTTTGAACATTCCTTAACACATTGGTACTGAGTTTGGCGCACTCAGATGTGATTTTATCTTTTAGAGAACGTATGGTTCTAGGTCGATCAGCATAAACTACCGACTTGAGATGGCCCCACAAGAAAAAGTAAAGAGGCGTGAGGTCTGGAGACCTAGGTGGCCATTCGACAGGCCCTCGCCGTCCGATCCACTTGCTTGGGAATGTTTCATATAAAGAGCTCCGGACGATGGTTGCGAAATAATATGGTGGTGCACCATCCTGCTGAAACCACATCTCCGCCCGTTCTGCCAATGGAATGTCGTCCAGTATGGGCATTAGAAATGTTTGCAGCATATGCAGATATGTTTCACCTGTTACATTGCCGTCGAGAAAGTACGGACCAATTAACCAATCCCCCCAGAGCGCAGCCCACACCATAATTCGTGGATCGAATTGCATATTTCCTTCCTCCATCCAGTGGGGGTTCTCATTGGCCCAATAGTGTGCATTATGCCTGTTGACGCGACCGCTGAGGTGAAATATCGCTTCGTCCCTGAACATGATCGTTCGTTGAAGCTGTCGATGTTGTAGAAACCACTGGCAGAACTCTACACGACGGTCTGTGTCGTCACCGTGCAGTTCCTGAACGAGTTTGACTTTGTAGGGGTGGAAACGATTTGTTGTAAGAATTCGTTGAATGGATCTTCTGGAGACACCCCTTCCCTGGGATAACTTTCTTAAGGACTTCCGTGGGCTGTTTTCGAGGTGATTGAGTACCGTTAGTGATGTTGCTGCATCGGTTGAACTTTTTGGCCGGCCACTACGCGGCCGATCATGAACACTTCGTTTCTTTGAAGCGAGCGAACAGTTTTCCAACTAATACCTGAACAAATGGCGGCCTCTCAGTGTGTTTGTCATTGAAAGTAGTAGCAACTGATCCGTGTGTGTTACCGCGCCTTGCACACATCAAAACTACCTCCACCCGTTCATCTATTGTCAATTTCTGTGCCATAGGTTCAACAACAAATCTGAAAAGAACAAAACACATTAAAACAAATTATTAAAATGTGCCTTGGTTCCTAACTTTTGCGCCACTATATCTATATCTATCTATCTATCTATATATATATAGAGGAGGAAGGGTGGGCCCCCGAGCAGTTCGAGCACCGCGGGGGCTTCGTGCACGGGGTAGGGTGCGCAGGCCCACCGCAGCGGACACATAGCTTACCCTCACGGCGGCACGCAGAGCTAACATGGCCGAACCGGTTGCAGCCAAAGCAGCGAACCGGGTCAGGCACATATGGTCGCACCGAAAACTCACACGACCGGCGATCACCCATGCCCCAGAACACCTGGGCCGGAGGCACAAGGGAGTCAAAGGTCAGGAGCAGACGAGCGGACGGGGTAAGAGCACCATCCCGGCGCGACGAAAAGCGGAAGACCCTCGTTACCCCCAGGGGGGGCAAGATCCTCCTGCAACTCGCCAACCGGGATTGACAGCAGACGGGAAGCGAAAATGGTACCCTGACAGCTATTCAATTGCGGATGGGGAGTCACAGAAACTCTGCAACCCAAGACATCCTGCAACTGTAGAAGGGACCCAGTCACCCCCGAAGAACGGGACTTCAAAAGAAGAGACCCATCGTTCAGAGGGCGGATATCATAACGACAGGGAACCCCTATCGTCTTAAGGCGCTGAAACACCCGTTCCGAGTTGCCCGGAAGGGAGCCAGCGGAAGGGCGGAGAACAAGGAACCTGTCCACCGGACAGAAATTGACAGCAGGGACAGGTCCATGTGTAACGGTAACCGAGAGTGGGCGAGAGAACAAGGGCCGCGAAGACCCCGCCCTACAGCCACCACGAGTCCGGCCACGAGAGCCAGACGCCGCAGAGGACGAGAGGGGGCCATACGGCTTGAAGGTCAATCCAGCGGAGGCAGAGGCCGCTGAACGACCAGAAGTAGTAGTCTTATCCAAATCCAAGGGCGGGCCAGAGTCGTCAACAGGAGGGGAGTGAAGTTTAGAAATAGAACCCATAAACAATAGCTTTACAAAAAAGGCAGCCTCGGACCCAAGGCGATGCACCATCCGCCGCTTATCCTTCAAGGCGCAGGCCCAACGTCCCGGGTAGCCCGCCCCCCAACCCGACTGTCGTTTTAAAAACAGCAGATTGGTACTACGGAGATTTGTCCGTTAAGGGCCAAGCAAAGACCCAATCCAGACGCAGCAGCGGTCCGGGCGCCCGTACCATCCCCGGAGCACGGCTCAGCCACGGAGCGATGCCCCCCGGCGGGTGCACCCGATGACCCCAAGACTGCAAATACAAACAGAGGGGGAGGGATACTACGATTGACAGAGGCACAGGACCGAGTCAAGACAAAAGAAATTCCGGGAGAGACGGAAAAAAAAGGGGGAGCAAAAAGAAAAGAAAGGGGGGGGGGAAAGAAAAGGAAGGGAAAAAAAAAAAAAAACGCAACTAGGTAACTCTTCGCCCACACCCCGCGAGAAGTTGAGGAAACCTCAACAACCCACGAGGTGTACGAGCCCCCTCGGCCCGGCAAGCCGGAGTACCTAATCGAGGGGGTATATATATATATCAGCTATTGATTGATGGCGTGGAAAACGCAGTTTAATAATAAACAGGAACACCAGAGAAAAATAAATATCTTCAAGGTTTAATAGTACCAACGTTTCGGAATGCACTAATTCAATCTTCAGGGCTAAAACAATAAAATACCAAATCACATACAAAAAACAAATTGCTTAATAACAATTTAAAATAAAGTTAAAATTATAAAAAGTAGCTAAGAAAATGTAAAACATTAAAACTAAAAGGTAAATAAATGGAATTAAAAAGTTGCAACGAGGAAAAATATAAAAGCATTAAAACTAAAAGGTAAATAAATAAACTAAACTAGTACCTTAATAAAAACAGCAGATCTACCGATGATTCATCAGAAATTAGGTCTGGTTTTAATTTATAAATAAACAAAGATTCCATAATAAAATTTTGAGCTTAAGGTCAGAGGTTCCGGCAGCAAGTACGGCGAAATTAGACTGTGAAATTGGGTGGTGATTGTTGTGTGAATGGTTACGTATGAGAGAATTAGGTGGTTTGCCGAGAGGTAAATTTGTACGGACCGATTTACCGAGATGTTCGTAAATACGAGATTTTAAGCGTCTTTTAGTTTTACCTATATATGACCCCATACAGTGGCCACACTTGTATTAGTAAACTATGGATGCCTTAAGAAGTGTAGGAATAACATCCTTGTATTTAAATAAATGGTAAATCGATTTAGACAGGGTGAATATAATTTTTATACATAGTGGTGGGTAGAATTCCTTAAGCAATTTTAAGTGTTTGTTTCTAATGTTAAAATTTGAGGTTCCCATATAAGGCAAAGTGAAATACAGGATATCTTTGGGGACTGTAATTAAGTCTCTAGTTGTGGGGTTTATTAGTCTATTAAGGTTCTGCCTATTGTAGTCTCCACCAATATAGAAGGTAAATTATTCTTGGTAAGGAGTTTTCGGATGAAATCTAGTTCATCGTGTAGTTTAAAGTAATCTGAACAGATATTGAAAACTCTGTTAGAGTCGAAATTAAATTTCGTTTGAAACCTAAAGGGATAAAGGAAGAAAAGTTCGTAGTAAGAATGGTGAATGTCGGCTTTCGGTAAACGGAAGTTTCAAAAGAGGAATTAGTTTTTACTACCTTAATGTTCAAAAAGGACAGAGAGCTATTAGATTCAGCTTATGAAGTAAATTCAATATTAGGGTGCTTAGAATCAAGGTAATTACGAAACAAAGGGATATGATCTGGTGATTTGAACAGGAGAAAAATGTCATCAATATATCTTCTATAAAAAACCGGTTTGAAGTTGGAAGGACACGCATTCAGCCATTTGACTTCATGATGACAAAGAAACGCGTTAGCTAAAGTGGAATCAAGAGGCAGACCCATTTGAACACCTTCAGTCTGTTTAAAATATTCACCGATGAATATAAATATAAGGTCTTTCATGGAAAATTTTAGTAGTTCTTTCATTTGACTTCTATTAAAACCCTGCACCGTATCAGTATTATTAAAAAGATTGTCAATACATATATCGATAGTTTCTGCAACAGGCACATTGGTAAATAAAGATTTTACATCGAAGCTAGCCATTGTGTAAGAATTATTATTTAATGAGGTAATTTCTCTAACGAAAGAAAAAGAATCACGTGCTGTATACAAATTATAAGTTATAGGTGATAATATGGGGACCAAGAATTTTGAAAGGTTATAACAAAGTTCCTAATGCCGATAAAATTGGCCTAAGTGGACAATTAGGTTTGTGTATTTTAGGGAGTCCATACATAATACCTGGGCTGGATCCAGAAACAAAATTTAGAAAAAACTGTGTCTGAGATTATATTAGATTTAAGTTTTCTAAGATACTTATTAATTTTATCTTCCTCTTTTAAAATTAAAGCAAAAATGTCACCAGTTGCTTTAGCAAATCTAGTTGCATCATTTAAAATATCTAACATTTTATCGACAAACATTCCTGTCCAAAAGAACAACGCCATTGCCTTTGTCTGGTCTTGTAACCACCAATGACTTGGCTGAAGACAGATTTCTTAGACTTTGAAACTCTTCCGCCTCCATATTAGATCTATTGTCATAAGGGTTAAAAGCATAAAATGAAGTAAAAGCTAAATTCTGTAAATTATTAGATAAAAAGTTAAAACCTTTACTATGTGGGTCAAAGAATGAATGTTTAAAAAGGTCCTTAAAAAATAACTCAAAGTTGAGGAAATGATCATAAAAATTAAGCTTTTTTGGAGTAAGAGAATTTCAGGCCTTTCCAAAGGGCAGATTTTTTAATATCACTGAGAACTTTAGAAGAATAATTAAAGATGAGATCATTAGCTGCTAGATTATTAATCGTATTATATCCTAATTTTTGGAGTTTCCTGTTCTGAATAAAATTCACCTTTGCAATACATTACAAATTGCCCGTCTGAATGAAGACGGAACTTGGAGAGAGGGGTACACGTTCTTTTTATAACCCAAACAAAAACTTAAAGCAAGACAGTTTCAGAAGGAAATCGTTATACCAGTCAAAAAAATCTTAACAGGCTACTCAATGGCTGAAGCAGTTAGGCCAAGGTCTACGCACTCTCAAAGATATAAGATTAAATCCAAGAAAAATAGAACAAAAGAAAAATCTGTTCGAAGACTGATGATGCAGATCCATTAGATGTAATATATGAAACCTATAAGGACACAGACATATTGACAGAAAGCGTTCCAGGTTCTGTAGAAAAATCAGAAATAATAGAAGCCTCCAGTGCTGCTGAGAATGAAGAAATGAAAATTCCAGCAACTGGAGAGTGACTCCCTTTCTGTTGAAGTGAATTTTGAAAGATTGAATGAAGAACTTAATAACTTCAAACCTTTCTTTAAAGCTTGCAAGGAACTTGATCAGTTGAAAGTCAATGAGAAGGAATATATAAGTGAAAAGTATGTACCTGTCATTCCATCTGCTCCTCAATCATTGAAAGTGATGTTAATTCTACTGAATATTGTTCTCCTATTTTAAAAAACCCAAGAGAAAGAAAATAAGTAGAAATTGTAAAAATGTTGTAAATGAGAATGACCTTGCAATGCAGTGCAACCTGTGTGATCTGTGGTATCATATCTCATGTGAAGATATGAGTAGAGAAACATACAAGTTTCTAACGAAGAACCAGGTAAACAGTATACACTGGTACTGCAACAAATGCAACGTGGTGGCTCTAAGAATCTTGCCTCACTTGACTCGACTATCAGAGAGGCAGGATAAGATGGAAGCTAGGCTAGACACACTAGAGGAGGGGTGTAAGAAAAAATTTGAGGACATGGAAAGGGATATTGTAGATATTAAGGAAAAACTATGTGTGGAGGTGAAGGAGAAGATATGCACTCTGGTTAAGGAAGACATAGCTTTATCCTATAGGGATGTTTTGCAGTCTGAGGCAAAGAAAATCAGTACCACAGTTTCTGCACATGACTCGGTGAAGGAGAATGATCTGGTAATAAGGACAACAAGTCAAATACAGAGTCGTTTAGAAAAAGAAAATCTGGTGCTGTACAGGGTGCCGGAACAGATGAAGGAAGAAATGAATCTGGCTATCAGATCGGAGAAGATAAGACATGATAAAATGGCAATAAAGGAGATGTGCATTGAGATTGGTGTAACATGCTACGATGATGATATTGCTGAAATCAATAGAATTGGTAAATATGAGGCTGCAAATAATAATGGAGATGGTACAAAACCTAGACCAATTCTAGTGAAGTTAAATGGGAATGAAGGACAGAATAATAAGGAATTTATACAAATTAAAAGATACCAAGAATGAAGTGTTGCAAAAGGTTGGTGTGTCTCATGACATGACCAGTGAAGAAAGGCAACGGGACAGGGAGCTCAGAGCTGAGGCAAAGGAGAAGAATGAGAAAGAAAAAAACTCGGGAACTACTATGTGGTAAGGGGCTACCCTCGGGAGCGGCACATTGTGAGGGTGAAACGGTGGCACGCAACACCCAAGGATACTCAGGAGGGAAGCAGCCATCAGTCGAATCAGTGTAGATAGTGTACAAAATGTAAATAATATCAAAGTTTTATTTTCTAATGTGGATACGTATACGTCTGATAAGATCAATGAAATGAAGACTAAAATAAGGGATATGGATACACCTCCCCATATAATAGCACTACAAGAGGTTAAACTAAAAAACTTCCGATATGATTGAAGCCTAGTCGAATATAGCATAGGAGGATATGAAGCGTTTGGAAAAAATCTGTCATCAGAGGAGGAAGGTAGAGGTTTACTATTGTATATAAAAAAGAATATCTCTTATGAGTTTGTAAGTTCTAAGAAAGATTATTGCGAATTCATTTGTGTCAAAATTAAAGGTGTTAGTGATGATATGGTAATAGCGTCAATATATAGAAGCCCTACGAGTGACGCAGAGAATAATAGGAAACTATTAGAACTGATGCGGGAGATAAGTGACCTAGATTCAAGACACAAACTTATTATAGGAGATTTTAATATACCAGGTATAAACTGGGAAAATTATACAGTACCATCAGAGAAGGTAACTTTGGGTTTGATTTTATTGAAAAAGTTCGTGACTGTTATTTCTCACAGCACATAAAGGAGATGACTATTTAGAGGAAGCGATCGAGTAATATACTTGATCTTGTATTCACGGATGACGAATGCACAGTCGAAGATATACAGTTACTAAGTCCAGTTGGTAAGAGCGATCATGCCTGTGTGCAATTCAAGTGCAGTATAAAACCCCAGGATAAAAGATGTAAAAGAGTTGTATATCTGTATGAAAAAGGTAATTATGAAATGTTGAGAAGAAAGCAACAGATAGACTGGAAAGAGTTTTTGGATGTACAGGATGTGGAGGAAATGTGGAGTAGATTTAGGAACAAATTTCAAAAGGAGATCGATGAGTGTATACCACGAAGAGAGTTTAGAAGAAGGAAAGTCTAAGAAAAAGAACCAACAGTGACCCCTATGAATCGAAAATTATGGTCCAAAATTAAGAAGAAACAAAGACTCTGGATGAGAATGAAGAATTTAAAAACAAAGCGAAGTAGCAGTGACAAAGAACTTAAAGAAGTGCAAGAGGAATATAAAAGAACCAATAATCGGGTAAGAAGAGAAACGAGGAGCGAAATAAAAAACCAGGAAAGAAATATTGCTAAGAATGCAAAAACTAACCCAAAATTATTTTGGAAGCATGTCCAATCTAAGACAAAATCAACAACATCCATTACTGACCCGTATGTCACCGAAGAAAAGAAATGCAAAACTAAGGATGATAGGCAGAAGTGTTGGTCGAATATTTCAGTAGCGTCTTTACACAGGAGCCTGAGGGGGATATGGCAAGAGTAGAAACCAAGCCAGTACCAGAATTATCTACAATGAAAATAACTAAGTCACAAATCAGGAGAGTCATTAAAAAGCTAAAGAGGACCAAATCACCAGGACCTGATGGTTTCCACCCAAGAGTGATAAAAGAAGTAATGGAAGAATTACTAGAACCCCTATTCATCATATTTGAATACTCATTTAATAGTCAGCAAATTCCGTCAGATTGGAGAAGTGCAAACATTACAGCAATTTTCAAAAAAGGAGACGGATGTGAGCCGGGTAACTACAGACCTATTAGCCTGACAAGTGTAATTTGCAAAATCACGGAATCAATTATGAGAGAAAAGATCATGCAGCAAATGAAAGAATAATTTATTCAGTAGTACGCAATTTGGATTTATTTCGGAAAGGTCAACAGTTCTACAGCTTATCAAAGTCTTAGACAAATGGACCCAATTCTTGGATGAGGGAGCCGCAGTCGACATTGCTTATTGCGACTTCATGAAAGCATTTGATAGGGTACCACATAGAAGGTTGCTGGAAAAACTAAAAAGTTACAATATCACTGGTAGTTTCATAACATGGATCGAGTCGTTCCTCAGTAATAGAAAGCAACGGGTAGTGGTTAATGGTGAAGCCTCTGACTGGAAAGAGGTGGCTAGTGGTGTTCCTCAAGGATCAGTTATTGGGCCCCTGTTATTTGTGATATTCATCAACGATCTGCCAGATGTAGTGAAACACAGTGAGATCTTATATGCGGATGACACCAAGCTATTCAGAAAGATAAGTGAAGACGAGGACTGCAGCAAGTTGCAAGAGGATTTGGAGAAGATGAAGCAGTGGTCAGAGAAGTGGATGCTGAAGTTTCACCCTAGTAAGTGTAAATATAGGAGAGGAAGAGCAGTTGCCCAGAATAAGAAATATGAAATGTATGAGGAAATGAGTGAGAGTAATTCAGAGAAGGACCTTGGAGTTATAATTGATAGTAACCTCAGATTCGAAGAACATTTAGCAGAGAAAATAAATAAGGCAAATAGATTAGTAGGAATAATACGCAAACATTTGTGACCTTAGACGAAGAAATGTTTAAATCATTATACACTGCACTTGTAAGACCTCATCTAGAATATGCCAACCAAATATGGTGCCATACAAGGTAAAGGATAGTGAGGCCTTAAAAATGTCCAACGGCGTGCCACTAAGTAATCCATCATTGAGAGACCTACCATACCAAGAAAGACTTAAGAAATTAGATTTACCAACGTTGGCATATAGAAGATCTCGAGGGGATATGTTAGAGGTGTTCAAGATTGCGTGTAATATCTATGATAAACAAGTATGCGAAGACATATTTACGATTCAAGACAACACAATGACAAGGGGCCACGCCAAGAAGATCTACAAGGAGAGACCAAGGTTAAATTTGAAGAAATACACGTTCTGCAGTAGGGTCGTAAACACCTGGAATAGTCTACCAGCCTCATTAGTTGACTCAGATTCGGTTCTGAGCTTTAAGAAGTTGGATAGAGAGTGGGCCCACCAGGAACGCAAATTTGATTACAGAGCCGACATTCTTTGTACTAATCTCGACCGCCACCAGACAGAACACATAACCGAAGGTGAAAATTCGGAGCTGGAGTCACAGGCTTGATGGCCTTTTCCAGAAGACGTCTGTGAGTATCTGTGAGTATGACGTTCAAAAGATATGTTGAATCTATATCAGACACCAGAGACTTAAAATTACAAGTAGACTGATTAAGATCCCTATTACATTCATTACTGAGCCTTTTCTTAAATTTAATTTCTGCATCTAGTAATTGTTTTTGACAGTTACTACAGGTTTCACTTTCCCTAATATTGCTGCAGAAACCAGGGTTTGATTCCTGGCTTTTTGAGGTTCAAACTTAATAACTTTCATTTACAAAAACGTGAAACCTATAGGAACTGTCAAAAACAATTACTAGATGCAACCTTGAAGGATGTTTATTTTTTCTCTGGTGTTCCTGTTTATTATATATATATATATATACACATACACGAAAAGGCTGTAATTGCATAGAGGATAGTGGAATAGCAATAAAGGACAACATAATACAAATTATTTTACAAATACAAATTACGTAATTATACAAAGTGAGAGCGGATAGATTTGCCAGACAAGAGGAGACTGTTGCATTTACCTGCAAAACACATGCACATGTGATGTGAAGGTAAACAAATCAAACAGTCGAAATTCTTATTTTAGAAGTGAAATAGCTAAATGAATCATTATATGAACGTGTACAGACCACCAAACACCGCAAAAACACTACTTTAATTTTCTATTAATAACATGGAAGAAAAATGGCAAGGTTATATATGTTGACAAGTTCCATGGTAACATTACAAGAGATGATAAAACCCAGGCAACAATGCTGTTAGATTTTATGGAATATTACGGACTTACGCAGGAAATCCGTGAAGCGACTAGAAAAGCGAACGTTTTGGATTTAATTTTGACAAATAATAATGATATAATAAGTAAAAAGGTAACGCACGCAAATTTTTCTGATTATAACCTAATATATACAAATAAAGTTAGCAACCAGGAGACCAAAAACGCATTCCAGAGTGTCAGAAGGAATAGTTGAAGGTGTAAATATGAATTCAAAGACAGTAGGCCTATATTGGAAAAGTGTAAATGAAAATTTAAAGAGTAAATTGGGAACTGGTACATCACAAGAAGACTTCACAAGAAATACTACCTACAGTATAATAGAAGACGAAAATAAACCCATATTGTTGAAACATGTTCCGAAGGGGACAAAAAGAAAATGTAGCAAGCTCGAAAGAAAAATCAGAACATTATTTAGACAACGGGAATCCAAAAAAAAAATGAGCGAACTGCTTAAGGAACAATTTAACTCTTGAGTTCAACATCTCTAAGTCCGAGAAGAAAGTAGAAAGTCCAGATGTATTCCTTGACATAGGTACAAGTCAACCCAAGAACAAGTTTGGACCCGAATCTATTAATTGATTTAGAATTCTTGGAAGGAGACGTAATTAAGGTTCTATCACGAATACGAGAAAATTCTGCTCCCAAAACAGAAAAGCAAACATCATGCAAAAAATTATGGGCGAGTCTAGTCCTACCAATAACTGAGTATTGCTCAGTACTCACAAGCCCATACAGAAAACGAGACATTGCGAACATAGAAGCCATACAAAGGACTTTTACGTCTTAAGATAGGGGAAACGAAAAGGTGAAGACTACTGGTCTCGACTACAATCCCTGAAACTCTACTTTCTGGAAAGAATACGTGAGCGGTACACAATAATATACATATGGAAAATGCCTGAGAGTTGTGTTCCTAATCTTAGAAATGCAATAGAAACAAACTGGAATGAGAGAAGAGGCAAATTTTGTACTGTCCCAGCTGCGGTGGGACAGGGAACCATGAAAACGAGGATGAAAAATACCCTCAGAATTCGAGGCCAAAAACTTTTAAATGTCCTGTCAAAAGAAGTGAGGAATCTCTAGCACACCAACCTGAATAGTTTCAAGAACCAGCTGGACAGGTTCTTCTGTAAAGTTCCTAAAGTCCCTGGCTAGAGGGCAGGAGGAGAGCGGAAACAAATTCCCTCCTCCACCAAATCTCGCAAATGAGGCGGGATGTTGCAGAGGGATCAACCGATCGTGAACAGTCGTACGAAACCATCATAAGGTAAGCTTGATCTTCGTGTGAAGAAAGACCGATGTATGGAACTACTACGAGGTTAAGAGGTGTATCAGGCGCGTATTTACATATGGGCCAAATGGGTCATGGCCCAAGGTGGCAAATTTTAGGGGGCGGAAAAATTTTGAGGGCAGTAAAATTCTGGATCAAAAGTCGTAACAAGAAAGGTAAGAGAGCACTTTTTAGGTAGGGAAAAAAAATTTCTGGTATTTTTCTTTTAGCTAAAAAATGGAGAAAACTTAGTACTACTTAAAAAAAAATCTCATTACATTTGAACGAAGTCGATTTCAAAGTTGGTCCTTGGCCTTAATATATTTTATTAATTTTAATAATCTTTATTTTAAAGCTTTATTTTAAAGCCAAAAATTGGTCAATTATTTTGTTTTAAGGTTTTCCCTATAAAATTGAATTTATATTTTTTCTGTTTTGCAACTTTGAACTTTGAAACTGGACAACATTTAAAATTTAAAGACAAGATTGTGTTTATCTCAGTTTAGTACAGTAATAGTATTTATACAAAGTAAGAAGGCAGTTTTTAAAACAATTTTGAATATTTTATGTTAACTTAACTGCCTATATGTAGTTCGCTGTTAGATACCTACTCAGCCTGGCTGAGCTATTTTTTTAAATAGGTACAGGGTGTACATAAAGTCAGGATCTATTTTTGTGAAGCACTTGGAAATTATATGGAATTCAATCATAAAATGATAAAGTGGTAACATTTATTAAATAATTAAGAGTAGGATTCGACGTGACGCCCATCAGTATCCCTGCACAGCTCAAATCGTTCCGCAGCATTTCTAAACACATTCTGGAGCATTTGCGGGGTTATGTTATCTGCAGCAGTTCGTATACGTAAGTTTTCAAGACTCGTAATCTTCGTCTGATAGACGTGCGATTTGATAAAGCCCCATGCAAAGAAATCTAAAGGGGTTAAATCTGGTGATCTCGCTGGCCAAGGTCTGTTGCTTCCGCGTCCGATCCAGCGATTTGGAAAACGTCCATTTAGATAATCCCGAACAATTTTGGCATAGTGACAAGGCACCATCATGTTGATAGACGACGGGGATAGGATTGTTAGTACCGTCGTCTATCGACATGATGGTGCTCCTTGTCACTTTGCCAAAATTGTTCAGGATTATCTAAATGGACGTTTTCCAAATCGCTGGATCGGACGCGGAAGCAACAAACCTTGGCCAGCGAGATCACCAGATTTAACCCCTTTAGATTTCTTTGCATGGGGCTTTATCAAATCGCACGTCTATCAGACGAAGATTACGAGTCTTGAAAACTTACGTACACGTATACGAACTGCTGCAGATAACATAACCCCGCAAATGCTCCAGAATGTGTTTAGAAATGCTGCGGAACGATTTGAGCTGTGCAAGGATACTGATGGGCGTCACGTCGAATCCTACTCTTATTATTTAATAAATGTTACCACTTTATCATTTTATGATTGAATTCCATATAATTTCCAAGTGCTTCACAAAATAGATCCTGACTTTATGTACACCCGGTATATAATTATATTTTATTAATTGTAATAATATATTTCTATTTTAAAATATATTATTTATTTTTTAATTAATTTCAGATGTATTTGTTTTTTCAGATGAGTGATGGGAGAAAAAGACTAAGCGGCTCGGAGTATAAGAAGAGAGCTCTGGATAAAGCTGAAAAACAACGAGATGTCATTGACAAAACTGCGAAAATTGATACGTTCAAGAAATATGATATAAAGAGCAAAAATGTTGAAACAAATCCGAAGGTTCTTTTAAAAGAATTAGAATGTACCGAGATTAGGAGTTTCCAAGAAGATCAAAATGTTAATGAAGGTCCTAGTAATTTTAGATTAGCTGGTAGAGAAGTTCAAGAATCCTGCCTACCCTATACTAAGTCTTGTGATGTAGGTAGCATCACAACTACCTCCAGCAATACTTCTATTGGACAAGACCCAACGTTATGGGAAGTTAATGATGCTACATTAGGCCTATTCAAAAATCAACTTTTTCTTATTTTCATAGGTTTCTGTACATTTTCCCATGCTTTTTTACCTGAAAAAGCCGAAAATCACAACTATTTTGACCTAGGATGTTGGGAAGCATTGCCGCATGGAGCTTTAAATTTTCTGCCTTGAAATCGGCCAAAGCGCCAATTCGGGGGCCCTTGAATTATGTTTTGCACTTTAACTTTTGATCTAAACAAGATAGAGCAACAAATTAGGTATCAAATGAAAGAGCATAAAATTAATAAATAATAATAATAATAATAATAATAATAATAATAATAATAATAATAAATAAATAATAATTAATAATAATAATAATAATAATTATCTATCATTTTTCAGGAAACAACAGAAACTCAATCAGAATCTAGAAAACCATCTACAAGTTACAACTTCACAATGGCATTAAGCAAGGAGCTGAGGGAGCTCCGTGGGCGCACAGTTGATATCTCAGAACCTCCACGTACTGTCCCAGGCAGGTGTCAACTGGGCCATCTACCAGATCTCTCACTGAAACTTTCCTGGTTGGATACCCTTCAGCTTTTATCAGTGGTTCCCAGCTTCCCACCAACAGACAGGCGTTCCAGTATTTCCTTAATCTTCAGAATTTACCGGAAAATGCAGGAGGCCCATGGTTCAAGACCTTGCATATGAAACAGTTGAATCTATCATCCCATTCTGGCAGATGGCTAGGATCAAGACAATGACTAAGTACAACGCAATGAAGCTCTTCATGAAACTACATGAGAAACATCGTGCTCTGGTGAAAAGCAAAGGAAGAGCAAGTAACCCTGGAGGAAAAAGAGGAGCATTTGTGCTGGAATTAGACAGCCTGTTCGATATAGGAGCTCCAGATGCAATCCAGAAATACAGAACAACAGACTGTTATCCAGAGAGAAGAAAGATGAGGATATCAGGTTCTACGAAGACCAAAAGACTGAGAGGAAAGGTCATATGTCTGGTCATGACAAGATTTTTGAGACAAGATCCCTGCAGCAAGCAGCGAGGAATGAAAGACTGCAGCATAGACAAGAACAAGGTAAACTAATTACTTTGAACGTCACAAAAAGTTTTAAGTTTTACTCCATTGCGATATTTAGCATGTACTTAACAATTACTGTCTTAACATGTTGTACTATTTTACAGCTGCAGCAGAACAAGAGGCAGTTGTTCATGTGGATGACATTACCTGGGGTGACTCAACTGACAACGACGCTAACACAGAGGACATGGATTACCATCAGCCTCGTCCTGGATGTTCTCACCATCAAGACACTGTGACTAGTGTGACTTTGACGTTTCCAAGGAAGGTCATGGAATGTGATGTCATCTGCAATACAGCTGATCGTCTTGGTTTATCAGACAATCAAGTTACTGCCATGGTTTCTGCCACCTTGAAAGCTGGAGGGGCTGATCTGGATAACTTCGTCATCTCAACCTCAACAACACGTCGCAACAGAATGCTGTCCAGGTATAATATCAGCCAGAGTCACATGTCCAAGTTTTGTGAAACCCCCCACAGTACGCTGCCTTACACTGGGATGGAAAGTTGCTCAAAGATGTCTTGGGCAGTGAACCTGGAAGTACCTCAGAGACTTTAGCTGTGCTAGTGTCTGGTCCACCTTCATACACTGAAGGAAAGTTATTGGGAGTACCTGTCATCGACAATTCTTCTGGCACAGCTCAGGCTGAGGCTTCAATAGATTTACTGGAGACATGGGAACTTACGGATAATGTTACTGCCCTTGTTTTTGACACTACATCCAGTAACAGTGGAGTTCACAGAGGAGCTGCCAACTGCTAGAGAAAATGCTGAACAAAAAGGTGTTTTATCTGGCCTGTCGACATCACATCCTGGAAATCCTAGTAGGAGCAGTTTGGGAGAAGCTGTTTGGGAAGGTGAAGGGGCCAGATAATCCCTGGTTTGAGCATCTGAAGGATGTTTGGACGGACTTGTCCAAGGAAAACCCAAAGATGCTGGCTATCAACAGCAAATGGCTGAAGGAAAAGAAGAAGAACAGTGAAGAAATACTCCAAGACATTCTAACAGCAGAAAGGCTTCCAAGAGCCGACTACAGGGAAATGGCTGAACTGACAGTCATTGTTCTTGGAGGAACGCCTCCTCGAGGTATTCACTGGAGTCGACCAGGCGCCATTCATCAGGCCAGATGGATGGCCAGAAACCTGTACTCCATGAAAATGCTGATGTTTGCAGATCAACTTGAGTACGACGAAGACACTGTATCAAAGCTGGAAAGACTCACACCTTCCTTGCGCTGTTCTACACTCCTGTATGGATGATGTCAATGTCTGCTGCAGATGCTCCCGTGAATGATCTAAGTCTAATCCAGGACATGTTGAAGTACAAGAAAACTGACCCAGAGCTTGCTGATGCAGTACTTAATAAGATGGAAAACCATAAATGGTACCTGACGCAGGAAGTCGTGCCATTTGCCCTGTTCAGCAGTAGATTGAGTGACACATTGAAGCACGACATTGCTGCCCAGTTACATGCCACTGAGAAGCCAGACAGCTTCAGAACAGGAAAGCCTCTATTCCAGAGAGTCACAGCTAAGACCACCTGGTTGATCTCATTGGCCCAGAATCACATTTCCTGCTGGACACACTGAACATTGGATCCGAGTGGCTTCTGGAACCTGTCACGTCTTGGCCACAGAATGAGGACTACAGAAAAGCGTTGGACTATGTTAAGAATCTGAAAGCGGTGAATGACATTGCTGAACGTGGTGTCAAGATGATGAGCGACTTTGCAAATGTCATAACAACAGATGCCAAGCAAAGGACTATCTCCTTCAAGCTGTGGAGTTCAACAGACGCCGCTTTGACAGCTTCAAGAAACAAACTCTCAACAACTGACTGTGTAAATGTCATTATGAAATTAATCATCATGTAATGCTTTCACTTCTTGATCGATTAGACTTGTGACAAAATGTTAATCTCAAATTTGTGTCATGAATAAGGCGCCTTGTCTGCCTTGAGTGTGAGAAAACGAATTTTGTGATATTTCTGAAAACTTTGTATGTACCAATGTGCCATTTCTTGTTCCAAGACTATCATAATTGTATAAGTTAGAAAGAGGATTAAAAACACTTTAATTTGGTGCCTATTTTGTTGCTCTATCTTGTTTAGTTAAAAAGTTATAGTGCAAAACATGATTCAAGGGACCCCGGAACTGGTGCTTTTGGCCGATTTCAAGGCAGAAACTTAAAGCTCCATGCGGCAATGCTTCCCAACAACCTAGGTCAAAGTGGTTGTGATTTTCGGCCTTTCCAGGTCAAAAAGCATGGGAAAAAGTACAGAAACCTATGAAAATAAGAAAAAGTTGATTTTTGAACAGGGCTAATGCTACATGTCATTATGTGTCAGAGCATGGCATAAATCATGTCCTAGAAAACATGAATTTTTCTCAAAGAGACGTTTTGGTGAACGATTCAGATATTTTTTTAAAACCTTATTTGAAACACAGCTTGTCAACGGAAAGAAGGTGAAGAGAACATATTTAATGTATTCGGAGGGCACAGGCTCAATTTTCTGCGTTCCATGTCAGTTATTTGGTGGAACTATTAAAATTGGTAAGGAAGGATTTGATGACTGGAAGCATGGCAGTGAAGCATTAACAAGCCATGAAAATTCCTCTGAACATAAGTCGTGTGTGTTAGCTATGAAAATGAGAAGTTCAGCTCTCGGAAGAATTGACAGACAACTTTTCTATCAAATTGATGAGTAGTAGTAGTATTGGAAGAATGTTTTACAACGAGTTGTTGCAGTGGTCCGGTCACTGGCATCTCATGGTTTACCTTTTAGGGGCCACATTGAGAAATTTGGTTCTGTCCACAGTGGAAACTTTATAATGGCTTTGGAACTTATTGCTGA
>JAJOZX010005295.1:92500-336247 GCA_023014485.1 Bathynomus jamesi
TTTGACGAAAGACATCGGTGTGTGGTCGTTTCAAATCGTCCACAACGCGTTGCGGTTGTTTGAGAACGGCCATGAAGCGAAAAAATATCTAACATCAGTGGGTGGTCACTTAAATGCATCCACTGAGCGATTTCGATGTTTGGGCGTAACAGATACACTAAGTAGAACAATAAGAAATTACATTATTAAAATAAAAGTATTAAATACATAGATCCTCATTATTAGATTCGCCAAAGAAAAAAATCCATAAGATCAAACTATTAGATTCATGAAATAAGTTCGATATACAAACCCACGGTGGCCGGTCGATTCGCCAACAGACGTTTCGCCGAACGGACTGTCATTAATATTTCTATGACAAAATACACACGTTTCAACAAAAAAAAAATTATTTAAGTGAACATGTCAAGTTGTTTACACTATTCTCACAATAAGTTTATCAACCAAGTAACTTAATAGTTTTGTTTTTACCAACCAACTACTCGTGCAGCTGTAACTTTCTTTGTTCGCTTATGCCCAGTTTTTTTATGTTTGGATTTACTCATCATTCAGTTCAGGTAAGTCATTGTAATTTGTATTGTTATTAAACTTTTATGCTATGTTATTAAAGGTTATTATTAAATGTTATTGAATTATTTTGTTAGAATATTAAATTATGTTAAATTGACAGTTGTAGACGCTTGACGTAAAAACATAGATACCTTTTTCAAATAAATTTATATCGATAATACTATATATATATATATATATTATATATATATATTAAAGTATGACCGCTCATGGCCACCAATATATATATATATATATATTAAAGTATGACCGCTCATGGCCACCAATATATATATATATATTAAAGTATGACCGCTCATGGCCACCTATATATATATATATATATATACATATAATATATATACATATACTCTTTCTCGGTGTATATTGTATAATTTAACCCTCTAACGCCGACTGAGTCGAATACTTAGCGTTTCAAATACACGCATTTAGACTTAACCCTACAAAAACGTTCGGCGTTAAAGGGTTAAAACTTTCGTTTTAGACCATGGAATTCACTTTGACAAAACGTGGCGCAAGGAAATTGCTTTACGGTGGATATGCCTACGTCACTGACAGGCAAAGGGGTGAGGTGACGTATTGGAGATGTGAACAAAGAGGCAAATGTGGAGGACGTCTTACGACCTTGAATGATGTTCTTCAAGAAGAACCAGTTGCCCATTCCCATCCCCCTGATGCAAACCGCGCCGTTGTGCTTAAGACGCTGCAACGCATGAAAGAAAGGGCTACTGACACGGAAGAGGTCAGTCGTACTATCATGCAAACATGCACATCTGACTTTCCCTTAGAGGTAGCTGGTGCTCTTCCCAAAAAGGAAAGTCTCGGCAGAATGATAAGGAGACAAAGGAAAGTTCCTGATGGCAACGAGCTAACAGATGAACTTAGGGTGTCATTCAGGGGTAGAACGGTTTATCTTGTATGAAAACGAAGGCATTATTATTATGGCAACGGACAAAAACCTTGATTTACTGGCAAGGAGTCAACATTGGTTTTGTGATGGTACATTTGATAGCGCACCGTTGGGTCATCAACTATACTCGATCCATGTCTTTCTCGGAAAAAATCACACTGTCCCTTTGGTATATATTGCATCACTAAAACAAAAAAACAAAACAAAAATCAAGATACATATGACAATTTTTTCACAACTTAAGGCGGCACGCCAGTTACAACCAATGTCAGTCACTGTTGACTTTGAGCGAGCCGCAATCAACAGCATTAAGCAGAACTTTCCTGATGCACATATCTTTGGATGCTTTTTCCACTTCGGACAGTGTTCTTGGAGACAAATCCAGTCCTGCAGACTGCAGAATTGGTATAATGAACCCAAGAACTCTTATGATTAAAAGCCTTCAAGCTTTGGCATTTGTTCCTACCAACGACGTTATTGGCAAGTTCAACGACCTAATGGCTTCAATTGAAGATGAAACTGATGAATTTCTTAGTGAATTTCTCTCCTATTTTGAGGCTACATGGTTAGGGGTTGTGCAAAGGGGAAGGCGGCCACAGTTCGACATTACGATGTGGAATGTAACGGAACGCGCAACAGCTGGTTTACCCCGCACTAATAATTCATTAGAAGGATGGCATCGCGGGTTCCAACTAAGAGTAGCCATCATCCATCCAAACTTGTGACGCCTAATTGGAAGGCTTCGTAGAGAACAAAATGAATGGGATATAACCATCGAACAGGCTTTAGCAGGAATTATGCCAAGGGATGTCAAGAAGAAGTATGAAGCGGCCAATGAAAGGTTGAGTAAGCTGGTAGACAATTATATTAACTATGAAGGTTCGGCTTACTTAAGAGCAATTGCTCACAATCTATAGAATTCGTTTTTAAAAATTTTAGTCTTTAATGGTTTTAATGCTCAGAAAATAAATATTTTGTTCTGTAACGATTTTAAAACACTTAATAATGTATTTAGTTCTGTACCGATTTTAATGTCTAAATTTGACATGGTCACTACATTTTTTTTTTTTTGTTGAAATAAGTGTATTTTGTCATAGAAATATTAAAGACAGTCCGTTCGGCGAAACGTCCGTGTACCCAAATCCACAAATTAGATTCGTGAAGAAAAATACAGTAAATAGAACAATAAAAATTACATCCATGAAATAAAATTACTGGATGATGCATAAATCCACACTTAGATTAACAAACTATAAAAACAGATACAATAAAAAATTAAATCCAGAAAATAAAAATTGTTATATAAATCCACAAATTCAGATCCATGAACTCCAAAAATGTAAATGCTAGAAATTCCAATTAAAATTTTACTATTTATCCACAATTCTTCGGATTACATCAACAAAATCAAATTGGTGCTACTGTAGTATGCGGTCTACCGTTAAGTTTCTACTGTAGTATGCGGTCTACCGTTAAGTTTCTACTGTAGTATGCGGTCTACCGTTAAGTTTCTACTGTAGTATGCGGTCTACCGTTAAGTTTCTACTGTAGTATGCGGTCTACCGTTAAGTTTCTACTGTAGTATGCGGTCTACCGTTAAGTTTCTACTGTAGTATGCGGTCTACCGTTCAAAATATTTAAAATGAATTGAAAGGAATTATAATTTAATTTAAACAATTAAGGAATTATTAAAGAAGTTAAACATACTATTACCGCATACTACAGTACGCCCTTGATGATTGGTTAGGTTAAGTCGTGATATTTTCGTTAGTTTTAACGAAAATATCACGACTTAACCTAACCAATCGTCAAGGGCGTACAATTAACCTGATAAGCTATAATTAAAAGGTAGACCGCATACTACACTAGCACCATCAAATTTTATAATGGCGACGTTGGACCTTGCAGGGATACCTTATTCTAATTCGACCTTATGCAGGTACGAGTATATACATTTGCAATTTCAAATGAAAAATTTGTTTAATACTTTAACTGAAACTGAGTAACCCATACGTACACTTCAGATTTTCAATGAAAAGGACTAACTTAACCAGGCATAATATAACCTAACTTAACCTAAACAAACCTAACCTAACGAACTAATTGAAAATGTAATTTAAATGAATTCTATTACAATGCATGAGGTCGAGGTTTGCGATATTACGCAAGTTCAGAAATTTTGGTGTCGATATTATGGATGTCGACAATATTCCGCTACTTCGATTCTTCAATAAAAATTAAGGAAATTAAATTCCTCACAAATCTTGGATACGCACAAATAAAAAATTGAAATATTTGCAGATAAATTACCGGGTTTAGTTTATTTTAGTTGTAAAAAAAAAAAAGAAGTTGTTATGCAAAAATAAGCTAAAATATATTATCTTAAAAAAACTATCCATAATTTATTTTTAATATATATATTTACACACACACACACACACACACACACATATATATATATATATATATATATATATATATATCCCTTCAAAAGTTTAGTTCATCAGAACTTGTTTTGTTTTAATATCATGATGGCAAACGAAGGGGCATGTCAATTATATGGAACATTTAGGCATAAAAATTGAAAATGCTTTAAGCTCATTATGATTTTACTAAACTGAATCCAAAATAATAATAGTAAATACTAGTTACTGATCTAAAAGAAAAAGGTTAGTAATGCGCATAATTAAAATTATTGTCGACATTAAACCATGAATAATATATCCTGAATTAAGTTAATTAATGATTCATGTCAATAACATCAGTACGCCAAATCTTCATTATCATGGTCAGACCTTAAGCCTTACTTCTGTTGTCAGCGAAATAATTTCGGACAACAGATTTCCAAGAGATCTTTAAGCTAGTGATAACTAGAGACCGGATTTAGCCCTTTTTGCCTTTTTTATTCCCGTTTATAGATTCATAGGCTTCTTTTAGAGAAATCCATTTCGGGACTGTGGGATGTATATAATTAAATGTTATAGTGCCTATAAACGCCTATTTTGATGGTTAGTGCCTAATTTTAATACGTGCCTATATATGCCTTTTTTAATTTTATTGTACTAAGTAAAGCAAAAAACTCGCATTTTTTTGAAACTTGTAGGCCTAAATAGGGCAGGGGATGGAAAAACTGAGGCTAGTCCTGAGGCAACCAGCACAGCCAATCAGATCACAATACGTCAGCCAAATACAGCCAATCAGATCACAATACGTCATTGTGACGCGTTCGGCCTCGATCATTTTGTTTGGTGCGTGCAACGTGGTGTCTTTGTTCAAGTGCTTTTGCTAAATAAAATCTCACGTTTGTGCTTACGGCTTTTTTTATAAGTGAGAAAAAATGCCTAAGGACAAGACAGCCAAAAGTGTTCTGTTCAGGCAGTGGATCAAGAAGGACTCAAACTTCACTACGGATGGTAGAGTTATTTTCTGCCAACCTTGTTCCAAAGAGATACGTTGCAACATTTTTTATTCTCTATCCAAAATAACAAACCCACTCGATGTAAACAAATGCATGCGAGGGAATTTGACTCCAACAATGAGTGATAATGTGAGCTTTTCCGAATTTAATAGCATCCTAAAGATAAATTGGTAAAGAGTGGTGAAAAACAAATTGTTTTAAACTATTTTAATATTAATTTAATTAATCGAACAACCAACTTCGACGTTCGACTAATGCATTTTATAATTTAGTTACCCTAAAAATTGTCGTTTTCTGTAGTTTCTGAAAAAAAAAAAAAGATTGGTATCTAAAGAAATTATTAAGTTAAGTTGGGTTCTTATAATGAATAGAGAATAATAGCTTTTTGTTTGTTGTTAATTTGATTTATTTTAATGCATGGCGCAGTAATTAAGTTTGTTTTTCAGTAATGTTTTTCAGCATGTGACTTGCCTGGCTCATGCTCTCCATCGGGTGGCAGAAAACATCCGGGGACATTTTCGGAACGTAAATGCACTTGTATCGTCGGTGAAGAAGGTCTTTCTCAAGGCACCTTCACGAATTGCTGCTTTCAAGGCAGCTCTTCCAGAAACACCCTTGCCACCTCAGCCAGTTTTGACTCGATGGGTTTCCTGGCCAGAGCTGGGCAATAAATACATTGAATGTATTTAATACTAAATACTAAATACATGGGAGAAATGTATTTAAATACTAAATACATTTTACGAATGTATTTAGATACTAAATACAAAATACATCAATTGTATTAAAATACATTTGTAAATACATTTTAAATTGTTATCTGCAGATATATCACTGTTTGATTCACCGGATTTGCTTGTTGAAGCCATGACACGCACACGATAAAGAAATCAACCGCTTTCGACTAAGAGTGGCACACAACTGATTGAACTGACACGTTGAAACATGAACCATGCTGTACTACTGTCGATGCGTCGTACTGTGCTAGTACAGAACGTGTATTAAACCAGTAAAAGTATTTACATTTTTATATTTTGAGTATTTAAATACATTGTATTTAAATACTCATTAAAGTATTTAAATACTATATTTAAATACATGAAAAACAATGTATTTATAAATACAGTTCTAAATACACAAATGTATTTAAATACGTATTTAAATACAAATGTATTTAAATACTGCCCAGCTCTGTTCCTGGCTTCAAGCTGCCATGTATTATGCTGAACATATCAGCGAAATTGCCGAGGTACGAAACATATTCAGTTTAATTAGTACATTCTTCTACAGCCATTTCAAAAGCAGCAAAGCACATTTCATCTTAATTCTGTTTTTTGTTGCAGGTCGTTGAAAACTTAGACGAGCATGAGGCAGTCGTGATAGGAGAAGCGAAGGAGGCCTTATCGTGTCTAACCCTTCGAGGAGACCTGGCCTACATCATGGCCAATTTCGGACGGGTGCCAGGGACCATAACCAAGCTGGAGGAGAGAGGCCTGCCGTTTGTTGAAGCAATGGAAATAGTTCAAAATTTAAGGAAGGAGCTCAGCCAGGTTCCTGGTAACGTAGGGAAAGAAGTGGTAGCAAAATTTGAAAATGTTCTCAGACGCAATCCTGGTTGGCAAACGTGAACGTTTCAATAGTGTTCAAAGGAGAGTGTCAGGAGGTTCTGGACTTTGAGCCAAGCGAATTAGCATCTTTGAAGTTTGCACCAATTACGTCTTGCGATGTCGGAAGGTCGTTTTCTCGATATAAAAATGTATTGAGTGACAGGCGATGTCAATTTAAGCCACAGAACCTTGAAAAATTTTTAATCATCAATTGATTTCAATTTATAGTTTAGTTGAGTTTTTGTAAGAAGATAGTTTAAATGTTTGGATTTTACTTTGATTCAAATAAAATGTTTGATGGTTTTTGAGATGTTTAGTTTATTTTTTACAATAAAAATCCTGATATTCATCAGAACTGCAAATGGGTTTACTGTAAGTCAACAATAATAAGAGAAAAGTGGGAAAATAGAAATGCCTATTAAGTGCCTTTTTTAGCGACTTTTTTAGGGCTTCTTTAGTGCCTTTTTGCCTACCTATTATTGATTTTTTAGTGCCTATCAATCCTAACTCTAGTGATAACATTTACTTTAAGTTAACCAAACACTTACAGTATATATAGACTTTAAAATGTAAGTTCAATAAATTTGAAATTAGTTCGTAAACTTATTGACCGACGGTTTTGTTCGTCATTTCATATCCTCGGGGAATAGTAATAGAATGAGACTTGAAAAAGTTTGTTTTACAGAAGTCTCCGCCTAAGGTAGAGATCATGAAGTATCTACTCAAACCGTTTCATATCTTTCAAAAGCTGACCAGTTAGAGGAAAGAAAACATTTTTACACCTCAAAGCCGATACTATTTCGTTAGAATATATTCGTATACAGTGGTGTACATAAAGGGGGGCATAGGGGGCATAGGCCCCTCCCATTGTAAAAATTACTACTACTCATTAAAAATATTTGAAAAAGAAATTTTCAAAAATCTATGAATTTGCAACATTCACCACAAAAAATCTTGATGTAAATGGAATTTCAGTTATTTCATGGTTACCAGGACATGTTACTAACTTAAAACTCAAAAGCAATTTTGGCTGGCTTAGGAACATTTATATACGTCTTTATACATACGATTAATTTGTGCAAATTTAATTCTAATTCTTTGCCCCCCCCCCCCCCCCATAAACTGGAAATAAAATACAACTAAAGCCTTCCAAGATGCAATTCATTTTGATTCCAAATCGATCATCAATTTTGAGCGCGCACACACACATATATATATATACACACACACACACACACAAGGAAAAGGAGGACGAAAAGATGGTACATGCTTATTTACAGACGTTTCGGAAAGATTCAATTTCTATCAGTGCTAAAAAGTTTAAAATAAAAAAAATAAATAAATATAATGAACAAACAAACAATATATTAAAATGAACCTGCGGAAATTAGCGAGAATTAAAAATGTAATTACAGTATGCATAAAATCAAAGATGAAATGATATAAAGTATAGAAGTGTGGACATTAAGCAAAATATAAAACAGTTAAAAAATGAATCAAAATTTGAAGAGGATCTTACCAAATTGTTAACGTAGTGAGGCACTAATTGTGCAGAGGATTGGGAATGGTTGCTTGTTGGAAAAATCCATTTTGGAAAAGATGGAGCCAAACTGAGTAATGGTGGATTTCTTTTCAGTATGAGAGTTTATTTGGCGATGTTTAGGTTGAAAGCGGAACTGTAGTCGTTGAGGGTTGGTTGAATACTGAGTGTATAAAGGGACTCAAGAATACGGAGGTCGATTAGGTGGTTGACTGAATTAACAATTTTGAAATTAGAGGAAAGTAGCGGGTGGTTGTGAAGGTGGCAATGATCCCTTATTGCTGATTTGGAGGGTTTGTTCAAAGGCTGCGAAGTTCTGGTGGAAATACCACGATGCTCGTCCACTCTTGTTTGATATTGGCGGATGGTACTGCCAATATAGTTCGCTTTGCAGCGAACACAATTAAAAGCGTAGATAGTGGACGAAGCAAGTGGCTGGGGTGTTTTTTCTTTATGGTTAAGGTATGATTTGATACTATTATTGTTGGTGAAGACAAAATGAAATTTAATGTGGGGATAAAGCGGGGTGAGTAGGAGACGGAGTTCTGAAAGTATTTTGTGGCTGAGGTGGTCGTAATAGGGAAATGAAAAATATTGTACGTCTTTTTTAACGGTGGGAACTTTAAGGGGGAGTTGATAACTATTATTAAGAAAGTTTCTGGTTAAAGACTGTAACAGATGTTTTGGGAAGGAGTTGTTAATGCTGAAATTATGAATGAATTCTATTTCGTGGTGGAAGGACAAGTAAGAAGAATAGAGACGATATGCGCGGTGGATTAGAATTTTTATACTGTTTATTTTTTCATTTCCCTATTACGACCACATCAGCCACAAAATACTTTCAGAAATCCGTCTCCTACTCACCCCGCTTTATCCCCAAATTAAATTTTATTTTGTCTTCACCAACAATAATAGTATCAAATCATACCTTAACTATAAAGAAAAAACACCCCAGCCACTTGTTTCGTCCACTATCTACGCTTTTAATTGTGTTCGCTGCAAAGCGAACTATATTGGCAGTACCATCCGCCAATATCAAACAAGAGTGGACGAGCATCGTGGTATTTCCACCAGAACTTCGCAGCCTTTGAACAAACCCTCCAAATCAGCAATAAGGGATCATTGCCACCTTCACAACCACCCGCTACTTTCCTCTAATTTCAAAATTGTTAATTCAGCCAACCACCTAATCGACCTCCGTATTCTTGAGTTCCTTTATACACTCAGTATTCAACCAACCCTCAACGACTACAGTTCCGCTTTCAACCTAAACATCGCCAAATAAACTCTCATACTAAAAAGAAATCCACCATTACTCCGTTTGGCTCCATCCTTTCCAAAATGGATTTTTCCAACAAGCAATCATTCCCAATCCTCTGTACAATTAGTCCCTCACTACGTTAACAATTTGGTAAGATCCTCTTCAAATTTTGATTCATTTTTTAACTGTTTTATATTTTGCTTAATGTCCACACTTCTTTGTAATTACATTTTTAATTATCGCTAATTATCGCTAATTTTCGCAGGTTCATTTTAATATATTGTATGTTTTTGTTCATTATATTTATTTTTATTTGATTTTAAACTTTTTAGCACTGTGATGGAAATTGAATCTTTCCGAAACGTCTGTAAATAACATGTACCATCTTTTCATCTTCCTATTCCTCGCTAAGCTACGCTTCCCTAAGAACAAACCATTCAACCAAGTTATATATATATATTTGTGTGTGTGTGTGTGGTCCCCTTTAAGAAATGCTGTGTGTGTGTATATATATATATATATATATATATATATATATATATACATACAGTATGTAATAACATGGGGTGTTAGGCCCCGTTAAGTTTAGGTTAGAAATTAGGCATAAAGAATACTTACAGGTACTTTGTTTCAGGTTTTCTTGGGGTTCTACCATCTGTTCTTTTGGTGCCCATTCGTGCGGTAATGAAACCTCGACCAACCCAGCGCTACTTTATCTATTTATAAGCTACCGACATTACCCCTAACTGACATAATAATTTGACATCTTAACCTAATTACCACCTCGTCATCTGAGATCAGACACAAAATAGAATTAAGAGTCACCGATTAACATAGAAAATTACATGCTGCTTATGCGAATCATGAAACAAAGAGGCCGCTTCTCAATGTTCATGTTTTTGTTACCATTTTTTGCCTTTTAGTGAAGTTTCGTTCAGTGACCTTTTGACTACACACACACACACACACACACACATATATATATATATATATATACACGTCACCTCAATATGTCTAAAAGCGCTTTGAAATGGAAAAATTAATGGAAATTAATTTAATTTCTAAATGAAAGCTTTTTCAAATGGATTTTAAATTATGATAAGAAATAGGCCTCATCTTAATAAATTCGGATCTAATTAAGATATTGATTTGAACGATCAGGTCAATTACCTTTTAACGATATTTCATATAATAATAATAATAAGTTTCACTCCGATCAGATTTTCGGTGCTGGTTAAGTGTGCGGTCTACCTAGCTTTTAGTTAGCCTTATAAGGCTAACTAATGAAAATATCACGACTTAACCTAACCAATCGTTAGGTCAACTGTACGCCCTTGACGATTGGTTAGGTTAAGTCGTGATAGTTTCATTAGTTAGCCTTATAAGGCTAACTAAAAGCTAGGTAGACCGCACACTTAACCAGCACCAGATTTTCAACCAAATGTGGTTTTGCTGAAAATTTTAAAAAGTTAAAAATCATCAGTTTCTGAAATTGCTTTAATATTCACACTTTAAAGCAAGGGTTCCCAATCCCGGAATAAATTAACTCATTGGAGTAATTTGCCTTTTTTTTTTTCTTTTTGGTGGAAGGCAGTTTTCTGGAGGTATGCTAGACTAGAAATCAATTGTTTCACCCAGATTTAGAAACTCAGTAATATAAAATTATGGTCAATATTTCGGAGATGCACGGCCTCTGAATTCAGATTTTTTATTCATACCAGTCATTAATATATATGATTTGATGAATTGAAAAAAAACTAGACCTTGTGCTTTTAAAAAATGAGGGAGATATCGAATTTTTTCACTTTAATGATTTTTTGACATTTTCCGAGAAACTGGTTTTGAGAGTTGGTAACAAAAAAACAAAGACCACAAGACTATCGTGCATTATTTTTTTAGAGAAATCGCGAAAAAAGCTTTATCCACCGCCACAATAAAAGGTTAGTTACTTTTCCGTCGATTTAGTGAATGTTAGGTTAGGTTATGTTCGTTTTAGTGAAGGTTAGGTTAGGTTAACCTAATCTTCACTAAAATGAACCTAACCTAACCTTCACTAAATCGACGGAAAAATAACTAACCTTTGCGGTGGATAAAGTTTGGCGACTCGGAAAATGTTAAACAATCGTTAAAGTGAAAAAAATCAATATCTCCCTTATTTTTTAAAAGCACAAAGTCTAGTTTTTTTTTAAATTCATCAAATCATATATACTAATGACTGGTATGAATAACATATCTGAATTCGGAGGCCGTGCATCTCCGAAATATTGACCAAAATTGTAAACTAATAAAAGTTGGGGTAATGAAGGCATGGAAAGTTTGGTTCTGGATATGGGTAGCAAAAGTGAAAATGCATGGAACCACTGCTCTAAAGAGATGGGCCTAGCATAATCCCACAGAACAGCCAATTCCTTTTGTAGTCCTGTCTTACCGAAGTCCACAAACTGGTTTCTGAGACGTACATTCACTACTCATACTTTCAATGCATTGAAAAATATCTTGCAACATACTAAACTATTATTTTTGACGGCATTGTTCCACTAAAAAAAAAGTACCCGTGTTTCCTTCTTTATACAGTATTCGAAACTAAATTTAAAAAAAAAAATTCATTCTTTTCTTGGCGGGATTTTGTTTCGGGAGTCTGGGCGGGAGTTCTCATACAGAACAGAGATCACGCGAAGACTACGACGAATCTCTAACCACTCAGCAACCAGTCGTCATTTCCGCCTCCTTCACCTTCCGGGGATCGACCGTTTGAGCCAGTTCGAAATGGGGCTCGACCTGGTCAGCATAAACCTAGCTTAAGAGTAGTTAAAACTAATAGATTTTCTGTTTTAGAGCCAGAGCAGAACGACACGCAGGAAATTAGGCTGGTTGGCGATTCCATTATTCGAGGACAATTACAGGAGTTCTGCGGCAGGAACCCAACTCGGAGAAGGAGGTACTGCTATCCTGGAGCCCGTTTTGACATCACGGACTCCATAGACGAATTTGGTGAAGATGCTGATGATAGTACGATATTTATGGTGTGTTGGGACTAACAATGTTAAGATTTCCAGGTCAGAGGAGGTAATAGAGAAATATAAGCGCCTGATGTGGACTCCAAAGGATAGAACTAATAAATTATTTTTTTAGGAATTCTTCCAAGAATAGGAGGATCCGACAACTTTTTCGGCAAAGCTACCTACATGAATAATATTCTTAGGTCCCTTTGCCAAGAGGAAAATGTTGAATTCGCCGATTTGTGGAGTCATTTTCCTAATAAAAAGATTTTTTTTGCGTGATGGTCTTCACCTGAGTTGCGTGGGAGCAGCTCGTCTTGGTAGACTATTGCATGGCTCTGCGATGGCTTTTCAGGCAAAATCCGGCGTAACTCCTATGAAAGCGAACAGCCTAACATAAATTTTCCTTACAGTGAACGATTGCCTCCACGAAGAACCTCGAGATTCTACTGCGGTACTCAAGATTTTATAAATGTATTTTATATTGATGCTCGAGGTTTAAGATTTAAAATTGATGAACTCTTAAGTATTGACTTTGACCAAAAATGTGAGGTTGTAGCAATTACTGAATCCTGGTTAAATACAGAGAGTAGAGATTTTCTCGGAGATATCATATTCCTGGTTATTGTAGAAATTGATAATATAAATGTGAAGTTTGTTGAAATTAAAGACAATTCACGAAATAAATTAATTTTAGGTTTAATGTATAGGCCTCCCTCTCAGAATGTCAATAGTGATAATAGAATTCAGGAACTAATTTTTGCTGCAAGTAGCGAACATGATGCGATAATTATGGGAGATCTTAATTTACCTTGCAGGGATTGGGGGTGGTCTTTTACAGTCTAATTCCGGTCGTCGACTGTACGAAGGTTTGCTCGAAAGTTCACTTTTTCAGATGGTTTAAGGAATCCACTAGAGAACGCAATATTCTAGATTTAGTTTTAAGTACAGACCTAGACTTAATTGATACTATCTCTGTAGGAGACTACTTCTTCACCAGTGATCATAGGCAAATAACACTTGAAATTAAAATTAATGTTCATAATTCAGAGAGCCTGGAATACGCTTTGGATTTTAAAAGAGATAAATTTCGTGATATGAAACTGCAACTTTCGACCCATAATTGGGATGAGGCACATGGACTTCTTTTTATAATCATGTTAAACGTTTAGAACTAAGTAATATCACATTAGGTAAAAAGAGATTGGCCAAGTCTATTACATCTAAGTGGTGGAATACAAAAATTAAAAGTAGCTTAGCGTTAAAAAGGAACGCGTATTTCACATTTAAAGAAACAAATAATTTGCCCGATGAAAATGCTTACAAACTATTGAGAAGACGAAGCCAAAAACTTATTAGAGAAAGTAAGCACAAGTTGTTGTTGTTGTTGTTTAGCCGATCAGCCCACCCTGATCGAGCAAGCCGACGGCACGCAGGTAACCGATCGCCCTCTCTCGAGTGGACCAGAGGTTCAGCGCACTAGTGATGTTGTGTTGTGTTCGTTTAAGCACAACTATGAGCTATATACTGCATAGTGAACCAAATTAAATCGAATCCGAAGGAATTCTATAATTATGTTAAGAATGAAAATGTAGTTTCGCGGACTATTGGTCCACTCATAGGCGAAAACAACGAAAATATTTCCGATGACTTACAAATGATGGAAGTTTTAAATAAATTCTTATCTTCCGTCTTCACTAACGAAAATATGGACAACATTCCCGTTCCCATAATCATACTAAGTGATCATCATTTAAAGCTCCACGATTTTACCACTAGTCAAACTGAAGTACTCTTAGTCATAGGTAAAATTAATCCTAATAAAACTCCCGATCCAGATATAAGCTCTACCTTAGGGTGCTCAAAGAAATGAAGTGCGCAATAGTCTCTCCTCTCACATATACAGTATATATAATAATAATAATTCCTTACAAATCTGGAGAAGGTTCGTTTGAGTGGAAACTTGTAAACATTACGCCAATATTTAAAAAAGGAGACAAAGTGCTTCCGGGAAATTATCGTTCCGTTAGTCTGACTTCAGTAGTTGGTAAGCAAATGGAGACGATCGTTCGGGACAAAATAGTTAATCATTTAGAAATTAATAAATTAATCAAAGATTCTCAATGCGGCTTTCGACGTAATCGTTCTTGTCTTACTAATTGCTCGATTTCTTTAGTGATATTGTAAATATATATGACAAAAGTAAAACAGTAGATATTATATACAGGGTGTTTCATAACATGTGGGACGCACTTTCAGGATGGATTCAGGACCTGAAAACAATTAAAAAAGTTTATATAAATATATGCCCGAAATCGCTTTGTTTCCGAGTTACAGCCCGTTTTGTGTTCCAGCAATTCTTTCCACAAACTGTTTACAAACATTGCTTGCTGATAATGTTTGTGAGGATGTACGAGACTTATTTCATGTATGGCCTTGCCGATTGTAATGTTTCGTACACTCTATGACATGTTTCAATATCGTTGAGTGTAGAGCAATCAGTCAGTCAGAGGTGCATCGCGGTGTTTCACTGTTCGTATTCGTAACTTCTTACCGTGAATAAGTGCAGTCCAGTGAAAAAAAACTTAAAAGTTTTTGTGCTATTCAGTGATAGTGTGCATTTGAAGTGAGAATGGAGGCTTATTCAAACAGAGAACTGGCAGACATGCATCTCATGTATGGACTTGCCGAGTGTAATGCGGCCGCAGCGAGACGTCTGTACGCGGAAAGGTTTCCGAATCGCCGTCTGCCAGATAAGAAGACCTTTCAGATAATAGACGAGCGTCTTGATGATACAGGATCATTCAACAAGCGAGTTTCAGATGGTGGTAGACCAATCAGCGCCAGAATTGTTGAGTTGGAAGAGCTGGTCCTGAATCGCGTGGAGGAACATCCTGGTGTCAGCACCCGAAGGATGGCAGTAACAGAGGATGTAAGATACACAACTGTGTGGAGAATTTTACGGGAACAATGGCTTTACCCATATCACATTCAGAGAGTACAAGGCCTTACTGAAGCTAATTTCCCACCACGAGAGGCTTTTTGTACTTGGTTCCTTCAATAGTGTACTCGCGATCTTCTTTTTCTATCCTCCGTGTTGTTTTCTGATGAGGCTGCCTTCACAAGAAATGGCGTGATCAATTTTCACAACACTCATCACTGGGCCATCATCCAGTCAAGGCACCAACAACAATTTAGTATTAATGAATGGACAGGACTTATTGCCGACAACTTAATCGGTCCTTTTGTTTTGCATGGAAGATTACCAGGAGAATCCTATTCCAATTTTTTAAGGAATGATTTAAGCAATTTACTAAATGAAGTTCCTCTTGGTGTCCGACGTCGTATGTGGTTTATACATGACGGCGCTCCGCCTCATTTTAGTCGAGTAGCCAGAGACTATTTGAATGACCATTTCCCTGATAAATGGATAGGCCGTGGATGATCCATTGCGTGGCCTGCTTGCTCCCCGGACCTGAATCCACTCGATTTTTACCTGTGGGGTCATCTGAAATACATCGTTTACGTGACACCCATCGGCAACGTTGAAATGCTTCGCCAACGTGTAGAACAAGGATGCCAGAAAATCCGAGCAATACCTGGAATGTTTGAACGCGTCAGGCAGTCTATGACGAGGCGTGTTCAGGCGTGTATTCAAGCGCAAGACGGTCATTTTGAGCACTTCCTTTAAAGGTAAGGCGGATATTTGCCGGAACATATTACGGGCTGTAACTCAGAAACAAAGCGATTTCGGGCATATGTTTATATTAATTTTTTTCATTGTTTTCAGGTCCTGAATCCATCCTGAAAGTGCGTCCCACATGTTATGAAACACCCTGTATTCCGATTATCAAAACGTGTTTGATAAAATGCCACATAGAAGATTATTAGCTAAACTTCATTCTCACGGAATTGATGGTAATGTTCTCAAATGGATCGAAAATTGACTTACTGTAGTTGATGTAAACGAAGAGTGGTCATTAATGGCAAAGCATCTAACTGGAAAAGCGTAACTAGCGGCGTGCTTCAAGGATCAGTTCTGGAACCATTTCTTTTTACTCTTTATATGAATAACAACGACATAGGAATTAAGAGTATAATTTCAAAGTCTGCGGACGATACCAAACTAAGGGGACGAACAAAATCAGCGGCAGAACGTTCGCAAATTGAAAATATTAAATTAGTCGAGTGGGCGGAAATTTGGTAAATGAATTTTAATATAAATAAATGTAAAACGTTAAACGTAAAATGTTAAAGAAAAGTATTTTATGCGCGACAAGACACTAACGAATGTTACGGAAGAGAAAGATTTAGGTATTATTGTTGCCGACACTCTTAAAACGAGTGAACAATGCATGGAAGCGGTCAGAAAAGCAAATAGAATCTTAAGATTTATTGGTAGATCATTTGAATTTAAGTCGGAGAAAACAATTCTAACATTATATAATTCCTTAGTACGCCCCCACCTGGAATACTACGTTCAGTTCTGGTTCCCATATTTACGACAGGACATAGACAGAATGGAGAGTGCAGCGATGGGCTACTAAGATGATTCCTAGATTTCGAAACAAATCCTACGCTGCCCGTTTAAAAACGTTAAATTTATTCTCACTCGTAAAAAGACGAATTCGAGGAGATTTAATCCAGGTATTTAAAATGATTCATGGTTTTGATAATGTCGACGCTGGAAAATATCTCGCTTTCAGAAATGTAGATAGAACTCGCGGTAATAGTTTCAAACTGGCGGGTAAACATTGTAATTCGAATGAAGCTAAACATTTTTTCTTCAATCGTATAGTTAATTTGTGGAATGGATTGCCAGCCAACGTAGTTCAAAGTAATTCGGTCGAATCGTTTAAAAAGAGTCTAGATGCTTATCTTGCCTTAAACTCGCAGTTGGAAGCATTTTTTAGCGCGTAGAAGTATTGTAGAATTTTCCCTCAGATTCCCTCGTATTTATTTTAAAATTTTCACTTTATCTTTAAATTTCTTTCCTTCCTTTCAACATCTTATCTTTACTTTGATTTAAAACTTTCACTCGCCTTTAAATTTTCTTTCATCTTTTAACCTTCTTAAACAGACAACCTCGTAGGGACTAGTCGGTCTGTTACTGTTTGGTGTCCTTTGTTTCTTTATCTAAATTCTGTCGATTTGTTACACAAGTTTCGCCGAGAGGTTAAATTATTAACTATTAAGGTATGGTATATTAAGTTCCAAGAAGGACAAGAGTAATTCAACTCGATGGTAGCTTTATAACGAGAGAACACTGGAGTTTCTACAAAATATGGCCCTACACTTAGTAACTGGTTGGCGCAGTTGTGCAAAAGAGTTCTCGAGAAAAAATAGCGACCCCCCCCCAATTAGTGTGCACTAATTAGTAGGTTTTGATGTTTTATTATTTTTCGCCAAAGAAAATAAAATATGAGAAATATACAAAAATTACTATAATTAGTATTTGGGAGGCTCTCTCTTTTCCCTCCCTAGACCCCTGAAAAAAAAGTTTCTATACATTTGTTTTTCTGCAAAATTGTACATTTAAATGTATGTGGCATATTGTACTACGATTTTTTTTTTTCTGATGCAGGAAGGCGCCATGGGCGAATACCCACAAAAACTCCCCTCCCCCGCCGAAGTCTACATTTTTTTTTATTCTGCTATCACCACAATCGGAGCTTGGAAATTACTCCAGAATAATGTCTCATATTTTAATTTCAAATATACCACTTTACTAAATGACGTCATCGGTAGGAAAGATCTATACAAATGTGTATTAATATTTCGTAGTTCCGAGAGATCCTGAGATCCATAGTTTTGTTGGTTTATTTATAAAAAAAAGTAGTTTTATAGTTCTCTCTCTCTGATCACCATTTCACCAGTACGCTAAACACAAAAGCAAACACTATTAAATGTAGAGACATCTGGCAACTCGCAACTCCTCCTTTAGGCCTACTTGTGGGAGGGACTTCTGGGTTTGCTGTATATGTTACTTTGTAAGGTATATAATCACCAAGAGTTCTTGTGAGAGCAGGTCTAATTCAACGTTATTAGCCCATTTCGCTATTTGATCTTGAAGGTCTTCTTCGTTGGATTCTGGCATCCACGATCCACACTTGGGGAATGATTTCGGAACTGGAGGAAGATGCCTTCGATCTCCCACGTGAAACACGAGTCCCATTCCTACTTCCACGTGGAAGGAAAGGTGACAGTGGAAAAACCAATACCCTGAAATCATTGAAAGAAAATTTCATAAATAAATGTGATCGTTATCATAATCTGGAAAATATTTCATCCGCATTCAACCCAGTTTCCACGCGGTAACAGAATTACTAGCCATTGCTTTGCCCTGAAACTGTCCAGGCGATACGATTCCTCCTCGCATTTATAAATCCTTATTGCCATTCGAGACTGGTTGTAACTTTTTTGGCAGCTGCTCTTATTAGCCTATAAGAATTTCATTCTACTGCACTGAAATAAAGCGGGTTCATTTCGAGGCAGTAGAAGGTGTGGTGGTTGTTAAATATTAAAATCACTGCATATCAGTAGGTTAATGACATTCTTTGATAAATCATAATCCAAACTAGCTATCAAGATATTAATAATTATGCCTTATTTTCCGCGTAAGTCCGTGTTATTAAATAAATTCAGCTATACAGTAGTTAAAAATTAGATTCTATTTCCAGTTCCTGGCAATTTCAGGGATTGGTACTGGCTGCTGGAATAGTTTCAAGATGGCCATATAATAAACCATTTCACCCCACTTCGTAGAAGAAATGGATTTAAGATAACGGAGACATCATGAAGTATAACGATCTGACAGTCGGGTATTTTCCAGTTTCAACAAATAATGTCCAAACTTTATAGCATCAAATAAAGAAAAAATTTCCAGCAGTTTTAAGACGGAAGAAACGTTTGTATAACGAGAATAAAATTTCTCTCGTGGAAAGTTTCCTTACCCGGGTTGCTAGCAATGAACCTGATGACGGTGTAGCCTCCATCAGGAACCGTGACTGTATCTTTCATAGGAGGATCCACGAAGTTACGTTCGAGTTTCCCGCTCCTTTCGAGGTCTTTTATCTGAAAAGGACTTAATTTAGTCATTTAAAACCACTATTGTTTAACTCCTTTGTCATTTCTGTTGATTTCCCTTATTTTAGTTAATTATGAATGAAATTTCAATATCAGTTAACGAATAACGAAGCTCTTTTTTCTACCACCATTTAGTGAAAACATACGTAATTTAAAAGGGAAATAAAGGAGGAAGGAGGGGTCCCCAGCCCGATCCTTCTTTCATTCTTTCCCCTGTACCGCGGAAGTGCGGACCTAGCTGCACCTCACGACGGGTGGTAGGGTCGCCGCATCCCTACATTTTAAGCGTTTCGACGATACTCGTAGATCAATGATTGATTGGTACAATCCCTAGTAATAAAGCATTTTGGTGGACTGTTGGATCAGTGAATCAATATTGGCCCGTATTGGCCAACCGATAGTGTTACTTGTGATCTTACATACCAACCACTATTCCAATATATGTAATTTTTGTGAAGAAGAGCATAACTCAAATAACATAAGACGTGCTACTTTGTAATGATGGGGTTCTTTAACCTCCTTCACAACATTTAAGCTCATACGACGGGGGGATCTAGAGCTTTACGTGGGATCCGAACCACGGGTCGTTACATAATCTGGACGCGAAGGACATTCCCTCATTCAACTAATACCCGGACCCGATGTTGCTTAACTTCGCTGATCGACAGGAAATGGTGTTACTACGTTGACCACGGCGTAGCCCGCGTGCTTATTTTCATACCTGTAAACTTCATATTGATCAAAACGTTGTCATCAAATTTTTATATTAAAAATTACTAATTTCACTTTATTCACACTATAACGTACTTCTCAAGATGCGGGTGGGCATTTAATACATTTTCTAATATTTAAACTTTAATAGGAGAAATAGATGTTATAGTAGGCAACTCAATTCAGGGAAGATTAGCTAAAGCAGTTTTATGCTTGTTTAAGATAAAATAGATGGGATGAACCAAACGTAACAGATTAGATTGAGTACAGTTAGGTTCAGAGAGTATAATGTAGATTAGGTTGGAGCATCTTAAGTTCAAGATTTTGGAGGAGGCGAAGCCCTCAATGGGTACAGCGTATTACACAAAATTAGGTTACATTGGCAAAGGTATAATACAAGATTTTCATTCTAGACTTGTTTTTTTTCCAACAGAATTGAGCAACAGCTATAGTGTGTTAGAAAATCTAAAAGAGGAAGAGCTATTGTTGTCCCAAAGCGATATGATGACTAGGCTGATTAATGCAGTATTGGTTGTATATATTAGGTTAAGATTATATATATATGTATATATACATTTTAACTGCAAACACGCAGTATAATTAACGTAAAGAACGACGCTTGTATAGGAGAATATTCCGCGCAAGATGAGGAGAGAGAACGAAAGTGTAAGGTTAGTGAAAAATTGTAATTTATGGTAAAGACAACGTTTTGGTCTCTTGTGGCATCAATTTTGGACGCCGGCAGCGTCCCTCCTACCCCTTTGTTGAAAGTGGCACATTTAGGTTGTGGTTATATAGAGACCTCTCTTGCAATTCAGTTTTTGGTAATCTAGATAAATGATTGTTGCATCGTGCAAGTCGATTGTGTTGTTGATGCAAGATGTAGGCTGCTTAGAAAGAAGATCCTGAATAATTTTTTATTTATGCTAAATAAGGTCTAAAGTAGGCCTGCTTCAAATGACTACCCTAAGATAAGATTGAATGGAACCACAGGATTCTCCTAACTTTTGTTTTAGATTAGGCTATAAGTTAAGGTTGATCCTTCAGAGCTATAGGCCGATCTAAACTGGGATTCCGAACCTTTTAAGAAAAGAAAATAATACCGAGTGAAAGACGTCAACTGAGTCTGAGTGACGTAATACATACAGCATCAACAGTAGTTTCCTCGCCAAGTCGCCCCATGCCCAAAACAGCAAAAACGTGTCCATGAAGATGGAAAGGATGATTAGCCCAGTAGACAACGCCTGAAAATCCAAAATCATTGAGAACCTCTTCTCTCCTTTGTTTCTTAACACAAAATATAAAACGAAGCACTTGTAAATAAGCTTAGATCCTATGCCATAACGTAACGGCATGCGTCTTACTTATTAACATCAGACAAACTGTGGAGGGAAAGTGTTTGAAAAAAAATGGCTTAACCAATTACTTTACGAAATATATTTCTAGCCATTGCGTTTATGTAGAAATACATTTGGTGTTCGATTAATTATTTTAATCTATAATTGTAATGTGAAACTGTAGAATTCTTTCACCTCCCTTCTATGCCTAAAGCAGTGGGCAGAGAAAAAGGTCATTGCCGAATTAGGGAATATCCTTCATAAAGGTCCGTTAGAGAATAATTCAATTTAGGTTTTGCTAGCCTATTTTTCTGGTATATCACCCACCTGTACCTATAATTTTTATTACCTGTGTCAACTAAAATAATTTCCACGAGGCTCCCAAGTTCCACATTAAGGATATGAGAACAATGGCAGAACCCGGTTTGGCAATCTGATCGGGATGAAGTATTGCAAACCATACTGTGGTCAAATTCATCCGGCTGGGAAAGAGGTGGAACGTTGGGAAGTTTCAAGCTTATGTTGTTTATTTGGGGCATGTAAAGCCTCTTCTTATGCTCGACTGCAATGAAAGTTAAGCGTTATGCATGCATTCATATATTAGGCAGTTCCCTCTTTTTCTAAACTTTGGGAAAAATACTCGTGTTTCAAACATTTTAAGTTCACGATTCTAAATTGGGATTCTGAATGGAATTTCCAAAATATTTTCAGCCACATGGCTTGAAACGGGAAATCCCAAAACTCCCCTATCATAATGATATAATATTTGACTAAAGAGTGGATATAGTGCCTGTAGGGCAAATGCAAAACGCTCCTTTTGCTAAGTATCTGAGACATTTAAAATCTTACTAAAACAATCAATATCTTAAAAAGAGTGAATTCCTTTAGTTCAAAACCTCGGCTAAACAGGCTCCTGAAAATAGTTGAAATAAAAGGTACCCATGAAAGAGGGGTACAAACAGGCCCTGAAAATAATTGAAATAAAAGGTACCCATGGAAGAAGGAACAAGGCAAATACACCACTCTCATATTAAATTATCTCCGGGAATTCTTACTTAGCCAATTCTAATTTCACTTTAAGTAATTCCTTGCCATAATAATAATAATAATAATAACAACATTTTAGGCCATATGATGGAGGGGACCTACGGCTTTGCGTAGGATTCGAACTACTACTCTACCAACGCTGTAATAAGAAAACTCTAGCTCAGGACCTTTGGATTAACATCCCGGTACTCTACCATTAGGCTAGGCTAACCTGGTGGGTAAATTCTTTGGCATGCTTCCTGAAGGAATTACCTCCAAAGAAAGGGTAAAAGTCCTCGTGATGAAACCAGTCGTTGTCTCTGGTGTAGAAGTCAAAAACGAGCCAAAACTTGTGGTCCGGTTTCTTCGAGTACTTCGTTACGTCATCAATTTGCTCGTGGTTCCTAATGTCAGCGGCAGTCAGAAAGGTTTTGTGGTCTCCTGGTGCCGCGTTCAATTTGTTCAGTTGCTGGAATGGGGAACGACGGTTTAGCGGAATTGTTTTATACGCTTTTGAACACACATTATCCGTGTCGAATACTATTTTTATATTCCAATATTCGTAAATAATTTTTGTGAATAATTTAAATAATAACTTCAGTTAATGGATGGCTCAAACGCTAGTTAAGGGGTCTAAGGTCTAGTACTAGTGGTTCGAGCGTCATAACCATAAAATTGATTATAATGTAATGCGTTCATAAGAAACCAAAAAATAGGTATGGAATTTCATAGTTTTCTGGTGCGTTAAATAAATGTGGAGATGTATTTGCCGAAGAGTGGCGACATCTAGAAGGCTGAACCTCAAATGATCCGATCACTCTAAGATGATCTGACTCGTTCGCAGTAATAAATAAATAAATAAATAAATAATGCTATTGACTATAACTTTAAGAAACCTTCATTATTTCATTATCAACACAAATGTTGTTGGGGGTTATTCAACCAACTTCGTAACGGCAAAGGAGGAGGAGACCTACAACTTTACATGGCATTCAACCACGGGTCACTGCATCGTCTGGACGCGGAGGACGGTCAACCATCCAACTACTACCTAGAATTAATGTCGTTCATACTAGATCAATATGTGATCCAATCCTGTTGATCCTATGGTCTATACTTCACTTTTTCTAATAGTATTAAATTAAATTATATAAACACTCATTACTTATACTCACTAATCCTTCTCTTTTCGTTGAATTAAAATTTATATTTTCAGGGGGTTCTGGAAGTCCCTCCGCTCCCTCGTAGCGAAGCACAGCAACCTATGAAGTTGGTTAGGGCATAATAAACTTATTGAATATATAATTATCACATTTGAAGTCAATCAATAAATTCTTAACGAAATCACTTCCTTATTTTGGACTGGGGCCAGTTTAATTTAACATACCATGACCTGTAACTTAAATTATCCTAACTTAGGTATATCTAGAACAAGTTGGCTCCTGTCCCTCCGAACCGCGGGATAGGTCTAAGAAAGGAACTATATAGGCCAGGCCAAATGAACTAACTGTCCCGCATATCGAAGAAATGGTATATTGTCGTTTTTCTATCAGCCTTTGAAAGCCGTTTTGCTATTCGTGCCTACCTATTCAACAAAACTGAGATGTGCTCCAGACTATGACTACTACAATATTCACCAACCCTGGCAAAGATCTCCTTTATAAATACTTACAAGTGAAAGTGCGGGTTTGAAAACAACAGAAATTATAGTTTAAGTTTCTTTTCTTTCTTGACTAATAGTTTGATGTAGCTACAAAGATTTTTAAAAGTATATAGGCCTGTAATGAGTCTTTACTAATTATTGTTTTCTGTGTAACAAGTCTTTACTAATTATGTTTTCTGTGTTTCAGATCTATGCTATGTTTATGTTGAATAAAGCCTCAAATTGGCCTTTACTTTATCTCTAGCCCGCTAACAAACGCGGCACCACAATTTATTCAACATTTCAATCAGCCATTCAGTCGGCCTTTCAGATACAGCAAGCAAATATTCATCCAGTAATCTTACTATATCATGGAGAAGGTGATTCGCCGGATAAATTTATTACTTCTCCGAATTCTCCCCAAGCTGGGAAACTATGGAAATTATGGTCGCGCGGATTCAAATATTTCTTGAGTACTATCGCCGAACACAACCCCAATAAATTGGAGGTTCTATTCATACATATCGGCCCCGATGTCGCTGATATCATTCAAGACTGCTCTACTTATGAGGATGCCATGGCAGCCTTAGAGGCCACCTACGTCAAGAAGCCAAACGAGGTATGCGCTCGCCACCTGTTGTCCACCCGTCACCAAAACCCGAGGAAACCCTCGATGAGTACTTGCAAATTCTTCAACAACTAGCCAATGACTGCAACTTCAAATCGGTTTCCGCCGACGAAAACAGGAGTTCATCTGTGAGAGACGCTTTCATCCGGAATTAGAGATAGCGCCATCCGTACCCGCTTACTCGAAAATGACACACTCTCACTGGAAAAGGCTATCGTCCAGGCTCGAACATTAGATCAGGCCCAGAAAAACTCAGAATCGTACCTCACTCATTACGGTGCTGTTGCAGCCACTGGCTCTCGCCACGAACCGTCGCCGACTACTGACTCTGCCCGGCCTGCCTGCGTCCAAGAAGACGATCTCCCAAACTCTTCAGCCGCTACGAATTTCGACAACAAAGCCGCTCTGTGCTTCTTCTGCGGGTCTCGACGCCACCCACGAAGCAGGTGTCCAGCAAAGGATTCTATCTGTGCGAAATGTGAAAAGACCGGCCACTGGGCCAAAGTCTGCCGCTCAAGTATTCCTCGGCACGTCAAAAACAGGATAAAACCACAGCGTCTCATTCAGCCGCAGCATTAGCGACCATTAGTACACTCTATCGTGTAGCTCCTCCATGCCTACCAACTCAACAGTCGATATCCTCGTCAACGGCCGTTCGTGTCTCGCCTTGTTGGATACTGGCAGCTCGGACAACTTCATTCGTGAGGATCTAGCCAAACACTTAGAGCTGCCCATTCTTCCGCACTCGGGCGTCGTATCAATGGCTTCGCCTAATCTATCCGCAGCCATCTCAGGTCGATGTACAGTGAAGGTTACGATGGGAGACCGCGACTACGAAAAGCTCGAACTATCCGTCTTGTCGGATCTGTGCGCTGACATAATACTCGGTACCCCATTCTTAATCAAACACAAGGAATTGAACATCAATTTCGGAGGTCCGGAGCCAGCACTCCATATATGCGGCCTTACTCGATCAAGAATTTCAGCCCCACCACTATTCGGCAACTTAACTGCCGATTATCGTCCCATCGCCACGAAGTCCAGACGATTTTGCTCTGAGGACAAAATTTTCATTGGGAAAGAAATCGAAAAGCTACTCAGGGATGAGATAATTGAACCCAGTAACTCACCCTGGCGTGCTCAAGTAGTCATCACATCTACCGAAACAAAAAAAAAACGCATGGTAATCGATTTCTCTCAAACCGTCAACCGATTTACCATGCTAGATGCATATCCTCTTCCGCGAATCGATGATATAGCCAACAAAGTCTCACAACACAAATACTACAGCGTAATTGATCTGTCAAGCGCATACTAGCAGGTAGAAATCGATCCGTCTGAACGACCTTTCACAGCATTCGAGGCTGACGGAAATCTATACCAATTCAGAAGGATCCCTATGGGAGTAACTAACGGAGCCGCGGCCTTCCAGCGCGTCATGAACGAATTCATATCCTCGAACAACTTATCATCAACATACGCCTACCTCGACGATCTCACCATCTGCGGAACCACTTGGGAAGAGCACGATGAGAACCTTCGACATTTCTGGGAAGCCGCTAAACGAGTAAATCTGAGTCTAAACAAGGAAAAATGCAAGCTTTCGATAACATCAGTGCACCTGCTCGGATATTCTATCTCTCATGGCGTATTGCGGCCCGATCCCGAACGCCTCCGGCCACTACAAGAACTTCAAACTCCTCGCAACAAGTCGTCTCTACAACGCGTAATCGGACTATTCGCATACTATGCTAAATGGATTCAGAACTATTCCCTCAAGATCAAACCTCTGCTCAACGTTTCATCATTCCCATTAACTCGCGAGGAAGTATCAACGATCCAAACACTCAAGATGATATCTCGAAAGCTGTCGTCGGTTCAATCGATGAAGAACTGCCGTTCACTGTGGAGACGGACGCTTCCTCTTCAGCAATCGGAGCCACCCTCACCCAGAACGGCCGCCCGGTGGCGTTCTTTTCTCGCGCTCTGAATAACACAGAACGTCGCCATCACATCGTTGAAAAGGAGGCATACGCTGTAATCGAATCCATTCGCAAGTGGAAGCACTTCTTAGCTTATCGACACTTTACTGTCGTCACCGACCAGCGTCGCGTATCTTTCATGTTCGATGGAAAAGCTACTGGTCGTATTAAGAACGATAAGATTCTCCGTTGGCGTGTAGAACTAGCCGGCTACTCATTCACAATAAAATACAGACCGGGCCCCGAGAACCGAGCCGCAGACGCATTGTCGCGATCCTTTTGCGCTGCTACTCCAAGAATATCCCTCGCCCAGCTGCATGTTAATCTGATACACCCAGGAGTCCGCCGAATGACTCATTTTGTGAGAGCTAGGAACCTACCATTCTCAGTGGATGACATCAAACGAGTTACGTCGGAATGCCAAACATGCGCTAAATGTAAGCCACAGTACTATAAACCAGAAGTTGGTCACTTAATACGGGCCATGTCCCCGTTTGACCGACTTAACATCGACTTTAAAGGCCCGCTTCCGAGCGCAACTTCGCGACCTTACATCCTAACAGTAATCGACGAGTATTCACGCTTTCCTTTTGCCTTCCCGTGCCGTGATATGAACACGTCAACCGTTATCGCCCGTCTCACGAGTTATTTTCTACCTTCGGAACTCCCTCTTACATCCACACAGATCGAGGGACATCGTTTATGTCTTCGGAACTAAAACTGTTCCTAACTAAACATGGTATCGCGACTAGTCGCACAACGCCGTATCACCCCCAAGGAAACGGGCAATGCGAACGTTACAATGGAATCATCATGAACACCATCAAACTAGCCATAGAAGATCGCGGGTTGCCGATGTCGCAATGGGAGTCCGTCCTACCAGACGCGCTGCACTCGATTAGATCGCTGCTGTGTACGGCCACGAACGAAACTCCTCACGAGCGTTTATTCACGCACCCGCGGCGTACTTCTACCGGTTCTGCACTACCGACGTGGCTGTCTTCTCCGGGAACTGTACTCCTTCGCCAATTCATTCGCCGATCCAAGAACGACCCCCTCGTCGAGGAAGTTGAGTTAATTGAGGCAAACCCCAACTACGCGTTTATACGGCATCCGAATGTGAGAGAAGATACCGTATCCATCAGGGACCTGGCACCGCCAATCAATTCCACCCCGCTAACGGACGACTCAGAACCCGCTGAGATCCGCCGACACACAGTCCCAACAGCTCCCGTCGAAGCGACTCCAGTCGAAGTCGAGAGAGGCCCACCTGTGTCAGTAACCTCCGAGACGAGTCCCCCTCTGAGAAGAAGCACTCGAATCAGATACCCAGCTCAACGCCTAAACTTGGAGACTCTTCTTTCTTCCAAAATATCTTGAACTTGTCGTTTTGTTTCTTACCGTGCAATGTATCACGTATTATAAAAGAAGAGAGGAATGTAATGAATCTTTACTAATTATTGTTTTCTGTGTAACAAGTCTTTACTAATTATTGTTTTCTGTGTTTCAGATCTATGCTATGTTTATGTTGAATAAAGCCTCAAATTGGCCTTTACTTTATCTCTAGCCCGCTAACAAACGCGGCACCACAAGGCCAAATTCGAAACATCCGATGGTAACTTTCTTACTGAATAGGTTGATCCTTAATTAATCTCTAAATCTCAAAAAATGCGAGAAATTTGACTGAAGCATGAACAAACTGTGACTGACCTGATGAGCGGACTTAAATCTATCATCACAATCCAAAAGGCCACGAAACTTGACCCAGTAAACTTTCGGTGGCTGATCTGCATTTACTATAAAGTCCCATCGTTCACCCCCATAGATCACCAAAGACTCCACTGCAAAAGAATGACACCACCATAATTACACTGAAAATAAATGAGCATCGTAAGGGTGTCGTAAGAGAAATATCGCGCCTCATTTGATTCAACGTTATTTCCTGGTAAATATTCATAATAATGCTCGGGGTTGTTTAACCTCCTTCGTAACGGCAAAAGGTCACATGACGAAGGGGACCTACAGCTTTACCCGAGATCCGAATCACTGCCCTACCAAGAAAGACTGAAATATGAAGTCCGAGCTAGGAGCCGAACCCAGGCCTCTCAAATTAACAATCTAGCGCTCTATCATTAGGCTATCCTGGCGTGTGATTCGTAAACATTAATCAAATTACGTTTGTTTACGAATTCTAATCGGTAAAATTGAATACGAAATCTCGTTTTTATTTAAACATTTTTATGAACAAAATTTTTACTATGTTTTCAAGCATCATTATTATTATTTTGATTCTTGTAAACAATTTTATGGTACTCCAAAAGAGATGTAAAGGTCAAGTGTAAAGGTCAAGCGTAAAGGTTTGGAAAAAACAAAAGTTCACCTTGAAGCATAAAATTCCTAAACAACAAAATGTTACTAATCAGTGATGACTGGATTTTGCTTTTTAAAGTTCTAGACGAACTTTTTGCCAAAGTGTATATTTGATACGTAAGAGAATAATTATAAATGAGAGCTGCCTTCAGGTACCTTCTATCGGCTGCATATTGTGGCCATCGGAAGCGATGACGAGGAGGGTATGGTTGTCGATGGATATCTCAATTGGGCAGTTCTGGATGCTATTGCTGGAACTCCTGAATCGATAACGACGCCCCTGTAATAGGTTAAAAATAGTATACGCTGTATTCATTCGGTGATAGTAGCAGAGTACGATTAAAGTACAAGTTATGTGGTATGTATATTTTTTATGGCGTTCTTCTATGTCATAATTAATTTACTATACTGTCGTTGAAAAAATAAAAAAGTCAATAGCCTCAAATTGTTTCAAAATGAGGAATGATTCATCCGTTGTTGTTGTTGTTGTTGATCATTCATTTAAAGCAAATATACATTCGGAACTACCGCGGAAGACCTACTTCACGCATTCTTATCGTGATGGAGCGAGTTTAAAATAGGCTGTATTGAGTCAGATATAGCCAAAGAACAGACGTAACTGTCATTGACGCGTGTAGGAGCAAATGTCGATTAAATCAAAAGGAATTCGGGGAACAGACACAGATTTTCAATGCAAAGCAAAACCTCGACAAATTCCATCCAATCAAAGTTTGTTAAATTCTTTCTTGGTTATTGTCACGCGTTTAAGAATAATTTCACCCAACTTAATCAGGCTTTTCCATTAATACTTCGAGCCACATTCAACCCACACGTAGTGTGAAAATGAGCTTTCTGGCTGGACCTGGATTTTTATGTACAGGGTGTTTCATAAGTCCGGAATCATAGAATTTTTTTTAATAATATATATATATATATATATATATATATAGTCATGCGGGTTGCTTCTACAGAGCTTCAATTTAATATTTAGGAGAAATCCAATGACAAGGAGAAATGTAAATGCCATGAAAAGTCTTCTTTAATGCGAACGTTTCGAGCAATACGCTCATCTTCAGGCTGTTTAATAACAATGTGAAATTAAAATCAATATTGAATGAAAAACAAAACAGAAAATTTCTATAACCTATTCGTAAAGACAAATTTTAAAAGTCTGAGAAAAGAGGGTTAAATTCTAAGTTATACAGATTTACATATAAAAATTAAGAAGTTATTTTTAAATACATGTAGTAAATGTGAAATTAATACACTGGAAAAATTACCAATAGTACACTGGAACAATGGAACTATCTACCTTACACTGCAGTATCCGAGGCTGACTAATTTGAGCAGAGACAAAGAACGGGAAACACGAGAGATGGCGAGGGCGATTGGGGAAGGAGGGATTATAAGGAATTGGGGAAGGAGGAGGGATCATAGCAAATTGAGAGGGACGGCCGATGAGTCAACATTCAGACTAGGGGACAATGCTTTAATGAAAAGCGATTCTAAAATTCTTAGTGAGTTGGGACAAGTATTACAACCAAGAATTTTAAAATTGTCTAAAGTGACATCAATTTTACATTTAATGCTGTGTTCACGAATACTCGAGGCTTCTTTAGTTTTTAAAATTTTACCTGTTCGGCCACTTATTCCCATATGCGAATAAAATCTAGCCCTGAGAGAGCGAACAGTGCTGCCGATGTAATTCCCAAGGAGACACCTGGGGCAGGTAAATAAATATACAACACCGCTACGCAACGAGTCAGGGGTTCGATCCTTCGCTGAGAAAAAGCTACCTAAAGACGTTTTATTAATAAATATGATGCGGAAATCAGTATGATAAAAAAATTTCCTTAACAATTTTGTAAATTTAAGCTTAAATTCCTTATTCAAAGGACCCATTTCAGGTACCAAGAAATATTTTATATCCTTCGGCACTGTAATACATGGAAGTTGAGGGCTATAAACATTATTTAAGAAGGATCTAATTAGTTTGTCTACATATTGAACAGGAAAACTATTATTAGTAAAGTATGATCTTAGATTATTAAATTCATCATTAAGTAAGGTAAAATTAGAGGTCAAATTATATCCTCTGAACAGGAGAGTTTTAATACAAGACATCTTATAGTTGAAATCAGTAAAACTAAAAAAATTCATGCCCAAACCAGTGAAAGTGGGTTTCCTGTTTCTTTGTCTCTGCTCAAATTAGTCAGCCTCGGATACTGCAGTGTAAGGTAGATAGTTCCATTGTTCCAGTGTACTATTGGTAATTTTTCCAGTGTATTAATTTCACATTTACTACATGTATTTAAAAATAACTTCTTAATTTTTATATGTAAATCTGTATAACTTAGAATTTAACCCTCTTCTCAGACTTTTAAAATTTGTCTTTACGAATAGGTTATAGAAATTTTCTGTTTTGTGTTTTTCATTCAATATTGATTTTAATTTCACATTGTTATTAAACAGCCTGAAGATGAGCGTATTGCTCGAAACGTTCGCATTAAAGAAGACTTTTCATGGCATTTACATTTCTCCTTGTCATTGGATTTCTCCTAAATATATATATATATATATATATATATATATATATATATATATATATATGGATGACTTTCACAATTAAACACGTGAAATGAATGAATGATGTAAACCACAAGGAAAAGAAAAATGATTCCAAGGCCTTTCGTGTATTCAGAAGTACACCTCGTCAGGGAATTCCCTGACGAAGTGTACTTCTGAATACACGAAAGGCCTTGGAATAATTTTTCTTTTTCCTTGTGGATTTACATTACATATATATGTAGTATATATATATATATATATATATATATATATATATAATTATATATAAATATATATAACTGAAAATAATTATTTCTATAATTCCGGACTTTTGAAACACCCTGTATAACAAGTGAAAAGTTAAAACGAATTAGCCAGAATTAAAGTTATAATTACAGACACATATGTCCCTAACCTCATCTAACCTGATGGATTTCACTATACTAATCTAATCTAACCTACAAACAAAAATGGGCAGTAACACGTTACACGTAACGGCGTTACGTAATGAGCTTTACATTCGTAACGAGTAAGGGTAACGCGGGGAGAAATTTTGAAATGTAACAAAATAACGGTAACGCAAGGAGCAAATTTTTAAATGTAACGGAATTTTTTCGTTACTTGTTACAAATGTCACATCGTTACTTTCGCTGGAGAACGAATAATGACAATGAAAAACATCAGTAACTTGTAGGAATGAGAGCTAAGCTGACATGAAGACAGACGCGATGTCACTATCGTAACGTAAATAAAGGTTAAGAAAACAGTACTTTATTACGATTATGCGTCAGTTTGATGAATATGGCAGTCATTCAATTATGCAGATAGATGCAGCGCAAGCTACGCTGCATCTAGCTGCATGCGCAGCTTTGCAAACAGCTATCTGGCATCTTTCCTTAGTTTAGTTACCTTGAAGCAGTAGCTAGTGCCAGTCTTATTACTTCAGCATTTAAATTACCTAGCTTGTGTGTGCGTGTGTGCGTGTGTGTGTGTGTGCAGTGGCATATTAAGAATTTTTGGGCCCCTCAACAAGACAAATCTTCGAGTCGTAAATTAATAAAACCATTTCTAAATAAAACCATTTATTTCCAAATCAAATAATGCAAGTTTTACACACACACACACACACACACACACACATATATATATATATATATATATATATATATATACACACACCAAACTGCTACAATTACACCAAACCAATTGCACGACTACCAGTCCACTACTAATCTACAAAAGTTGATCACAAAAAGTTTTTGCGCGGCTTCATATCACTAAATTTTCCAATCACAAGCTTCGTATTTAAATTCTGCAAAATATCGTTTTCTATGCATAGCAGTGACAGACTTTGCAATTTCTTTTAGGTTAGCATTTGACGTTTAACATTTTTAATCATGCTCAAATGAGAAAAAGAACGCTCGGCAGTTGCATTTGACATCATCCAACGCAAATAAATGCGATAAGCAATGAAAGCATTTGGGAAAACAGCCCTCAATTTGTGAATTTCCTGTAGTACTCCAAATAGGCGAGTGTCGGCTAAAGCGTTTTGTTTGACAAACCGTACAAAATGCTGAAACTCAAATGGGAAGCTGTCCTCAAAATCATTTGGGTAATGGACTAGCCAGATTTTTTGTTGCTTTTGATGCTTCCTCTAAAGTTAATTGAGAGATATTGTTGATCATTCCAAATTTATCATTGATATCATTATAAACATCGGCCCCTAAAACAGCTTGGCCCTGGGGCCTGGCCCCCCCTTAATACGCCACTGTGTGTGTGTGTGTGTGTGTATGTATGTATGTGTGTGTGTGTGTGTGTAGACACCTCGTACATGCAGGATACGTATAAGCAATTACCTTTGCCCATAAACATTTCTTAAAAATGACGTATTATCGTACATAACATTAACCTCTGCTTGAAATACTATTAGTCAAATGTAACGCGTTACGTGTAACGACGCTACATATAACGAGTAAAGGTAACGCCGAGAACCATTTTCGAACGTAATGATGTAACGGTAACGCACGTCTATTTTATTCATGTAACGCGTAAGGTAACGCTGCAGATTTAAATGTAACGATGCCCATCACTGCCTACAAGTATATCTAACCAAACCTATCTCATAACTAAACCTAACTTAAACCTATAATTAAACCTAACTTATGGAATAAACTTTCTTATCGCCCTTTCCTCATACTCAGTAACTTCTGGGATTCGGGAATTTGAACTCACTGGCACGCGAATTCAACTTCATAGCACGTCACATCTTACCTTTTGAACCCTGTACTCGTAAAGAGGAGTGTGCGAAAGCTTCCCATTTCTCTTTAGGGGTTTATGTTTTCCGAAACCGTTTACCAGTATGTTGTACGGCTTGTTGTCGTGCTGAAAATATTTAAAAAAAACTGGTTAATGCTCTCTTAAAGAGAGAGAGAGAGAGAGAGAGAGAGGAGAGAGAGAGAGAGAGAGAGAGAGAGTTACAAGGACAAGAGGAAGCCTCAAAGACCCTTCTGTCCACTGGGGAGGTTTCTGTTATCAAACTGGTTCATTTTAACCTATCTCTCGAAACTACTAGAAAAACTCTTGTTACGCCGATTAAATGATTTCCTATGGACATCTAATCAGTTTGGCTTTAAAAGGTCCCACTCAACTGACCTGTGTATCTATGTACTTAAAGAAACAATATCTAAATACATTGACAGTAATTCAACTATTTATAGCTGTTTCCTAGATATAAGTAAGGCATATGATAGGGTGAACCACAATATTTTATTTTCAAAACTAGAAGACAGGAAGTTCCTATGAACATATTAAATTTATTAAAATTTTAGTATTCCCACCAATCTTTCACTGTTAGGTGGGGCAATGTACTATCCGAGTGTTTTGGCTCCTCTTGCGGGGTGAGACAAGGCTCCTTGCTCTCCCCTATGCTGTTTAATGTGTATATTGACGGATTAATTGTTTCACTTAACGAGGCAACAGTGGGATGTTGTATAGATAACACAAGGGTAAATAACTTAGTTTATGCCGATGATATGGTGTTAATAAGTCCCTCTGTTAAAGGTCTGGATCGGCTACTAAAAGTCTGCGAAGAGTATTCGCAGAAACATGATATTCTTTTTAATGTTACAAAAACTAAGGTTATGCAATTTCATCCTAAAAGCTGTAATTAGCCAGCTGATATAAGGTTTGAAATGAATGGTGAGGTAATTGAGGAAGTACAAGAGTTTAAGTATTTGGGTCAAACTATTACCAGCTCCTTCAGTGATGACTCGGATATAAGAAAACAATCTCGAAGCCTGTGTGCTAAAGCGAATATGACCATAAGGAACTTTCGATTCTGTACAAATGAAGCTAAAGACACTCTCTTTCGTACTTTCTGCAGTAATATATACGGACAGCAATTGTGGGTGAATTATAAAAAAGGTTCTGGCAGAACCCTAAATTTGCTGTACAACAGGTGTTTTAGACTCTTACATAAATTACCCCCGAGATGCTCAGCTTCGCAAAGTCCCGAGCTTCCCGGAGGTAACAAGACGTGCTTAATACAGTCTAATGCAAAGAATTAAAAAATCAACCAACCCGATCATCCAAGCTATCCATGAGTCCTGCCATTTATCCTCTAAGCTATGGACTTCTTGGTACGAAAACGTCTGTCTGTAGCTCCACTTAACTTCGACATTACAGTATTATTTCTAATCAATTGTATATATTTCTATCCTTAGTATATAAACTGTCATTGTATTAATAATATTTGTCATATGGACTATAGTCTGCCAATAAATTTTTACAGGAAAGAGGAGAATATGCACGCTAGCTCTACAAATAAGCTATGCACACAGAGATCGTACACTAGATAGCATCGCTGTATAAACTAACCAATAATATACTTGCACCGATCGCGCATTAATCACTTGGCATCGTCACAAAAACCTCGAAGATATGGTTTTGATTTTATGCAAAATATTTACAGCTCTATTTACCGAGGTATTGGTCCAACAAAGACCCCATAGCTCACTCCAGGCTAGTCCCCGCCCCCCAAAAAAAAGAAATCGTGACGGCAGAAACGCATCTGTCTTACCTAATCTCTTCTTAGATATATTAACAAAACAGGCAAATGTGTGAGCGTGTTATCTGTAATTGGATGTCTGTCATGTGTATATATGCCAACTCTTTGAATGTTCCCGAGTTTCAACTTGGGCCTCCCGCTGTGAAAGGTGTTTATGCGGCAAGTGAATATGAGATGTAGTTTACTATTATCCCTAGTAAGACCGTCAACCCACTGACTTAATAAATTATCATCTGCAAATTCCAATAGTCTTGAGCCCACAGCATAAGCTGTTTCGTTTTCCCAGTTTATATTACCGCAGTTAAAATCACCAAAAAATTACACTAATCCTGTTATTCACTAATCTACTTAACTGATTACACACGTTTGCATCCTTATCAACGGGGTAGTGAGGTAGCATATGTACTAGAAATAGTTGCACTATTTTATTGTTCAAATTTAGTTCAATTCGCAACATTTCATGAGCAGAAACCGCATTACTATTTACAGGGTTACCTGCGTGCCGCCGGCTTGCTCGATCAGGGTGGGCTGATCGGCTAAACAACAACAACAACAACAGGGTGCAGGAAGTCACGAGTATATAAAAGTACTCCGCCACCTTTCCTTCCGTTCCCATCATTGTGAAACATTTTGTAACTTACCATTACAAATTATCCTGCAAAGTTCTTTGATTCAGAATGAATCCACGATTCAGTTATTCCTATGATGTCAACGTTCTCTCGGTTTTGACTAGCGCTATAAATATCAGTAGCTTATTTCTAATTGACCTGGCACTGAATAGCGCAGTTTTAAGAAATTTTGGGTTGTTGTTCCTCCTATTCGACCCGGGTCGTTTCCCGAAGTAGGTGAATCAATTAATGCTAAGGTGGGGAGCTTGGTCAGACAACACACTAGTAGGATTAACGATTGGTGGAGGAACAACTACTGGCGGCGTAGGACTAACTACTGGTGGAGCAGGATAGATTACTGATTCGGGGGTAGTCCTAATTCAAAAAGGTTATACAAGTCAATGTTCAGAAGATCGCCATATTTCTTCTTACCCTTTTGGTTAAAATGAATTCTGTCTAAACCAAAGTATTCCTGCTATCGAAAAAGGTAGGCCAAAAATCGACAAACTTTATTCTTTTACTTTCGCAAAAGCGTTTTACTCTACTGTTTATACTAATAGCTTTACTTATGTACGTCCACTAGCATGCGTTCTTGGGAGAATTCCAACAGCCATTCTCATGTCAGTCTTTTTTTCAATCTTATCGATTAGGCTTTTAAACTCGTTTACAATGACGTCACTCTGCCCTCCTGTTCCTCTCTGAAAAAATGTAATTGCTACCAACATACGCGTATACAATGATGGAACAACTTTTGACGTTAACTCTTGACGTTAATGTTGTCTAATTCCCGATTTATTGTCTGACTTGTGGTACCTGGAAAACATCTAAGGTTCCTCTTAGTCACGTGTTTTGCTCCGAAAAAGTCCACTTGATTTCTGAGTAGAGAACCCCCCAATTAAAAAGGATTCCTCCTCTTCATCAACAAATAATTCAAACCTATTTGTTTGTGGTAATCGGTTCAGAATCCTTGTACGAGTATTTCGGTTTTGAGGGTCTTTTATTTTTGACTACCTTGAATTCTTCTTCCTTTGTGCTACTTTTTGGAATACTCACTGTGGTTTCTCAACTGGCCCTGTTTTGTTCTAAACGTTCAACTTTAGAGTTTATATCCGGTGTTGGGTTATTAGTGAGGTCTTTTACACTGGTTTGAATTTTTAGTGCTTCAATCCGAGCTTCAACATTTTTTAGAATTTCCTTTAGCTCTTTAACTTCCTTTTCATAGTGTTCTCTAAGTCTACAAAACAAAAATATACTCAAAGTTGTAATATCGCTGAAATCACCTTCAGGAAAATTAACATACCAATGTTGGAGTTTACATTTAAAGTATTCGGCTTTCACTTTACCTGACCCTATCATATTTTGTCTATTTTTAACGCAGTTAACAATACATAAGTAAAAAGAAAAGCGAAAGTAAAGGAGAACTTATCTATTTTTGAGAAGGTGACCGTTTTCCAACGCTCTCTGGCTTATTCGCGTCGAAGGGATTAATACCTTCTGCGAAATATTTCTCAAGACACAGCAAATAAAATTTTATGGCACCACGTTGGTTACCTTAAATATAACTTCGTTTACTGTAATAAATATAGTAAATTTAGCTATAATTAAATACTAAAGCAAGGTAAATTAGATATGTTAAGTTAGATATGAAGGTGCCGAACACTACTGTAAATATATCACTTTACTGGCAAGTTAATTTCACTGAAAAATAACTTATCAGACTTACTGACACTGGACACTCGATAAGCGCGTGTGTTCACAAGGAAGAATAAGTGTGTGTGTGTGAGAGAGAGAGAGAGAGAGAGAGAGAGAGAGAGTTACAAGGAGTTACAAGGACAAGAGGAAGCCTCAAAGACCTTCCGGTCCACTGTGGGAGGTTCCTGTTATTAAACAAGTTTATTTTTCTTTCAACTATCCTAGCAGTAGTAGAAAACTGGATAGAAAAATAGAAGGCTCTCCCCCCACCCTCCGCTCCCTCCCTGCCAGAGGCAGGTACGGAAAAAGGTTGAAAAAAAAGCTTTGACCCTGGAAAAGTAGCCAAGGAAATTTTACAGGAAAGTGGAGAATATATAAATAACTCTGTATTTAGCATGCTCACAGAGACATCGTGCAAGCGAACTCCTGCAGAGTTATGTTATGTTTTAGTCTTAAACTATGAGAGTATTCAGTACTTTGTCTAGCCTATTTTTAAACACATTTACACTTTGACTGGAAACAACCTTTGAGGGAAGTTGGTTCCAGATATTAACTATTTTATAGGAAAAAAAATTCCCGCAGACAGAGGTCCTAAATGTCTTTAGTTCCAGTTTAAACCCATTATTTCTTGTCGGATTGGCATTAAGTGAGAATAAGTTTCTGTAATCTACCCTGTCTATTCCATTGAGCATCTTGAAGACTTGAATAAGCTGACCCGCAACCTCCTCGTCTCTAAGGTAAACAGATTTAGGCGCTCCAATCTCCGTTGGTAGCTTTGCATTCTCATTGAAGGGATCAATTTTGTAGCCCTTGCTTGTACTCTTTCTAACATTTCTATGTCCTTCCTGAGGGATGGAGACCAAAACTGTGCACAGTATTCCAGTTGAGGTCTGACTAGTGAATTATAAAGAGACATTACAGTCATTACAGTGTCCTTGTTCCGAAACTGGAACTGTCTTTTAATATAACCTAATATTTTTAAGGCCCTCTTTTCGACTTCTGCACAGTGCTTCGACGGTTTCAGATCATTGCTGATATAGACTCCTAAGTCTTTCTCTAGATTGGTCTCAGTCAAGTTCCTTCCCAAGAGAGAGTAATCGGTCTTCGGGTTTTTATAACCTATGTGCATTACCTTACATTTGTCCAAGTTGAATGGCATCTGCCAAGTAGCAGACCATTCGCCTAACCTGTCAAGATTGTTCTGAAGCGTTCTTACGCCCTCCTCAGTACCTACACTACTTCCTAATTTCGTATAGTCTGCAAATTTGGAGATTGTACTTAGAAGCCCGACGTCTATATCGTTAATATAGATGATAAAAAGTAAAGGACCCAGAACGGAACCCTGTGGGACACCACTGGTGACGGGCGCCCACTCCGAAGCCACTCCATTTATTACCACTCTCTGCTTTCTATCTTTTAACCAATCCTCAATCCAGTTGGAAACGAGCCCGGTGATTCCTAGTCCTTTGACTTTAGCCATCAATCTCGCGTGAGGGACTTTGTCAAAGGCTTTTTGAAAGTCGAGATACACTATATCTATTGCTCTACTTGCATCGTACAGTGTATGCATATTATGGAAAAACTCTAACAGGTTTGTCAGACAGGATCTATGTCGCCTAAATCCATGTTGAGAATAAAAAATTAGATTGTTAGATTCAAGGTGATACACAATACGTTTTGTAATGATGGATTCCAACAGTTTGCCGACAACTGATGTTAAACTGATCGGGCGGTAATTACAAGGATTTTCCCTATCACCCTTTTTAAAGATTGGTGTTACATTTGCTAATTTCCAGTCGGTTGGAACTTTCCCTAACTCGATTGATTGTTTGAATATGGTTACTAAGTCGTCAACAACATTGTGGCTAACCTCTTTTAATACACTTGGAAGAAATAAGTCGGGGCCAGGTGATTTGTATTTGTTCATCTTATCAATTAATTGCTGTACCTCATTTCTCGTAAAACTTATGGTCTCAAGGGCTGGTCACCGTCATATGTAATCCGAGGACTTGGCACTTCTATTGTGTCTTCCTCCGTGAAGACTGTAACGAATAACTCGTTTAACATATTAGCTATATCTTTATCACCGAATTTCAGTACGCCATTTCTGTCTTTTAGGGGGCCTACAGAATTTTTAATTGGCTTTCTGCTATTAACATGGGCAAAAAATTCTTTAGGGTTAACTTTACAGAGTGAGGCAACTCTAGCTTCTTCTTCTTGGCTGATCTAATTAAGGACTTAACTCTCCTACGTAGGTTTATATAGTTTTCTGAATTAGTCTGGTTGAAATGCGACTTAAGTAGTTTGTAGGCTCTATTTCTTCCCGTAATAGCACTGCTAATTTCGTTGTTAAACCATTTCGGCGACTTTGTTGACAAGGAAACTATTTTAGTGGGTATAAAAGTGTTCTGTAATACTCTAAATTGATCCCTGTATGAGCTCCAGGTGACAGTGGCATCCTCATTTATTAGAACTTCAAGTGTGTTTAAACTACTTCGGAAGCTTTCAAAATTTGCTCTCTCGAGAAATCTAGTCTTTCACGAGTCTTTTCGCGTGTATTAACTGGAACCCTGAGGTCAAACCTAATCAAATTATGATCGCTGTTACTCAAATTTTCACCAGAGAGAGAGAGAGAGAGAGAGAGAGAGAGAGAGAGAGAGAGAGAGTTACAAGGAAAAGAAATACCTCAAAAGGCCTTGCGGCCCATACAGAGGAGGTACCAATGGCAACGGGTGCCAGGGAAAATTTTTTACACCCTCAAATAGTGCGCAAGTTTTGGTCTAACCTTTTCTTGAAATGATCCACAGAGGAACTGTTCACAACTTCTGAAGGTAACCTGTTCCACGTGTCATAGATCTTATAGATAAAGTAATTCCGACACACACTAGTCCTAAACCGTTTCAAATCCAACTTCCAATCATTGTTGCGAGTTGGGTTATCATTTAAACTAAACATGCTTTTAAAATCGACATCGTTGAACCCGCGTAAGAACTTGAAAACCTCGATGAGTTGACCGCGCAGCCTCCGAGTTTCCAGCGAAAACAAGTTCAGGGCGCGTAACTGTCGATTGTAGCTCATATGCCTAACGGAAGGGATTAACTTTGTGGCCCTCGCCTGCACTCGCTCCAGCCTCTCAATATCTTTCCTGAGGGTGGGCGACCAGAACTGCACAGCATACTCCAGGTGCGGCCGAACCAGGGAATTGTACAGAGAGAGCACAATCTCCTTGTTCCGAAACTGAAATTGCCTCCTGATATAACCCAGCAGCTTTTGGGCTTTCTTTTCCACCTCTACGCACTGTTTCATAAACTTAAGGTCGCTGCTAATTAGCACACATAAGTCCTTTTCCAAATCAGTCGCCTCGATATTACTCCTCAACATCGAGTAGTCCGACTTGGGATTGGCGTAGCCAATGTGCATCACCTTGCATTTACCCAAGTTAAACAGCATTTGCCATTTTTCGGACCACTCTTCTATCCTACCTAGTTGGTGAGACACGACCTTTGCCGTCTAAACCCATGTTGGGAGTCCCCAAGCAGCTTGGAGGAATCCAAATGGTCAACGATCCTATCGGCTATTATCCCCTCTAATAATTTACCTACAACTGAAGTGAGACTAATGGGACGATAGTTCCCTGGACTTTCGTGATCCCCTTTCTTAAAGATAGGAGTCACGTTGGCTTCCCTCCAGTCACCAGGCACCTGGCCCGTCTCCAACGATTTGTTGAAGACTGTAGCCAGGTGGAGAGCCACCTGGTCGCGCACCTCCCGCAACACTCTGGGGAGAAACTGGTCTGGCCCAGGAGCCTTAAACGCGCTCAGTTTATCTATTCTATCGGCACCGACTGTCGCGGTACATCGAACACTATCCAGGCCAGCACCTTCGTGCGTCACGCCTGGCTCGGGGATGATGCAGGTGTCCTCCCTGGTGAACACTCCCGCAAAGTACTCATTAAGCACATTGGCGATGTCCGCGTCGGAGGTCCGCAGAACGCCGCTTCGGTCCTTTAACGGACCTATCATGCTTCTAATGGGCTTTCTACTATTAACATAACTGAAGAACTCCTTAGGGTTCCCCTTGCAGAGGCTTGCCACCCGTAGTTCTTCGTTACGTTTCGCTAGCCTAACCTTCGCCTTCACTTCCCTACACAGGCGGACATACGCTTCAGTGTTCTCATGGGAACGATTGGCCTTCGCCCTCCTATACGCTACTTTCCTATTTCGGATAGCCGAAGCGATGTCACGATTGAACCACTTAGGCTGCGTTGAAGCAGGGGTGACCGGTTTTGAGGGTATGGCAGCAGACTGCAGCACCATAAACTCGTCCCGGAGTGTACTCCACACTCCCTCAACATCGCCGCCGACCTCTAATCCCATCTCACCTACGCTATCCCTGAGGCTAACAAAGTTCGCCCGCCGGAGATCGAGCTTACTGCCTCTCGAGTTACTACGCTTCACCCGAGGGACGCACACATGGAACCTAATCAGACCGTGATCACTCCCGCCCAACGATTCGTCAACGGTGAGGCCAGTGACGAGGTTGTCTTCGGTCGTGAATACTAAGTCTAGAACGCTTTCGCTTCGTGTAGGCTCATTGACCCACTGAGTGAGGAAGTTCTCATCAGCAAAGTCAACTAGCCTCCTCCCTTCAGCATCAGCAGTCCTGTCTTCCCACTTTATGCCGCGACAGTTGAAGTCTCCTAAAACTACACACACCCTATCCCCTAGCAGGCTACTGAGTTCGGTGTACAGGACTGTATCCTCCTCGAGGAGGAGATGCGGAGGTCTGTACACCAAGATTAACCTATAGCTCGTCCCTCCCACATTCAGATCGACGCCAAGCAGCTCCCGTTCCGACAGGAACTGGCAGTCAACCGGACTCAACGTGTCCCTGACGTATATTAGTACCCCACCCCCCCTCCCCACGGGTGCGGTCTTTGCGAAACATTCTATACCCGGGAATTTCGAACTCCCCAACGTAGTCCCTACGATCAGTATGAATCGAGGACTCGGTGATAGCAACGATATCCTGGTATTCTGATGCTAAGAGCGCCCGTAGGGCCGTAGCTCGCAAAACTTGTTCCTAATCGACCTAGCATTAAAAAGCATTGCACGGAGAGAGAGAGAGAGAGTTACAAGGAGTTACAAGGAAAAGAAGTACCTCAAAAGGCCTTGCGGCCCATACCGAGGAGGTACCAATGGCAACGGGTGCCAGGGAAAATTTTCTACACCTTCAAATAGTGTGCAAGATTTGGTCTAACCTTTTCTTGAAATGATCCACAGAGGAACTGTTCACAACTTCTGAAGGTAATCTGTTCCACGTGTCACAGATCTTATACGTAAAGTAATTCCCACACACACTAGTCCTAAACCGTTTCAAATCAAACTTCCAACCATTGTTGCGAGTTGGGTTATCATTTAAACTAAACATGCTTTTAAAATCGACATCGTTGAACCCGCGTAAGAGCTTGAAAACCTCGATCAGTTGACCGCGCAGCCTCCGAGTTTCCAGCGAAAACAAGTTCAGGGCGCGTAACCGTCGATTGTAGCCCATATGCCTAACGGAAGGGATTAACTTTGTGGCCCTCGCCTGCACTCGCTCCAGTCTCTCAATATCTTTCCTGAGGGTGGGCGACCAGAACTGCACAGCATACTCCAGGTGCGGCCGAACCAGGGAATTGTACAGAGAGAGCACAATCTCCTTGTTCCGAAACTGAAGTTGGCTCCTGATATAACCCAACAGCTTCTGGGCTTTCTTTTCCACTTCTACGCACTGTTTGGTAAACTTAAGGTCGCTGCTAATTAGCACACCCAAGTCCTTTTCCAAATCAGTCGCCTCAATATCATTCCCCAACATCGAGTAGTCCGACTTGGGATTGGCGTAGCCAATGTGCATCACCTTGCATTTACCCAAGTTAAACGGCATTTGCCATTTTTCGGACCACTCTCCTATCCTACCTAGGTCCGCACGCAGTTGCTCGATCGCCTCCGGCGTCCCAACATTGGCCCCAATCTTGGTGTCATCAGCGAATTTGGCGATCCGACTGACGATGCCACCGTCTATATCATTTATGTAAATGATAAACAACAGCGGCCCCAAAACGGAACCCTGAGGAACCCCACTAGTGACCGAGGCCCAACCCGAATTAGCCCCTTTAATTACAGAGAGAGAGAGAGAGAGAGATCTTTCTACTTAATTATTATTAATGACGTCTTTCAAAACGAGCGACAATTCACCTTTTTTTATGTGACCGAATAGTAAAAGAAGAAGGTATTTTTAGATCAATTAAACCCTCTTTATAAAAGTTCCTCTATCTGTCGTGCCTTCGATTTCTCATCTTCAGTTCCCTTCAGTTTATTCAGCTCTACTTACCAGCGTGTGATGGTGGTTGATGAACTTGTCAATGCCCAACGTCTCCAACCAGTCTGTGAGAATCATCACGTGTCTGGGGTCATCTACGTCGTAGAGACCCGAGTGAGGATCTACTTTCGCCCGTACGACCAGGGAACCGAACATTCCGTCCGCTCTTTGGAAGCCTTTAAGAGTGAGAACAATGTTCTTTTGAAATAAGCGGATAATGTGGTGTTCGAAGTATCATCATCATTCACCATTAATAAATAACACATTGGAATCTAATACCATTTTCGGCAACACAAAGACGCCCTCAGTCCATTCATCCGAGGAGATCCGTTAATACCTAAAATCATATATGCAGAGCCAGATCCTCTTAACCTTTTAACCTTTGTGTTCAAAATGTGACTAAGGTCACTCATACCTTCTTCGTAAACTCGTTAAAACGAATAAAATATTAAATTTAACAGACAGATAAAAAGACAGAGGTTAACATGAAGTTGGCGCTGAGTTAAACCAAACGCTTAAAAGCTATACAGTTATACCCAATGCCCAGTTTGGGGCATTCTGAGCCCCTTTTGGTCGTTTTGGCATCTCTTCTAACAGAGTTTGTGCCCCTTTGTACAGAGGGGATTAAGCTTTTAATTTTCTTGTAACTTACCTGAATGGGAGTGCCAGTAATGAGTGCCAGGAAGATCAGCTATGAAGTGATACCTGTAACAGAGAGGAAGACACGTAAATAAAGGACCCGTGGGAGGTGGGGGATGGCCAACAAAACACCTCGTGTCTTTCCATCACAACAATCGACTGACGTTACAACCAGGGCCGTTTCTAGCCATTATGGGGCCCTAAGCAGTATACCCATTTGAGGCCCCACCCCTCCATCCACCAACTCACGCCTTACTACATCACCTCAGCACACACATACAAAAAATGGCTGTGTTAATCAAAAAGAATTATGAAACAATTTTAATGAAACATTTATGTCCAAAACAACAAATATGTACTTTCAGAAGACAAACAGAAAAAAAATACTTATGAAATTCCTGAAAATTAGCTTATACATTATTTAGAATAAATGACACAGAACTATGTATAAAAAAATAATGCAATTATCAACTACCAAACAATTACTAACTCTACGATACAATCGTGTAATAGCTAACAGTTATACAGAACAGTTTGTATCTTCAAAATTTTTGCCTCCTAGATTTTTTCTGGGCGAAATCATCAATAACATCATCATATGAAATCTCCCTGCCAACGTCCTGGTTGATGCTTATGATGCGATCCTGCCCCGTTGATGATCTGAGGTAGTTCTTGATTAGCTTCATCTTAGAGAAGCTCCTCTCGGCTGACGCTACTGTCACATGTAGAGTGCAGGCAATTCTTAGTGCAACCCAGAGATTGGGGTATAGTTCCTCCAGTTGCTTCTGATGAATGAAGGAGAGAAGCTCCAATGCAGTCATGTTGTGTGAAGGTAAAGTCGGCAAGTTCTTAATTTCGAGGGCCAGTTCTCTTCCATCAATGTCAGAGTCAGCTCCAGAGCTCAGTATCTTAGAGAGCTTTTCACACTTGCAGGACAAGTTTTCCTTGTTCATTGTGGTGAAGTTTAGGAGAACCCCAAATATGTCCCTCACATCATCTAATGTTTTGAATCTCTCATTTATTGACCCGATGGCACAATCCACCACCACACTGAAAAATTTTACTTCCAGCCTCTTTAGGCTTCTGTAAATGGTTCGTCAGGAGCTTCGTAAGCAAAGTGCTTTTTTGTATAGCTGAGCCTATTCTCCTTCAGCACAGCCTCCACATTCATTTCCTCACGTATGTCCCTAGCTACGACTTGTGCTGCAACAAAACCTGTGTTTCTGTAGTTGGTGAGTGAGTCTTTTGTTTTTGTGAGGAGGTTGACTGCCACATCAAACTGCATTGTAGGAGACTGCAGAAGTTTGCTCACATGGTTAACTGCATGAAGAATGTCATACCATACTACTGTGCAAATCTGAAAGCGATAAGACCCTACCTCCTCTGCAAGTGCTTGTTCTTCAGTCCTGGCTATGGCATCTGTGGCATTGTTTCTGACTTCCAACAGGGCCTCTCTGATGTTGTGGCTCTGGTATCGCACAGCCTCAATGCTCTTAAGCCAGCTCTCCCACCTGGTTTCACTCCAAGACTTGAGTGTTATGTTCACGTGCTTCTTTAGGATTGTCCATCTCTGTGTAGCTGCTGCAAAAAGGTTGTATAATTTTTTGATAATAATGATGATGATGATAATAATAATAATAATAATAATAATAATTGTTATAATTGTAACGTTAGTCAAATACATTCAAATAATCAGACCATTTAGGTTTTAACCAACAAAATTCACATTATCTGAAAAAGATGAGAAAAGAATTAATAAACTTGAAAACATAACGAAAATAATCGTAGGTTTTAAAGTGTTACAAAATCTCTTAATAATTAGTAAATTAGTGAAATAATGTTTTACAATACTAGAAAAATTAAGCATTTAGGAAAGTATAAACATATAATAAGAATAAAGTTAAATAATATAGAAATAAGATCTCACAATAGTTATTTACACATAACGACCAAAACGTTTCGTTTGTCTCCGTTTTATCACATTTGTCTCATACAAAAACTTTAATTAATACGACAATAATATTAATAATAATAATAATATTAATAATAACTTCAGCTATATTCCTATTCTTGCCGACTGAGCTATGACCTGGGAGCCTGTCTAGGGGCCTCCTAGTAGCAGCGGGGCCCCAAGCGGCCGCTTAGTCTGCTTATGCCAGGAAACGGCCCTGGTTACAACCTCTTAACAACTCTTAGACCCCAAATTTGAAAATGTGAATGCAGTATCATCGTTCTTTGGAAGGTGTTTTAAACTTATTGGTCACATGTTAACCTTTCAACTGAGAGAATTTACTTATTTATTTATTATTATAAATTTATAACAAGTAGCTGCTTATTTTTAATAAGAGCCCAGTAAAGTCTAAAGCTTAAGGGCCAAATTAAATAAAAAAAAAAATAAAAAATAGTCTCGAAAACGGGAAATCTTAAACCTAAATTTAGGCTACAAATAAAGTAGCAAAACCTCGTAAAGTTTAGGTTAGATTAGTTCGTTCATGGAAATAGGTTAAGTTACGTAAAGAGCTATAAGTTTGGTTAGGGTCGCAGTAAAAGTTATGCTATGTAGAATGGCATTTTATGCATTCTAGTTATTTATTATCAGCATGCGTTATCGCGCGTAACAGATAATGTGAGGTCCCACAGGCGCTATAGCACCGTTCCAGCATCATCAGAGGCCCAGTTATGTTACTTTGGTTGGATTCGAACAACCGTTCAGGGTCGACCTGCGCTTGACTTTTCCGCAACATCCCGCCTCATCCGGGGAATTTTCTGAAGGAGGGAGTTGTATTTGACTTTCATCCTGCCCTCATAGCCATCTACGCACGACTTTACAGAAAAATATATATACACGATACCTGAACGACATTGTCGGGTGAATTGGGCATTGTGTCAAGAGTGGCACTCCATCCATAAAAGGGGTTCCTTTCTGATGAATGCCATGCCAATGGATGGAAGTAGAGTCACTGCCAAGCTCGTTCTTCACATCAACTATAATTTCATCTCCTTCGCAAACCTGAAGGTGGAAACACATCCCCAACTTAAACAAACTGATGGTAATTACTGTACAATACGTCTCATTTTACCTCATTATAAATTTACAATTTAAATCTGTACCTAAATAAACACAAACTAAGACCTAAAATGAGAAATCTTCATATGTTTAACCCGAGGTGCGCAATTATTTCGATCGGAGGGCAATTGATAATTAAAAACGTTGAGCTACAGTCTTTGTCTTAAATAATGCATTTATATATTTCCCATAGCATTTATATCGTTGCTTAGGCATGAAATAACACACACGCAAAATTTTATGACTCTAGGCTAGGGTTTAAAAATACGTTTTTGACTACTAAAATATGATTTTCATCGCTCTGCCGGGGGCAGAAGATGATTACCTATTAAGCTAAGATTTTGCAGAGGCTATTTTCTCATGCATGCGCAAGTTTTTGTCTCTATTAGAATATGGAAATTGAAAAAAATGTAAAATCGATCCACCCTACTGGACAGGCTGAAGCCTAAGGCCCGGATGTCTTAGGGGCCCGCCAAAAATATGTGTATAAGTAAAAAAAAACAATCAAACAAAAGTATTTATTTCGGAAAATGAGATACCTAAAAATTGAAATACATATATAATAATAGAAATATTTAAAATTGTAATTTGCGACATTTTTTGCCTGCGAATTCATTAATAATATCCTGACAGTCAATTTTATGCAAATGCTCCCACTCGATGTGCATCAATTATGATATTTGTAGCCTAGCCACAAGTCACAGCGCTGTAAACACGTTCAACCACGTTCACACTTGTTTTGTGCGCTATTATGCATTACTCCCTCAATGAAAATTAAATTTTTATAGTATATGAATAAAAGGGCCCGATCATACATACTAAGCCTAAGGCCCAGAAAATGTTAATCCGCCCCTGCATGTGACAATCCTATTAGTTGGTGGAAAAATACGCAGAATATCTATCCATACTTGAGTAAACTTGCAAGGAAACATTTAGCCTGTCCTCCAACAAACGTACCAAGCGAGAGATTATTTAGCAGTGCTGGATTAATATATGATGAAAAGAGAAACAGACTGGCAGCAGAAAAGGCAGAAAAATTAATGTTCCTTAAGCATAACCTTCCTATAATTAAGTTTGAACATTAAACGATGAACATCTTAGTTTACTTTATTTTAATTACTCATTTATAAATATGCCTAATAAAACTTTAAACTTAATATAAATAGTTATCAAGCTAATTAAAGATCTCTTTCTATAAGGGTGGAGGAGGAGGAGGTTGGGGAAAGAGGTCGGTGGGGTGCATTTGAGTTGGGTTCACGTCCCGCATCCTGGTAACACAATTATGGTTTCTAATTGTGGCTGAAACTCAACAAAATATAACGAATTTATTTGCAGACGAATTCACTAATTGATTTCTATATTAGTTAGATGCTTGATATTATTTTATATGTTCAGAGAAAAGTACAGCATTATTGTACAATTAATCAATTATACTACATTATAGCTACAGCTCTCTCTATATAATAACTTATTATATACGTTAAACACAACAAATCTCGAATATATCCTACAAAATAACGAAAATGTAGACATCCGCATCCGCGGATGTTGAAATCAAACATCCTCATCCGCATCCGCATCCGCGGGTGTGAAAAAAATGACATCCGCTACATCACTAATATATATATATATATATATATAGAGAGAGAGAGAGAGAGAGAGAGAGAGAGAGAGCATCTCGTTGGCACTATAATAATGTTAATTAAAGGTTAATGAGGTTACATTGTTAAATTGTTAAGGATTACTTGTTGTTGGGGTCACCATTGATCTTTTCAGACCAAATAATGTTATTAATTAAGGGAATTAATAGAGTGAGTTTTCTTCCTTTATTAAACAAAATAAATAAGATTTAAGTGAAACAAATAAACGTTGCAGTTGTTTGAATGAAAGTTGTATTGAAATGTTGTAAATGTGTACTTGATTAATGACTTCAATATTATCATATAATACGCGCGAGGTAGTGAAGGTCTTTATCAGAGCTGGGCAGTAACGCCTTACAAGTAACGGCTGTTACGTAACGCGGTACTTTTTTAGTAACGGTATCGGTAACAGCGTTACATTTCAAATCAAGTAACTCTTTCAGTAACGACGTTACTTTTTTAAGGAAATACATTCGTTAGTCGCTACTCGTTACTTTTTTATCGTAGCTCGCAATTAGTTTCTTTCGATCCTCACTCATTATTCATTAACCGTTAAAAATTTGTCCCTTCACTATGAGCGAGGTGTGCATGTTGGCCGTTAGCATGCTGGCAGCCTGCCCCTATCCACCCTCTCCCCCTACACTGACAGCACTGTCAAAGTAAAAAGGCGAAGAACCCTGGAGCAGGGAGGGACCTAAGTTCAACAGAGTTTTCGTCATTCCTCTCATCTGGGCCTTCACGGCACGTTAGCTCTGCATCCTTCCCATCCACTAACTTTAAACACATGTTTATTAAACTCAACACTCCTATACCATCTAGTGCCGCTGTTGAGCGGGTTTTTTTCAGTAGGGAAGGATATACTGCGTCCGAAACGAAGCTCGCTCTTAGATGCAACTTTTGAGAAGCTTGTTTTCTTAAAGGCCAATAAAGATCTTTTGAATAATAGTTCTTAAGTTTGTATATTTAGCTAATAAATTTCAATTATGATTGCCATGCACAAAACTCATTTGATTCATTTCTTTAGTATTTCGTATTATTGTTTTGCAAAACTAAACTTTCCTGGTATATTCTAGCATTAGTAAATTAGTATCAATAGTATGCTACATCCTCTGTTATGTTGCAATTCCTAGTAATAAATCTTGCAGTAATTTTGTTTCACTTTTTTTGAAAATATTATGCCTTATAAGTCATAACAACGCAATGACGAATTGACCTGATACAAACATAATCAATGTAGGTCCTTTAATTACGAAATTATACGCGGTATGAACTTATTTTCTGATCCCCCTTCGTATATTAATATTTTTCCAGTTAATGATTAACACTATGTGAAAAAAATTCCAAAAAGAAATATACAAATATACAAAATAATTAATCACTTAGAAATAAAAAACTTAATCAAAGATTCTCAACACTACTGTACTTTCGACTAATCATTCTTGTCTTACTAATTTACTCGATTTCTTTAATGATATTGTAAATATATATGACAAAAGTAAAACAGTAGACATTTATATATTTCAATTTTCAAAAAACGTTTGATAAAGTGCCACATAGAAGATTATTAGCTAAACTTTATTCTCACGGAAATGATAGTAATGTTCTCAAATTGGCTTAGTGGAGTAAACAAAGAGCGGTCATTAATGGCAAAGTGTCTTACTGGAAAAGTGTAACTAGCGGCGTGCCTCAGGGATCAGTTCTTTTTATTATTTATATGAATGACAGCGACATAGGAATTAAGAGTATAATTTCAAAATTTGCGGATGATACCAAACTCGGGGGACGAACAAAATCAGCGACAGAACGTTCGCAGATTCAAGATAATATTAATAAATTACTAGAGTGGGTGGAGATTTGGCAAATGAACTTTAATATAAATAAATGTAAAACGTTGCATATCGACAGAAACAATGTTAAAGAAAAGTATTTTGTGCGCGACAAGACATCAACGAGTATTACGAAAGAGAAAGATTTAGGTATTATTGTTGCCGACACTTAAACCGAGTAAGCAATGTATGGAAGCGGTCAGAAAAGCAAACAGAACCTTAGGATTTATTAGTAGATCATTTGAATTTAAGTCGAAGAAAACAATGTTACTATTATACTGGGTGATCCAGATAAATGGGACCCATAAAAAAAAGCCAAATATTCTTAATATTTAATTCCTTTCATAAAAACTATATATCATTCGAAAGAGTAGAGTTACAAGTTTATTATGAAATATTTATTTTTTTAAAATGACTCCTTTCAAATGTGCTCCATTAGTTGCCAAGCATTCCAGTGTTCTCGCTCGTAAGTTCTGCATCACTTTTGCGAGAGTGTGCGGTGGTGGTATGGCCTGTATCTCATTTGTGATGGCGGCCTTCAATTCTTGCAAGGTCGTTGGGTTATTTCTGTAGACCCTACTCTTTAAATATCCCCAGAGATAATAATCTAAGGGAGAAAAATCCGGAGACCTTGCGGGCCATTCAACGTCTCCAAATCTTGAGATTAACTCGCCTGGAAACGTTTGACGCAAAACTGCCATGCAGTTCCTCGTGGTATGGCAGGTAGCTCCGTCTTGTTGGAACCAGTGGTTTTCTAGACAAAGATCTTAATTTAGGAATAAGGAAATCGGTCAACATTTTTCGTAGCGATCACCATTTACAGTGACCGTGTTTCCGGTGGAATCCTCGAAAAAGTACGGCCCTATGATCTGAGATGCAGTAAGACCACACCAAACAGTTACACGCTGACTATGCAACGGGACTTCGGTAATATTCAATGGATTTTCTGTTGCCCAGAAACGACAATTTTGTCTTGAAAGATCTTTGAGCTGAAACTACACTTCTTCCATGCTCATAATATTGCTCAGTTATGAAACGCAGCTGTTCCACAGTCCATGCAGTCATCTTGAAGGGTTAGTTTTAACTAACACTTTTATTTTGTTTTTCTTATCTTGTCTTGTATTGTCAAAACCTATACAATCCTGTACAAACTTGTAACTATCCTCTTTCGAATGATGCGTATGATTTTATAAAAGGACTTATACTTTAAGAGTTACAGGGGTTTCTTTTGGGTCCCATTTCTCTGGATCACCCTATATAATTCCTTAGTACGCCTCCACCGGGAATACTGCGTTCAGTCCTGGCTCCCATGTTTACGACAGGACATAGATATGTTGGTTTACGTCGTCGTCGTTGGCCTAGGCAAGCTACGGCTTGGGACCGTAGCGCATCTATCCGGTATAGGTTAACCTGGATGATGTAGCCATAAGCACTGCCGCTAGTTAAGTGCCAACCAGTGATTATCTCACTAGCCGTATTGAGTCCGTTAGGCGAAACTGCGACAGTACCAAAGGTGGAAAATATAACCTTTGGTTTTCTATTATTTATTTGTAAAATGGACATGGCATTAGATTAAAATAAATATTTGAATATAAATAATTAACTGACAATTGTGATATATAATTAATTATGTTTACATACAATAAAATAATATAGTATACATAAAATTAGTATTAATGTGGTTCACAATTGAATTATAATGGGGTAACTAATTTAAAATGAATTTATAACTATTCCGAAATTCAAGACGGTAAAATTAACATTTATCTTTAAACTAAAATAAGAGTATTCACTACACACTCCCCCACCAGAGAGGAAGTTCAAAGAGTTCCGAACGACACAGATTTCCGCTGAACCTTTTTGGTAGCTACTTGTACCTCACTTAAGGTTGATTCCAAAAACGCAGGCTTAAGACGATCGATAGAAACCTTGTCGACCTTGGAACCGCGCTGGATGAGGAATGATTTGCGCGTACGTCGGAGAACTTCATAGGGTCCGTCATATGGACATTGGAGAGGCCGTTTTGGGACAGGTACACGAACGAAAACGTGGGTGCAAGACTGGAGGGCTGGGGAAATAAAGATGTTCTGTTGGCTAGTCAATCGAGGGGGAACAGGCTGAAGGGACTGCATGTGAGAGGAAAGTGTTTGAGCGAATTCCGTAGGATCGCATGACTTATCCCTGCAGTGAAGTAGCCACCTGGTAGCCGCAGTGTTGTTCCATAGACTAGTTCAGCCGCTGTAGTCTTCAGATCACTCTTAAATGCAGAGCGAATACCAAGCAAAACGAGTGGAAGCTTATCCATCCAATGGGAGTCTTCGTGACACATAAGGGATGACTTCAGCTGGCGATGGAAGCGTTCGACGAGGCCGTTAGCTTGCGGATGATACGCACAGGTATGCGCATGTACTGTACCCAACAAGCTGGTAAACTTCTTCCAAAGCGAAGACTCAAATTGGCGACCTTGGTCAGTGATGACTTTTGTCGGCAATCCAAATCTTGATACCCATCCATGAAGAAAGGCTCTTGCAACAGTTTCCGCTTGGATATCAGGAAGTGGAATGGCTTCAGGCCATCTGGAAAAGCGGTCGAGACAGGTGAGCAGATAACGTTGGCCTTGAATCACTGGAAGAGGGCCAACAATGTCTACATGAATTACTTCAAATCGCTGGGATGGGGGCGGAAATGCGTCAAAGGGGGACCTGGTGTGCCTTTGGACTTTGGCACGCTGGCAGGCAAGGCACGTTTTGGTCCAATGTTTGACATCCTTCCGCATCGAGGCCAAACAAAACGAGAGGTAACCAGGTGTTGCGAAGCACGGATACCAGGATGGGAGGGCTTATGAAGATCCGTGAAGACTGCTTTTCTGTGACATGGAGGGACATAAGGGCGAATAGCAGCTGTTGATACGTCGCAATAGAGGGGCACAGACAATCCTGGCATACTCATTTTCTTGAGGGAAAGTGAGTGAGTGGAGTCTTCTCTGAGCAGTTCTTGTAGTTCCGTATCCTTATCTTGATCCTGTGCAATAGCTTTCCACAGTGTAGAGCTGAGGGTAACAGAAGTAATCTCTATTCTTGAGAGTGCATCCGCTGGAGTGTTCAAGACACCTTTGATGTGGCGGATATCTGTGGTAAATTGCGAGATATAATCGAGTTGCCTGATGACTCTGGGAGAGTGGTTACAGCTGTTTTTATTGAAGACAGTGACCAAAGGTTTGTGGTCGGTAAAAACACAAAACTCTCGGCCTTCAAGGAAATGTTGAAAATGCTTCACGTTTAAGTAAATAGCAAGAAGTTCACGTCCGAAAGCACTATAACGCGTTTGGGCTGGCTGCAGCTTTTTCGAGTAAAACGCGATGGGTGCTTGTTGACCGTTAATGGTTTGTTCCAACACTCCACCGATCGCAACATCTGATGCATCGACCGTCAGAGTTAGGGGGGCATCACTGATAGGAAATGACAGAGACAATGCACTATTGATAGCATTTTTGGCATTGTCGAACGCCTGTAAACTATCGCTACACCATACCAATTTCGTTACCTTGCGTTTGTGTGTGATCATAGCGTGTAGAGGAGCAAGAACACTGGCACAGTTTTTAATGAACTTGTGGTAATAATTTACCAAACCTAGAAACCGACGTAACTCACGCTGATTATTTGGCATTGGGTAATTTTTTATCACTTCACACTTGTCCTGAAGGGGGTAATTCCGTGCTGCGAAATCGTGTGACCAAGAAATTCCAAGGTTGGCTGTGCAAACACACACTTAGATGCATTAATAGTAACACCGTATTGTTCTAAGCGTTGAAAGAGGAGTGAAAGATGTTCCTTATGTTCCTCTTCCGTTGAGCTGGCCACAAGCAAATCATCGATGTAGGCATAAACAAAGTCTAAGCCTCTGGTGACCTCATCTATAAACCTCTGAAAGGTTTGCGCAGCATTCCGTAGCCCGAACGGCATCTTCAAAAATTCGAATAACCCAAATGGTGTACAAACTGCAGTCTTGGGAATATCCGAAGGCTCTACGGGAATGTGTGGAAAGCCTTAACGAGATCTATTTTACTGAAGATAGATTTGCCGTGGAGAAGAGAAGTAAAGTCTTGGACATTTGGTACCGGATATCGGTCCGGGATGGTTGTCGAATTCAAAAATCGGTAATCCCCACATGGTCTCCAGTCTCCTGACTTCTTCTGGACCAGGTGTAGGGGAGAGGACCAACTGCTTTTGGAAGGTCTTATTATACCAAGATCCATCATAAGCTGGAATTCCGATTTGGCAGCTTTCAGTTTGTCCGGGGCAAGTCGTCTGGGTTTTGCAAACACAGGGGGACCTTTTGTTGTAATGTGATGGGTAATGGTGTGCTTAATGGTATCACCCATCTGCATCGGTTGAAGAATTCCTGGATATCGCTGGAAAAGGCACTGGTACATGGAATTAGGGGGAACGAGGGAAAGTGCAGAGTCGAGGCGTCCGGAAGGGCAACCTGTTTGGCAAGAACAGAAAGCAGTGTGGCCTGGTCGCATAAGCGTCGCTTGTCAAGATCCACCAGGAGTTTGAAATGCTGGAGGAAGTCAGCGCCGATTATGGGATGCCGCACTTGAGCACAGATGAAAATCCACTTGAAGGATCGGTGAAGGCCCAAGTTTAGTTCACGCGACTGAGTACCGTACGTGGGTATGCGTGAACCGTTAGCAGCGTATAGAGGCGGAGATTCCGAGTGCGTATGACCAGATTTTTGAGGGAATACACTGACTGACGCTCCGGTATCGATCAAGAAATTGACACCAGAGTTCCTGTCCTTTATGAATAACAGGTTGGCAGTGCGAGTACTAGACGCCATTAGGACTCGCTGCTGGGGTTTTCCGACGAAAAATTGCAAGGGGAGATGCACTTCCTAGCCTTCTTTCCAAATTTCGAGTGGTAGAAGCAGATCTTCCCGGAACTCGAACGATGCCTCTTCGTAAATCTTGACCGAGAATGGCTTCTTTGCCGTTGATTTGTAGCAGAGAACAAACGTGGTTGAGTTGTTGACTTAACTCTTTCACTTTCAACTCCAGTTCCGATTGTGTGTTCACGTTGTTGACCGGAGCTGTGTCAATCTCCACTACTTTGTCGGCAGTTTCTGCTAGTTTATCAACTGGAGTAGCAGGATCCATAGTGGCCAAGACACGCTGAGCTGATGGAGGAAGTTTCTGCAAGAACAACTGTCTAAAGATGTCCTTATCGAAGGTTTGTGCGCGTTCGCCTAGAGCGCACTGCATAGCCCTCAGCATTTGAGTGGGCTTACGGTCTCCAAGTTCTTCTTTTGAGATTAACTGATGTAGTTTCTCACGCTCGGAGACAGTGGTGCGGCGCAGGATGGCAGACTTCAGATCGTTGTACGGGTCCTCACTCGTGGAAGGAGAGACGATGACGTCACGGACTTCAGAGATGATGCTCGCTGGTAGAGAGGACAAAACATGATCGTATTTCGTCCTGCTAGCGGTGATCCTTCCCAAGTTGAATTGTGATTCCACTTGGTGGAACCAAATAAATGGATCACCCGGCCAGAAGACGGGGAGCTTTACGCTCAAGTGGGAGATGGCACCAGCGTCGTCAGGCATCTTCTCCTATGCTTGCTGACGTACAAGCAAGACGACAAGTTCCCAACGAAGGAGTGGAGGTTGAGACGAGCGCAGGCACAGAGCGCACGGGCAGGGGTGAGGGGCAGAGGGCACGAGCGACATTACAGTCTGGTCCTAGTCGCTCGGGTGAAGGGGGTGATGGGCAGAGGGCACGAGCGACGTTACAGTCTAGTCCTAGTCGCTCGGGTGAAGGGGGTGATGGGCACGAACGACATTACAGTCTAGTCCTAGTCGTTCGGGTAGAAGGGGTAATCCAGCTCCGGGGTCACCAATTGTTGGTTTACGTCGTCGTCGTCGGCCTAGGCAAGCTACGGCTTGGGACCGTAGCGCATCTATCCGGTATAGGTTAACCTGGATGATGTAGCCATAAGCACTGCCGCTAGTTAAGTGCCAACCAGTGATTATCTCACTAGCCGTATTGAGTCCGTTAGGCGAAACTGCGACAGTACCAAAGGTGGAAAATATAACCTTTGGTTTTCTATTATTTATTTGTAAAATGGACATGGCATTAGATTAAAATAAATATTTGAATATAAATAATTAACTGACAATTGTGATATATAATTAATTATGTTTACATACAATAAAATAATATAGTATACATAAAATTAGTATTAATGTGGTTCACAATTGAATTATAATGGGGTAACTAATTTAAAATGAATTTATAACTATTCCGAAATTCAAGACGGTAAAATTAACATTTATCTTTAAACTAAAATAAGAGTATTCACTACAGATAGAATGGAGAGAGTGCAGCGATGGGCTACTAAGATAATTCCTCTAGATTTAGAAACAAATCCTACGCTGCCCGTTTAAAAACGTTAAATTTATTCTCACTCGTAAAAAGACGAATTCGAGAGATTTAATTGAGGTATTTAAAATGATTATTGGTTTTGATAATGCTGACGCTGGAAAATATCTCGCCTTCAAAAATGCAGATAAAACTCGTGGTAATGATCTCGAGTTAGTGGGTAAACATTTTAATACTAATGATTAATGAAGTTAAACATTTTTCCTAGGTTGTATACAGGGTGTTGTTTAAGTCCCTATCTATTTCAGTGAAAACGTAGGAAAAAGGGTAAAATTCAATAACAGTATAATAGAAGGCATACATTTAATGAATACTTAAACATATGATTCTACATGAGAACCATCAGTGTCTCTACAGAGTTCGAATCTGTCAGCAGCATTGCGGAACACATTTTTTAGCATGAGGGGGGTTATTTTTGTAACTGCTGTTACGATACGAGCTCGTAAATCTTGCGAATCTGTAACCCTCGTTTGATAGACGTTTGATTTGATAAAACCCCATGCAGAGAAATCCAAGGCCGTTAAGTCAGGAGATCGAGCCACCCAGGGCCTGTTGCTCCACGTCCGATCCACCGATGTGGAAATCGTTCATTTAGATACTCCCGAACAATGTTTGCGTAATGACAAGGTGCCCCATCTTGTTGAAAGACGACGGTGTTTAAAATGCCATCTGAATGAAGCTGGGACATTTAAGCGTTCGTATCGTAACAGCAGTTACAAAAATAACCCCTGTCACGCTCCAAAATATCTTCCGCAATGCTGCTGACAGATTCGAACTCTGTAGAGATACTGATGGTGCTCATGTAGAATCATATGCTTAAGTATTCATTAAATGTATGCCTTCTATTATATTGTTATTGAATTTTATCCTTTTTCCTACGTTTTCACTGAAATAGATAGGGACTTTATAAACACCCTGTAGTTAATTTGTGGAATGGATTGTCAGTCAGCGTAGTTCAAAGCAATTCGGTGGGATCGTTTAAAAAGAGTGTAGATGCTTATCTTGCCTTAAACTCGCAGTTGGAAGCATTTTTTAGCGCGTAGAAGTATTGTGGAATTTTCCCTCTGATTCTCTCGTATTTATTTTAAAATTTTCACTTTATCTTTAAGTTTCTTTCCTTCCTTCCTTTCAACATCTTTTCTTTACTTTGATTTAAAACTTTCACTCGCCTTTAAATTTTCTTTCATCTTTTAACCTTCATTCTTAAACAGACAATCTCGTAAGGACCAACCGGTCTGTTGGTGTTTGGTGTCCTTTGTATTCCTCTTCTAAATATTTTTTAGTGTTTTAATTTTAATTATTTATTGAATTTTAAGTAATTTGTTGATAATTTCCTTGTATTTGGCCTATTTGATGCATCTGACCTCTGATCTTTCTGCTATATCTGATTGGGGCAGAGTAAACCTTGTGGCTTTCAATGCCTCAAAAACTCAGTTCCTTTATCTGTCTACTCGTCACAATCTTCCCCACATCTATCCCCTTATTTTCAATAATACACAACTCAATCCTTCCTCTTCTCTTAACATTCTTGGCGTTTCCCTTTCTCGTGATCTTTCCTGGAAAGATCACGTCTACTCTCTTTCCAAAACAGCTTCTAAGAGGTTAAGTGTGCTGTACCGACTTTCTTTACCCCGACTCAGTCGCTGTCTCTGTACGGGGGTCTTGTCTGCCCCACGTATGGAGTACGGTTCTCGTGTGTAGGGTTGCCCAACCCACACAACTCTACTTCTCTGGGTGAAAAAACCAAAGGCTTTTCGTCTCATCAATTCCCCGCCTCTTACTCACTGTCTTCAATTCCTCTCTCGTCGCCCAATGTTGCCTCACTCTCTCTTTGCTGTCACTATTATAGTGGGCTCTGCTCTTCTGAACTCTCTAACTGCATGCTTCCTCCTTTAAGGAGAGCTTGCAGTATCAGACTTTCAACAGATTCTCATCGCTTTTCTGTCCAACTCTCTAACGTAAGAGTTAATCACTATTTTCAATCTTTTATGTATTCAACCGGTCAATTCTGGAACAATTTTCCTTAATCCATCTTTCCCTCCGTCTGTGACCTTCACTCTTTCAAACGCAGAGTGCGTAGGCATCTCGAAAACCTTTTTAGACCTTGATTTTGGCTTTCTTCTTCCTTTATGGTGTGGAAAGGGGGCGTTTTTGAGGACATTCGTCCTTGGCCCATTCTTTGTACATAAAAAAAATTAAATTTCTTTTTAAGGTTATATAAAAGTTAAGTTTCACTTATATGCATATTTTGTTGTTTATAGTATATACAGTATATAACTATAGATATTTTTGTTATGCAGAAGGAAGGGCCAAGGGCGAAAGCCCGCAAAAATGCCCATCATAGAAGGAAAGGCCGAAATCAAGGTCTCCGAAGCTATTAAAAACTATGCCTTTTTTTTTGTTAATTTTAAAAAGATTGCGTAGTGTGTAAGATGCATGTATATGTAGTGAGGAATAGAGGGAGAAGTGTGTGTTTGAGAGCATGCTGGACTGCTCACAGGGTAGATGACACGCGGAAAAAGTTCATTTAAGGAGGACAGTGACAATGACAAATCTGTCGAGATTTGCCTTCATTTCAAATTCAACAGGTTTAGAAAGAAAGCAAAATTTTAAGTTATTCTTACTCTCCTTCAGAGCAAATGCTCTTAATAATAATAATAATAATAATAATAATAATAATACAGTGCGGGTTGAACGAGAAATATTTTCCACTGCGGTCTTGGAACGAGGAACAGAAGTGCCAAGAAACAAAAACTGTTTGACGAGATTCTGCTCCTGTACTAACGGAACAGAATTCCATCGCATACTTTTTTACGTGATTCATTTTAAGTCCCGTTCCAGAATTTGTTCCATCTTTTTCTTAAGAGAAAGAGGAACGCGCAGTTTTTCAAAGAACGTCATGGACACGAAATCAAAGTTCCTAGAGTGTCCACACTTACAACAGAATTCAGACGAACGCGTCTTGTTTGATCAGAAATTCCAGAATTGGTTGGTTGTGCCATTCTACGCTCATCGCCCACCAGAGGGCGTTGAGCGGGTTGAAGGAAGTGTTTCCAAATTATACTTTTTTCCAAATTATACTTTTTACGATCAGCCGGTCGGTAACTTTTTGCGAATATTGGGGTATTTTCCTAAAATATTTCAATTTATAAGTTAATTTCTCACGAGGAATAAGTCGTCTATTATTAAGTACATTTAACTTTCGATCACTCCTTTGATGACCTTATGTCGAACGCGCATATTCAAGGTCTTTATACCCTGAGTAAGCAATGACAATTAAAAATGTGAAGGCAGTTTTATCGCTTTCAAGGACGTCTCTTTGTGACAACGCCTAAATCCCTTCCCAAGAACCTATCGAGATGGTGAAAGACTTTTTAATAGAAGCTGCTAAGAACTCTATTCCCTCAGGTCTGACGGACAATCATACTCGTGACCTTCGCGTTTATACCAATCCAAAAGAGAACGTTTCTTCTAAGCATGCCAACCAGCGGATCATTATGAAAGCGTTCCGGAACAGCAACGGTTCCTTGACTCACCTGAATCGCGGGTCCGGGCATCCTACGGTTGACCGTAACGATGGGTCGCTCGTGCCCATCCCCAGCAACGCAGTGGGGCCTCATGCAGTGGGATACGTTGTGCGGGCAGTCGTAACAGGCCTTGCTCATGGTAGAATACCATTCGGCCTGAAAATATGAAACGTAATCTGAAATAGTGGTTCACTTTGCGTACCTCTCAAATTTCACGGAATGCTCATGAAATTCACGGATTTTGAGAAGAAATTAATCTCACGAATTATAATATCTCACGGAAATTGTAAAGTTACAATAAAGAACATCAGTGATATATTTTATCCCCGCATCTACAGCTAGCAATGTTCATTTTGAATCCTACCAAGATTCGAACCTCCAAATTAAGCCCCATTGCTTCAATTAAACCCCCTGGCCCCTCCTCTGGATCCGCCTATGCTGCCAGGCGTACGACAATAAAACCTCACGCTCTCCTTCTGCCAGACTAAGACTATTCATAAGAACTATAAAACTGTAACTTACCATAAAACGGGCAAAATTCAATATATAGCTGAAACCTTTTAAAATATGACGCTTACCTCTACCTGAATTTTATTTACCGCAGCAGCGTAAGTACGACATGCTAATATTGATTACGTACCCCATTGTACTCGTACCTAATTTATACCCCATCGTTGGTATTGCGTTTCTGGTCCTAACTGATCACTTCACTCCTTCCTCATAAACAAAAATCGGAACAGTTGGGAATAATAACACTGGTATGCATATGAAATTTTTTTGTCTGCTGTGAGGGTTTTTTCAACTCATATTATATAATTCGACCATGCTGAATATTCGAAAATGACATTGGTTTTCCTCAATCAGGTCAGGTTTTTTCTCTATTGGCCATTTATTATAAGTCCAATTTTATCCCCAAATTTATTGATTTTTTTAGCTTAAACACTGTAGATACGAGTAATATTATAAGAACACTCGTGAAAAATGAAAACATTGTGTGAATAAATATTTTTATTCATACAATGAATATGGAAAAAAGTTTATTGAGGAAGGAATGAAGTTTTTTTGGCTTTCCGTCTGTGTTTTTCTTCGGGCACGTCTCGCTTCAAACACCAGCAATAGTCCGCCAGCATATTGATATCCCAGTTTCCCTGGTACCTCTCTTCCATTATTTTGATATCTTGGTGAAATCGTTCACCCTGTTCCTCACTATAATCCCCGCAATTTTCAGGAAAATAGTCCAAGTGGGACCACAAAAAGTGCATTTTTATGGACATGCGCGACCCATGAGCTTTGAAAGCTTCCATCAAGTTTTCGACAACGGACTCGTATTCTGGACTTCTACGCTTGCCAAGAAAATCAGTGACAACTGATTTGAATGCCTGCCAGGCATTCTTCTCAGTTGGAGTCATTGCGTTTTCGAACTGAGTATCCTTGATCAAAGTTCGAATTTGAGGACCATCAAAAACCCCAGCATTTAGTTTAGCATCAGATATATGAGGAAATTTACTCTCGAGATATCGGAATGCTGAACCCTCCTTATTCATTGATTTGATGAAATTTTTCATCAAGCCCAGCTTAATATGAAGTGGTGGGAGCAAAATTTTTGTTGGTGGTACAAGGGGCACTGAAACGACATTATGCGACCCAGGTTCAAAATTCTCTCTGGATGCCCATTCACGCTGTGCATAGTGCTTCTCATCCGCTCGGCTATCCCATTTGCAGAGGAAACATGGGTATTTCGTGTATCCCCCTTGCATTCCCAATACAAATGCCACAATCTGAAAAAAAATGAAAATATTTAAAGAATTTAGAGAATTTGTTCTATCAGATAAAAAAATCTATGCATTGGACTGTAGTATCACTTCTGTGGGGAAGTTAAGTGTTCTTATACGCTCTCAAATAACCTTTGGAAAAACAACATAGTCAATAGCAATAGTTTACTTATGATATTAGTATCACCTTCAAATCTCCACAGATCCTCCAGTTATGTTGGTCGTATACTAGAGCATCCAGTAAAATTTTCATGTTATCGTAGCTCTCAGTAAGTTGTACGGAATGTGCTACAGGGACTGATGCAACCCTATTCCCAATGTTGAGAAGTACTGCGTTCAAACTTCGTTTAGACGAGTCTATAAATAGCCTCCATTCTGATGCGTTATATGGCAGGCCCAAGGATTCGATTAGCCCCTCAACATTGCAGCAGTACACTAAGGAAGAGGTATTTTCGTGCACTGCAAAAAACTTGCGGAATTCTTCCTCTCGTTTCCTATACCAGGAGAATGTTGTTCCCGGAGCCAGCAAGTTGTCCTCTCGAAGTCGTGAGCCCAAGATCTCGGCAGCTAATTTGGAAAGTCCTAAATCCCTGGTAAGATCATTAAGTTTGGCCTGGTTGAGAGGCCTCGGCTCATTTGAAGCGGTATTTTGAGGTATATACGACTGGGACTGGTCATTGGCATTGGTCATTGATTCATCATCAGAATCATCGAAGTCCAGGGTTTGAGGTGGGTCGGGTATTGGAATTCCTGGACCATGGGGTACAGGTCTCATAGCAGAAGGAATGTCAGGGTATACAACAATGTGTTTATTCTTCTTGTTAACTCCTGGAAATAGAAACACAGAAACATGGATATAAAACTTGCATATGAAATAGAAGAAGCATTCAGACAGTGGCGGCTCGTGAGGGAAGGCTGCTGCGGTCTGTAAGATATGAAATAGGTCGATGGAGTCTGTATATTTTCTTTCTTTTTCATTCATATTGTCCCTTCGGGGACAATATGAATGAAAAAGAAAGAAAATATACAATCATTGTATATGTAAATGTAACTTGTATAACAATATGTATGTGTAAATGTATTTTCTATAACAATATGTATATGTAAATGTATGATTACCATTATGGTGAATATTATGCTATATATGGTGAATATTATGTCAAGTTTCATACGAGGATTTCAAAATATTTAAGAAAAATAAATTTATAAGCCCACCTTGGAGGTTTGTCATGCAGAAATAGCAATCTGTCACGTGATCCTTTCCTTCTCTCCAAATCATGGGAATTCCAAAAGGCAAAGATTTCGCTCTGCCTTTGCTCCATCTTCTCAAATTTTCAATGCACGTCTTGCAGCACATATGAGGGGCGAAATTTTTGTCCTGGTCCCCTAGCTTAATTCCAAAGTATGCTCTATACATTGTCTTCACAAATTTAGTGATTTGGGACTGGTTATTTGGCATGGTAAATCCCACATATGTAGCAGAATCTATTGGGATCATTTTTACACGCTCTATTCATTATGAAATATTTTATCTATATGCCTGAAAAGTAAAAAAAGATATTATACAAGTGAAACAAGTGATGATAGATGTTACTGTTCCAATTCCGCTTTGACAAAATCACGAAAAATTCTATTTTACTTATGAGGCCATAGCCGGATAACCTGAGCTGATTGAGAAAAACGGATTGCAGATTCGAAATCAGCAGGAAAAACTCTATAAGAATCACTTACAAAACCCTTGACAGCAAAATTGATGCATACCAGTGTAATAATAATAATAATAATAATAATAATAATAATAATAATTGCACTGGGTTTACATTTTAAGACACACACACACACACACACTATATAAAATTTAAACTGACAGAAAGAAATTCAATTTTTGAATCTGATATGGGAACACGATGACATAGCAATTACTGGCCAAATTTATCATCAGAAAAATAAAAGAAAAAATAAACGAAAATGCACCTAAATGACTCACTTATTTAAAGTTGAATTTCTCATAACCGATATATATATATATATATATATATATATATATATTTAAACTGCAAACACGCAGTATAATTAACGTAAAGAACGACGCTTGTATAGGAGAATATTCCGCGCAAGATGAGAGCGAGAGAACGAAACAAATGAAAAAATGAGGTAACCACCCGGGAATCGAACCCGGGATCTTCCGATTGCCGGTCAGATATGATAACCATTACATTACGGGCCTCACTCAATCAAATTTTTGAATCTGATATGGGAACACGATGACATAGCAATTACTGGCCAAATTTATCATCAGAAAATAAAAGAAAAAATAAACGAAAATGCACCTAAATGACTCACTTATTTAAAGTTGAATTCCTCATAACCGCAAATAGGTGTTATATAACCGTTATATATATATATATATATATATATATATATATATATATAAAAACTGCAAACACGCAGTATAATTAACGTAAAGAACGACGCTTGTATAGGAGAATATCCCGCGCAAGATGAGAGCGAGAGAACGAAACAAATGAAAAAATGAGGTAACCACCCGGGAATCGAACCCGGGATCTTCCGATTGCCGGTCAGATATGATAACCATTACATTACGGGCCTCACTCAATCAAATTTTTTAATCTGATATGGGAACACGATGACATAGCAATTACTGGCCAAATTTATCATCAGAAAAATAAAAGAAAAAATAAACGAAAATGCACCTAAATGACTCACTTATTTAAAGTTGAATTTCTCATAACCGCAAATAGGTGTTATATATATATATATATATATATATATATATATATACACATTTAAACTGCAAACACGCAGTATAATTAACGTAAAGAACGACGCTTGTATAGGAGAATATTCCGCGCAAGATGAGAGCGAGAGAACGAAACAAATGAAAAAATGAGGTAACCACCCGGGAATCGAACCCGGGATCTTCCGATTGCCGGTCAGATATGATAACCATTACATCACGGGCCTCACTCAATCAAATGCCGTAATCCCTCTACATACGCGCAGAAACCAGTGCCCCAAGGGGGCACCCCCCGCATGCCGTACATTATATTATATACATTTAAACTGCAAACACGCAGTATAATTAACGTAAAGAACGACGCTTGTATAGGAGAATATTCTCTCGCTCTCATCTTGCGCGGATTATTCTCCTATACAAGCGTCGTTCTTTACGTTAATTATACTGCGTGTTTGCAGTTTAAATGTATATAATGTACGGCATGCGGGAGGTGCTCCCTTGGGGCATTGGTTTCTGCGCGTATGTAGAGGGATTACGGCATTTGATTGAGTGAGGCCCGTGGTGTAATGGTTATCATATCTGACCGGCAATCGGAAGATCCCGGGTTCGATTCCCGGGTGGTTACCTCATTTTTTTAATTTGTTTCGTTCTCTCGCTCTCATCTTGCGCGGAATATTCTCCTATACAAGCGTCGTTCTTTACGTATATATATATATATATATATATATATATATATATATATATATATATAAAATCTTGGTTAACCTTGGTTTTGCTTCCGCCCGAATTGTTCATTCTGACAAAGGTCAAGCTTGTCACTCCTCCTTAGACCTACAGTTTAACGCCGAATCCGAACCACGCCCCACCACGGGCGGTCAGAAATTACAAAGTCCTCGCCCGGACTCGATCTCACGACCTAACCTAACTGTGAAAATTCAGTAAAATAGTAAAATTCACAAAAGAAAATTTAAAAGAATTAAAATTAAATTAAAAGGCTTTTCGAAGGTACTTCCTTCTTCTTTCGGGCTGGAATAAAAACTGAAGCGAGAGAAAGGGTACGCAGAAAAGCGTCCAAGAAACGTTATGCCTCTGGCAACTGAAAATGTCGATATACAGACCGTGTAAAAGATGCTTTGAATAAATATTCTAAAAGATGGTTAAAAAAAATCTAAGGAAAATGGATCGTTTTTGACATTTATTAAAATCATCGGTAATTTTTATCAAATAGGACTCGACCAATTTCCTCTAATAACTATTATCAGCATTAAGAATATAGGAATTATTAATATTTACTTTATGGTCATATTTTAAGCGATGTTTATGTAATATAAGGCATCGTCAGCAATATTTAGACTATATTTGTGCTGATAAAGACGACGTTTAAAGTCAATGGTCTAATCAGCATAACGTTTAGAGCAATTTAAACACAGAATTTTGTAAACTACAGTGTTAGAGGCCCGCTCCGGTGGTTAGTTCCTTCGTATAAAAGTACGAGAACTGTAAGGTACTTTAGAGTTTAGAAACCGTATCAAGACCGGATGGCAAACCATTACGAAATGACTCGGAACTGAAAGGAACAACGAAAACATCTTTAAAATCCTTAGTATAGGTGTCATAGTCATAATTTTTTTCATTATTGAAAAAGCTGCAAAAAAAATTGTGGTCAGCAAACATTTGCGAAGCTGAGCATCTCGGGGTTAATTTATATAGGAGTCCGAAAGATTATATATATATATATATATTGGACACCTACAAGGAAAAATTAAAAAATTATTCCAATTTTCCTTCTGGCTGCGCATCATTTACTTATTTCAAGTGTTTATTTATGAAATTCATCTTATATATATATATATATATATATACACACACATATATATATAATATATATATATATATATATATTAGGGCCCTGCAAGGCATCGAGATTCGATTTGATTTCGCATAAGACTCGAGCGTGAAGCTTTGTTAACAAAAAAATTATCTTTAGCTCTTGTAATTTTTTTTAACTGACAAAGTCGCGGCATATTTGCTTTGCAGCGTAAATGATAAAAAAAATATCAGAGACGCATATACTTAATTCAGTATATATATATACATACCCTATAATCTATATGTGTACAGTTGATTCGATTCGAGATTCGATTCGAATTGTTTGGGATGATTTGATTCGAGATTCGATTCGAAAGAAAAAAAATTATGATTCGCAGGGCCCTAATATGTATATAAATAAATAAATGAAAAGGTTTATTGGCAGACTATAGTCCATATGACAAATATTAATACAATGACAGTTCATATACTAAGGATAGAAATATATACAACTGATTAGGAATAATACTGTAATGTCGAAGTTAAGTGGAGCTACAGACAGACGTTTTCGTACCAAGAATTCCATAGCTTAGAGGATAAATGGCAGGATTCATGGATAGCTTGGATGATCGGGTTGGTTGATTTTTTTAATTCTTCGCATTAGACTGTATTGAGCACGTCTTGTTACCTCCGGGATGCTCGGGATGTTGCGAGTAGCAAACATTTGCGAAGCTGAGAATCTCGGGGGTAATTTATATAAGAGTCTAAAACACCCGTTATACAGCAAATTTAAGGTTCTGCCAGAACCTTTTTTATAATTCACCCAGAGTTGCTGTCCGTAGATATTACTGCAGAAAGTACGAGAGAGAGTGTCTTTAGCTTCACTTGTACAGAATCGAAAGTTCCTTATGGTCATATTCGCTTTAGCACACAGGCTTCGAGAATGTTTTCTTATATCCGAGTCATTACTCAAGAAGCTGGTAATAGTTTGACCCAAATACTTAAACTCTTGTACTTCCTCAATTACTTCATTCATTTTAAACCCTATATCAGCTGGCTGATTACAGCTTTCAGGATGAAATTTCATAACCTTAGTTTTTGTAACATTAAAAAGAATATCATGTTTCTGCGAATACACTTCGCAGACTAAACGTTAATTGCAGTTTGTAAGCCCTGACAGACAAAGTTTTTTTCAAGGGCGTTAAACAACTAAATTCTTAAGGATGTAGTAAAAATTTGCTTACAAAAGATACATAACGAGTATATATATATATATATATATATATATATACATATACACACAGAGTGGAAGAAAGATCTTTAAGGATTTTATACATAAAAATAATTTGTTAATAATAAAGAAATTCCAATGATATCACTGCAGTGTATGCAATACTTTCCAAAGCAAGGCCAAGCAAGGCCAAGAATGACCCTAGGCTAGAACAGGAAGGCCTTAGGCCAGTGGTGGGCAACCTGCGGCCCATCAGTTTCTGAGTGCGGCCCAAGAGACAGAGACATTTTACTAACCATTGTCTCCATGAATGAAAATTTTTGAACTTATATTAATATTTCCATAATTTACTGATAATTTTGTTTAATTTAAAAAAATTTCTTTATATTAATTATTAAATTATTATTAAAAAATGTTTCTTTTGTTTTACTATTTGAAGTTGATCACAATTCAATTAATATATAAATAATAATTTTGGTATTATTCTACTATTACACCCGTCTAACGTCCAGCAATTATTATATGTTCATTAAGTAGATTTTTTAATTCTAAGACACTTTCCTTCTATAGCGTTTCGGTCGCAAATGCTTCGTTTTCGAGATATAAACATTTTTTTGGTGTGTATCTAGTGTGTGTTCGTACGTTCGTTTGTGTGTTCGTTTGTGTTCGTTACATGTCTGCCCAATCACTGCGCTCCATCCATTTCGAATTTGAATTACTTTCGTACCGGAATGGAACACTCATTCCACTCATTCAGAAGTACATTAGGCCTGGCTCTGTGATTTATAGTGATTCCTGGGCTGCCTACAAGACTATAAGTGATTTAGGTTAGGTTAGGTTAGGTCAGGTTAGGTCAATTTTGAAGGTGAAATTTGTTTTTCCTATGGTTTTTGATGTGTTTTAAACGAATCTGACCTTCAAAACCGTCGGAAATGACTCGTTTTCGATTGCCGGCTGGGGGGAGGGGGTTATCTCAAAAACGAGTCATTTCCGACGGTTTTGAAGGTCAGATTCGTTCAAAACACATCAAAAGCCATAGGAAAAACATAAATTTCACCTCGAAAGGGAGACGGGTGTAATACTGTACATTTACCATAATTTTCTCTAATTCTTTATGAAATTTTCGGGCTGTATTAAATGTATTTAAGCATATTCGTGGGGCCATGTTTAGCGCACACGCACATTTTTAATCTTGCGATCCACTGAGATGAAGGAAGGCCACTCATGCGGCCCACTCACTACCCTAGGTTGGCCATCACTGCCCTAGGCCCTAGACCCAGTCACCGCCATACCAGTAAAGATGGAATACAGCAATGAAGAAAAGGTGTATCTTGTATCGTCGGTTATTTCTTATAATAAATGTGAAAAAAGTTTGCGTTTATTTCAAGAAAAATATAAACCAGCACCAAATGCAATCACTCTTCGATACTGGAAGCTCAAACTTTTGGAAACGGAGCCTGGTAAAAGATCGTCCAAGAAGCGGAAGGCCAATAACGGCGACAAAAGACAACAACAAAGAAAATGTCCTCGGCAGTTTTCGAGTCGATCCAACAACTTCACCGAGAAAATACGCATACTGTAGGAAGTGGGTACTTCCAAATTTTCAGAACAAAAATATTGAAATCACGGGGGTACCACGATTACAAACCCATTTACTCTCAGCTCACATACGACGATGATTCTAATAGACGGCTGCAGTTTGCTGAAACAATGAAACGAAAGTTCAACAGTGATCCACATTTCCTTCAAAAATAAAATTTTCAGATGACTGTGTCTTCGGTTTGACGAGTAAAGGAAACAAACACAACGTTCACTACAGAACGAAAAAAAGTCCCAATAGGATTGGGTAAACCGGTTAAACCGGCTACACTAACAGTTTGGGCGTGCGTTGGTTATTCAGGACTCGTTTCCTTTGACATACTGAGAGATACGATGGATGGAAAACGCTATTGCCAGGTATTGAAAGACAAAGTTTTGCTACACTTTACTAATGGCGTTGGCAGGAATTGGCTTTATCAACATCATGATGATGATGGAGCGCCGCCACATTACTCTGCAGCTGCCCGTCAGATTCTGGATATGAACCTTGAAGGAAGATGGCTTGGGCAGTGAGGTCCCATCGAGTGGCCAACCAGCTCATCTGATTTAACGTCATGTGATTTCTGACTTTGGTCTTATTTGCGTGACAAACTCTACACTCCTGGTTTCATCTATCCAAATGTGAATGCCCTTGGTCGCAAAATAGATGAACAACTGAAAAGGATCCCACTCGATATGTTCATAAGAACAATGAAGAGTTTCACAGAGAGAATCCACAAATGTATCATAGCGAATGGAGAACCCTTTGAAGTTGAAAATACAATTTAACAAAATATTTGTATGAATAAAATTCTCTTAGACTTTTTGTTTGATTTGTTTCATCATTTGAACACTTATCTGTATTGTGTTAATTGAATGTATTAAAATCCTTAAAGACTTTTCTCCACCCTATATATATATATATATATATACCTATATATATATATATATATATATATATATGGGTGGCGGAAAGTAGCTCCCTAATTTAAATTACATAAATTATGTATAAATTGTGATTGTATTGTTATATTGTTATGGTGTGTTCTCTAAAGTGGTACAATTGTAACGGTAATCTTTTTTTCTCTAAAGTGTTCTCTTTGTGTTCTCTAAAGTGGTACAATTGTAACGTTCATTTTTTTTTTCATTTCAGATTGAAGGGTAACATGGCTGAGCGTTTAACACTGCAGGAGCGTGCCCAGTTGGCGGCACGGTACGAAGTTTGGCAATCTGTCGTTCGAGTTCAAAGATGGTGGCGGGCCATTCACGGACCACGTGCCCAAGTGGACCCGAAAACAATCAAGAACTGCCACTCGAAGCTCATGACCACGGGGTCTGTGGCAGATGTTCGAAGATGTGGTCGCCCTTCGACATCCAGGGCCCAGGAGACGGTGCAGGCAGTTCAGGAAATGTTCGCACGGAGTCCACGAAAGTCAACTCGCCAGGCAGCTCGGGAAAGTGGACTCTCCCGCTACTCAGTGCGAACTGTGCTGAAGGAGCTGAACTGGCGTGCGTGGAAGCCGCATTACTGCCAATCTCTCTCGGACGAGGACTGCGACATTCGCATGGAGTTCGGGGAAATCATGCTGGCTTGGCATGAAGACTGGCCCCATCTCTTCCGCAACATCCTCTGGAGCGACGAGGCGGTGTTCCACCTCGGAGGTTTTGTCAACCGCCACAATTGCCACTACTGGGCAGGAGAGGATCCCATGGTTACCGCTGAAAAACGGCAGAATCGGTTCAGTGTAACGGTGTGGTGTGGTATGACCTCAGATCAGGTTGTGGGCCCGTTCCTTCTGCGCAACACCATGAATGCTGAGCGGTACCTTGCTATGTTGCGAAACGAGGTCTGGCCGGTTGTCAGCACATGGGAGAACATCGACGATCTGATATTTATGCAAGATGGCGCCCCTCCGCACTTCGCTCTGTTGTCCGTGAGTGGCTGGATGCCCACTTCCCTGGGCGTTGGATGGGTCGTCGTGGTCCACATCAATGGCCAGCCAGGAGCCCCGACTTGACACCGTGCGACTTTTTTGGGGGTGGGTAAAGGAAGAAGTCTACCGCACCAAACCGAGGACATTGAAGAACTGGAGGACCGAATTCGGGAAGTCATGTCCTCCATCCCGCCGGAGTTCCTGCTAAAGTCAGTGGACGCCATTCCTGGGCGGCTCCAGAAGCTGGTGGAAAGAGTTGGAGCCCACATTGAATTTTAGAGAAAACCTACCATGTATGCCTACCTTTTCATATTATTTTCTGAAATAAAGGATAATATACGTATTTTTTTACCAATCCAAAATAGGGAGCTACTTCCGCCCACCCTATATATATAATATATTATAGAAAAAATTGTGGAGGAGCAAACACATTTGTATGGAAAAATGACACTTATAGCACTTTGCCCGAAATTCAACATAAATTCAAATGGTAAACAGGTCACAAAAGAATAAAGAAATAAAAATAAATATAAATATAAATTGGAAAAATTACAAAATAATGCCTTAGTGATATATACGTCACAGCCGAAATAACCATAAAGAAATAAACCAACAGATAAAAAACCAAAAATTATAAAAATTATAAGTGGAGTCTACAAATTCAAGCTCAAAAGGAAAATTTTACAATCAATTTAATAGATGATGCCAAATTGATATATGTCACAAAGAAATAAAGAAATAAACCCCAAAAAAAATAAATTGAAAAATAAATTGTAAGAGCGGCACACAAATTTATAAAAAAAAATTTATAAAAAAATAAAAATAAATTTGTGTGCCTCTTACAATTTATTTTTTTTTGGTTTATTTCTTTATTTCTTTGTGACATATATCAATTTGGCATCATCTATTAAATTGATTGTAAAAGTTTTCCTTTTGAGCTTGAATTTGTAGACTACTTATAATTTTTATAATTTTTGGTTTTTTATCTGTTGGTTTATTTCTTTATGGTTATTTCGGCTGTGACGTATATATCACTAAGGCATTATTTTGTAATTTTTCCAATTTATATTTATATTTATTTTTATTTCTTTATTCTTTTGTGACCTGTTTACCATTTGAATTTATGTTGAATTTCGGGCAAAGTGCTATAAGTGTCATTTTTCCATACAAATGTGTTTGCTCCTCCCACAATTTTTTTCTATACTATATATATATATGTTTATTTTTGTAACCTATAAATTGTCTTGAACTCTTCTTTCACTCCAGTGTTCCTGAGGATGTCATTAGACGAAAGCGCTTGAGCACCACTTTGTGTTTCTTTTCCCTTCGTGGTTTTATTCATCATAAATATTTTTCACGTGTTACTTTCGTGAAATAATTTTCATATATATATATATATATATAATAAACAGGCACACCAGAGAAAAAATAAACATCCTTCAAGGTTTAATAGTACCAACGTTTCGGAATGCGCTAATTCCATCTTCAGGGCTAAAACAATAAAATGGCAAATCACATACAAATACAAATTGCTTATAACAATTAAAATAAAGTTAAAAATTATAAAAAGTAGCTAAAAAATGTAAAAACATTAAACTAAAAGGTAAATAAATGTGAAGTAAAAAGTTACAATTATAAAAGTAGCTAGGAAAAATCTAAAAGCATTAAAACTGAAAGGTAAATAAATAAAATAAACTAGTACCTTAACCAAAACAGCAGATCTACCGATGATTCGTCAGAATTTAGATCTGGTTTTAATTTATAAATAAAGAAAGATTTCATAATTTTGAGCTTAAGGCCAGAACTTCGGGCAGCAAGTACGGCGAAATTAGACTGTGAAATTGGGTGGTTATTGTTGTGCGAGTGATTACGTACGAGAGAATTAGGTGGTTTGCTAAGAGGTAAATTTGTACGGACCGATTTACCGAGATGTTCATAAATACGGGATTTTAAATGTCTTTTAGTTTTACCTATATATGACCCCATACAGTGGTCACACTTGTATTGGTAAACTATCTATGGATGACTTAAGAAGGGTAGGAATAACATCCTTGTATTTAAATAAATGATAAATCGATTTAGACGTGAAATTCTCTCTTACTCCAAAGAAGCTTAATTTTTACGATCATTTCCTCAACTTTGAGTTATTTTTAAGGTCCTTTTAAACATTCATTCTTTGACCCATAGTAAAGGTTTTAACTTTTTATCTAATAATTTACGTAATTTAGCTTTTACATCATTTTATGCTTTTAACCCTTATGGCAATAGACCTAATGTGGAGGCGGAAAGAGTTTCAAATTCTAAGAAATCTGTCTTCGGACATGTCATTGGTGGTTACAAGACCAGACAAAGGCAATGGCGTTGTTCTTTTGGACAGGAATGTTTATGACGATAAAATGTTAAATATTTTAAATGATGCAACTAGATTTTCTAAGTAACTGGTGACATTTTTGCTTTAATTTTAAAAGAGGAAGATAAAATTAATAGGTATCTTAGAAAACTTAAATCTAATAATATAATCTCAGACACAGTTTTTTTAAATTATTTGTTTCGGATCCATCCTAGGTATTATGTATGGACTCCCTAAAATACACAAATCTAATTGTTCACTTAGGCCAATTTTATCGGCACTAGGAACTTTTAGTTATAACCTTTCAAAATTCTTGGTTCCCATACTACTATCACCTATAACTTATAATTTGTATGCAGCACGGGATTCTTTTTCTTTCGTTAGAGAAATTACCTCATTAAATAATAATTCTTACACAATGGCTAGCTTCGATGTAAAATCTTTATTTACCAATGTGTCTGTTGCAGAAACTATCGATATATGTATTGACAATCTTTTTAATAATACTGATACTGTGCAGGGTTTAATAGAGGTCAAATGAAAGAACTACTAAAATTTTCCATGGAAGACCTTATATTTATATTCATCGGTGAATATTTTAACAGACTGAAGGTGTTCAAATGGGTCTGCCTCTTGGTCCCACCTTAGCTAACGCGTTTCTTTGTCATCATGAAGTCAAATGGCTGAATGAGTGTCCTTCCAACTTCAAACCGGTTTTTTAGAAGATATATTGATGACACTTTTCTCCTGTTCAAATCACCAGGCCATATCCCTTTGTTTCGTAATTACCTAATTCTAAGCACCCTAATATTGAATTTACTTCAGAAGCTGAATCTAATAGCTCTCTGTCCTTTTTGGACATTAAGATAATAAAACTAATTCCTCTTTTGAAACTTCCGTTAACCGAAAGCCGACATTCACCAATCTTACTACGAACATTTCTTCCTTTATCCCTTTAGGTTTCAAACGAAATTTAATTTCGACTCTGACTAACAGAGCTTTCAATATCTGTTCAGATTACTTTAAACTATACGATGAACTAGATTTCATCCGAAAACTCCTTACCAAGAATAATTTCCCTTCTAGACTGGTGGAGACTACAATAGGCAGAACCTTAATAGACTAATAAACCCCACAACTAGAGACTTAATTACAGTCCCCAAAGATATCCTGTATTTCACTTTGCCTTACATGGGAACCTCAAGTTTTAACATTAGAAACAAACTTTTAAAATTGCTTAAGGAATTCTACCCACAACTATGTATAAAAATTATATTCACCCCGTCTAAATCGATTTACCATTTATTTAAATACAAGGATGTTATTCCTACACTTCTTAAGTCATCCATAGTTTACTAATACAAGTGTGGCCACTGTATGGGGTCATATATAAGTAAAAGTCCAGGGGTGCAGTGCTGCCGGAGCTCACCGGAGCGCCGCTCCGGCACCTCTGCAAGAGGAAGTTTGGAGGAATTACCATAACAAGCAACAAAAAAATTGTCTCCATTAATTATCAACAGTTTAGTGAGTGAGTGCAAACACGAAATACTTAGTCATCGTGTGGCATATATAGAAACAGGATAGGAAATGGCAGGCTTTTGTCAGGCCCACCAGAGCTCCGGCACCTATAAAATTGCCACTGCACCCCTGAGTAAAACTAAAAGACATTTAAAATCTCGTATTTACGAACATCTCGGTAAATCGGTCCGTACAAATTTACCTCTTAGCAAACCACCTAATTCTCTCGTACGTAATCACTCGCACAACAATAACCACCCAATTTCACAGTCTAATTTCGTCGTACTTGCTGCCGGAAGTTCTGACCTTAAGCTCAAAATTATGGAATCTTTCTTTATTTATAAATTAAAACCAGACCTAAATTCTGGCGGATCATCGGTAGATCTGCTATGTTTTGGTTAAGGTACTAGTTTATTTTATTTATTTACCTTTCAGTTTTAATGCTTTTATATTTTTCCTAGCTACTTTTTATAATTGTAACTTTTTAACTTCACATTTATTTACCTTTTAGGGATCTTTTCCGTTTGACTGCCGCCATTGAAACATAATTAAACTTTTTGTATTTTAACTGAAATGTCTTGATACAAAATAAGGTAATTATTCGTTTTTTGACCCAGTCTCTTTTATAATGAGAGCAAACGTTTCTGGTCAATTTGGAGGTGCTCTGCACGAATCTGCCATCCGTTTCCTGTGCACATGCGTAGTTTTCGAGATATCGTCATCTCGAAAACTACGCATTTGCACAGGAAACGGATGGCAGATTCATGCAAACACCAAAACTGACCAGAAAAGTTTGCATTCGTGCTAACACAACCTAACCTAACTTAGCCTAACCAGTCACCTTATTTTGGAGGATATAGTTCTGCAATTGCAGTAAGGAAGTGATGCAGAACTGTAGAATCGTCAGGATGTTCTGCCAGGAACAAGTATCGTGCGAAATATTTCCGGTAATGAGGACGTCTATTCCAGCACGTAAAATCCACGATTTCACATCCTTCCACTTTTTTACGGCACCTAAACACCTTCGAGTCTTGTCTTAAAATACAGGCAGTATTACATTTAGGGCAAATCACGGATGTCGGAATTATGCCGTGATTGAAAAAAAAATCTAAACTTTTATCTTCATCGAGGCCAACAAGGCGGATTAGGTCTTCGAAATCAAGTTCACAAGATTGACACGTCATACCAGTAGAACGAAAATTACCACACTAACCAGAAACAGAAAGTAGTAGCCAAAGCAAGAAAAAGTAGCCAAAAAAAGCCAAGAAAAATCTCCAAAAAAGTCCAAAAAAGGTAGCCCAAATAACAAACCAACCGAAATTTATATACATATAGAAAGTAGAAAATATATTTTAAAAAAAAGTACATTTTATACAAATTTGCACAAGATAATTATATATATTTTCTTATTCAGCTTGATTGGTTATTCAATATATATTGCTGTTATAGCTGGGTGTGACTGGGTCAAAAAACGAATATTAACCCAAAATAAGTTACTTTATAAAAAAGCTTTTCTTAATTTTCCCTTATAATGACTTATATTTATAAGTTGAACTTCCTTATTTGGATCACCTGAAGGTCAGTGCCCCCAGCTTCTTTACTTAGCCTTATAAGGCTAACTAACGAAAATATCACGACCTAACCTAACCAATCGTTAGGTCAACTGTACGACCTTGACGATTGGTTAGGTTAGGTCAGGTCGTGATATTTTTGTTAGTTAGCCTTATAAAGCTAACTAAAGAAGGCTGGAGGCCCTGATCTTCAGGTGATCGCCTTATTTTTCTGAGTACACGATTAAAACTTAAAAATTAAGCATGGATCTTGAAAGTAATTAAAATTGTTTATAAGAAACAAAATTTGAAGGGGAAATTAAGAAAAGCTTTTTTATAAAGTAACTTATTTTGTATCATCAAGACATTTCAGTTAAAATACAAAATGTTTAATTATGTTTCAATGGCGGCAGTCAAACGGAAAAGATCCCCTTTTAGTTTTAATGTTTTACATTTTCTTAGCTACTTTTTATAAATTTTAACTTTATTTTAAATTGTAATTAAGCAATTTGTATTTTGTATGTGATTTGGTATTTTATTGTTTTAGCCCTGAAGATGGAATTAGTGCATTCCGAAACGTTGGTACTATTAAACCTTGAAGGATGTTTATCTTTTCTCTGGTGTTCCTGTTTATTATTAAACTGCGTTTTCCACACCATCAATCAATAGCCGATATATATATATATATATGATTCATTATCTATATCAATGACATCGACTTGGGAATTAAGAGTATAATTTCAAAATTTGCTGGATGATACCAAACTTGGGGACGAACAAAATCAGCGGCAGAACGTTCGCAGATTCAAGATAATAATAATAAATTACTTGAGTGGGTGGAAATTTGGCAAATGATCTTTATATACATAGATAAATGTTAAACGTAACATATCGGTAGAAACAATGTTAAAGAAAAGTATTTTATGCGCGACAAGACACTAACCAGTGTTACGAAAGAGAAAGATTTAGGTATTATTGTTGCCGACACTCTTAAACCGAGTAAGCAATGTCGGAGAAGTCGGAGAAAATAATGCTAACATTATATAATTCCTTAGTACGCCCCCACCTGGATTACTGCGTTCAGTTCTGGTCCCCATATTTACGACAGGACATAGACAGAATAGAGAGAGTGCAGCGACGGACTACTAAGATGATTCCTAGATTTAGAAACAAATCCTACGTTGCCCGTTTAAAAACGTTAAATTTATTCTCACTCGTAAAAAGACGAATTCGAGGAGATTTAATCCAGGTATTTAAAGTGATTAAAGGTTTTGATAATGTTGATTTGTTGAATTAATTTGTGGAATGGGTTGCCAGGTAGGATAGTTAAAAGTAATTCGGTCGAATCGTTTAAAAAGAGTCTAGATGCTTATCTTGTCTTAAACTCGCAGTTGGAAGCATTTTTTAGCGCGTAGAAGTATTGTGGAATTTTCCCTCTGATTCTCTCGTATTTATTTTAAAATTTTCACTTTATCTTTAAATTTCTTTCCTTCCTTCCTTTCAACATCTTTTCTTTACTTTGATTTAAAACTTTCACTCGCCTTTAAATTTTCTTTCATCTTTTAACCTTCATTCTTAAACAGAGACTCGTAGTGACCAACCGGTCTCTTGCTCTTTGGTGTCCTTTTTTATTCCTCTTGTATATAGGCTCCTATAATAACACAGATATTTTATATACAGGGCCATTTAAAATGATTCATCCGATTTCAACTGAGAATACTTCCGTACCTATCAACCATGCATCAACTGGGCATACACCACATGAAAGAGGAAATCTCCGAGTTTTACAAGATCACCGCGAGAGGGCTCCAAAGTCACGCCGTGGCCTAGCCTAGCAACAAACAGTCAGTGTGAAAATGGCGTCCGCACAGCAGAAGGCGTTTTGTGTGTTGCAGTTTTCGAGCTGTAAATCGGTAGTCACAGTGCAGCGTGAGTTTCGTCGACGTTACAGAACAGATCCACCGGGTGCTCAGAGCATCCGTCGGTGGTATCGGCAGTTCGAGGAAACAGGATGTTTGTGTAAAGGCAAGTCCACAGGACGACTGCGCGTGTCTGAGGATAATGTGCAAAGAATCAGAGAGTTTCCAACGTAGCCCGAGGAAATCAACAAACCGCGCCAGTCGAGAATTGGGACTTCCTCAGACGACTGTTTGGCGTGTTTTGAGACGGCGCTTGCATATGAAGCCATACAGGTTGCAACTGTTGCAGGCTCTACGGCCGGGGGACAAGTTAAAACAACAGAACTTTTGCGATCTTATGCAGGAGGCTATGGAGGATGACGAATTTGCTCCCCGCCTGGTGTTCAGTGACGAAGCAACTTTTCATTTAAGTGGCAAGGTGAACTGTCACAACCTTCGCATATGGGGCACGCAACAACCACATGCAACAATCGAGCACGAGCGCGACTCACCTAAAGTTAACACCTTCTATGCCATTTCCCGGGCAAAGGTTTACGGCCCCTTCTTTTTCATGGAAAACACAGTGACTGGTCACTCCTATCTGGATATGCTGCAGAACTGGTTATTTCCCCAATTGAACGAAGATTCCGGCGACTACATTTTCCAGCAAGATGGGGCGCCGCCTCATTGCCATTTGGATGTTCGCCGTTTTCTCAACGAAGTGCCCACTCGCATTTGGATTGGTCGCAGTGGGCCCCATGACTTGGTGCTCCACAGCTGGCCCCTAGGTCGCCGGATCTTACACCGTGCGACTTCTTCCTTTGGGGGTACGTTAAGGATACTGTGTACGTGCCACCGTTACCCACATCTTTGGATGAGCTCCGAACTCGCATTGTTACTGCCGTAGAGTCAGTGACAACGGACATGCTGGAGCGAGTATGGGAGGAATTCGACTATCGTGTCGACGTTGCTCGTGTAACTAGGGGAAGTCACATAGAGCATTTATGAGGTGAGAGACAAAATTTGAACAGTTTTTCTTTTGGTTGATGTATCACAAATCACACTGTATTTGTAACATTAAAAAATATTCTCATTTGAAATCAGGTGAATCATTTGTATATATATACAAGGTGTACATAAAGTCAGGATCTATTTTTGTGAAGCACTTGGAAATTATATGGAATTCAATCATAAAATGATAAAGTGGTAACATTTATTAAATAATTAAGAGTAGGATTCGACGTGACGCCCATCAGTATCCCTGCACAGCTCAAATCATTCCGCAGCATTTCTAAACACATTCTGGAGCATTTGCGGGGTTATGTTATCTGCAGCAGTTCGTATACGTGTACGTAAGTTTTCAAGACTCGTAATCTTCGTCTGATAGACGTGCGATTTGATAAAGCCCCATGCAAAGAAATCTAAAGGGGTTAAATCTGGTGATCTCGCTGGCCAAGGTCTGTTGCTTCCGCGTCCGATCCAGCGATTTGGAAAACGTCCATTTAGTTAATCCTGAACAATTTTGGCATAGTGACAAGGAGCACCATCATGTTGATAGACGACGGTACTAACAATCCTATCCCCGTCGTCTATCAACATGATGGTGCTATCCTTAGGATCATTTGTGCTCCTTCCTTCTTGCAATTTTCGTTACCTTTTTCTTGTTCTCATTAATTCTCATTCCGAATTCTTCCGCCATTGTTGTCAAGCTATTGATCATTTTTTGCAGTCCTTCCTCAGTACTACAAACAAATGCCTTGTCATCTGCAAACCTTACAGATTTGACCAATTTACCTCCCACTCTGATTCCCTCTTCCATATCTGAGAGTGCTTCTATTATCATTGCTTCCGCATAGATGTTAAATAACACGGGGGACAGGGAGCATCCTTACCTGACCCCTCTCCCAACCAATCCAGGCTCCGATTCTGCTCCTGCAACTCTAACATTCACAGTCTGGCCAAGATATAGATTTTTTATCAGCCTACGGTCCCTCCAGTCAACATTAATATTCTTCAATATTTCCATTAGTTTCCCCCATTGGACTCTGTCAAAGCTTTTTTAAGTCAATAAAACGAACAAACATTTCCTGATCATGTTCCAGCACTCTCTCTCCCATCATTCTCATAATACCAATAGCTTCTCTTGTTCCGTATTTGACCTAAATCCAAATTGATCCTCTCCATGTACTGTTCAGCTCTGTTCGTTGGTCTTCTGGTTAGTATCCTTAGCATTATTTTTGATGCATGGCTGACCAAGCTTATGGTTCGAAATTCTGAACACTTGAAGGCTCTCGGTTTCTTGGGGATAGTAATCATAGAGACTCTCATAAAGTCAGCAGGCCAGTCTCCACTTTCATACATGTTTCTGCATAATACATTCACCTCCTCTCTAGCATCACCTTCAAGACTCTTCAGAAGTTCTGCTGGTATATCATCTGGTCCTGGGGCCTTGCCATTTCTTAGGTCTTTTATAGCCATCTCTACTTCTCTTTCCAATATGTCTGGTCCCATACAATCTATCCACCTTATCTGCTTCCTCCATTTCGATGTTATTAGGTTAGTTCTCCTTATCATACAGTTCTTCAATATATTCAATCCATCTCTTCCTTATATCTTCTGGTCTTTTCAGTTTTTCTTCATTTATCCCTCTATTTCTCGCACTCCCAAGCTACTTCTTTTCCATCTATTTATGTCCTTAACCTTTTGGTACATTAAATCAGTTCTTCCTTTCCTTTCTAATTCCTCCAATTCCCCGCACTACTCTCCAAGTCACATCTCTCTTGCTTTATCAGTTTCTCTTCTCAGTTCGTTATTGAACTGTCTGTATCGTTGTCTCCTTTCTTCTGTATTTATACTCTTCCATTTTCTTCTTCCTTCCATTTTGTCAAACATCTCTGTAGTGACTAGTGACCCAGAGTTTCCTTGCTTCTCTTTTCACATAACCGATATTTTCCTGTGCATTCTTCTTTATTGTATCCCTCAGTCTACACTCTACACCATCTTTCTTCACTTGTCATATGAATGTGGCCGTCATTTCTTTGCCTCCTTATCTCTTCATTCACCTTTTTAGCAAAAACTATCCTTTGTTCTCCCTTCAGTTTTTCAGTATCCCATTTCTTCCCTACTTAATTCTTTTTCAGAGTCTTCAGCCTCACCATATTTTCCATTACCACCAAGTTATGATCGGAGTCAGCATCTGTTCCAGGATAAGCTTTTGAGTTCTTTACTACATTCCTATATCTCTGTCTTATCAGTCTATAGAAAGCCTACAAACAAAGATGGCTTTGTTCATTATTTTTCTGCTCATAGTGAAAGGAATGAGACAGGTATGTTGATTGGATTCTACCTGAGAGGCAGTGAGAGCTATTAGAATATGTAGTGGGGAGTATCTGGTGAATGAATTTGGATACATCATGGAAGCGTTTGGAAAGTTAGGTTATCCCGAAGGATTAATAGCTAAACTAAAGAAAAAAGCAATTAATATATCAGAACGGCGTGGAGGTGAGACTGAAAATAATGTAGATAAGTTCCGCCAAATTATTATCGGTAAATTCCTAAGAGGAGCGGGAGTTTATTTAGCCACTTCTTCGGGGATAAAGATAGGCGATATGGTGAGGACGAAACAAAATGAGTGTATTAATGAACGTAGTGTAGTTTACGAGATTCCATGTAATGGCTGCTCTGCAGTTTATTATGGGGAGTCAGGGCGCGGCTTACCAAAAAGACTATATGAACATAAAGCAGACACGCGTCTACATCGAACATCTAACTCACTCGTCTTGCACGCAGGTAGGTACGGACACCCGCCAAACTGGCAAGAAGCTAAGATCATTCATAAAGGACTAGATAAGGGGATGAGGAAAGCAAATGAAGCTGCTTATATAACGTCAGGAAACGTGGTAAATCATAGAGAGGGATTTATGTTTAGCCAAAATAACGGGAAAAATTATGGTGAAGTTAGCAGAAATGAGCGGGGCCAAGGAGCATCAACATTAACCAGCCAATCAGGTGAAGCCACGAATGTTCGTCCAGTAGGTTTGGAAAAGATCGTCTGCATTTAAATATTGTGTGCTTAACTCATGTTGTCATTCTGTGTGAGCCAAGGCTTTGTGCCGAAACGTAACGGAATATAACTCCATCTCTTATCTGTGTCTTTTTCTACCACCCTCAAACCGCTCATTTGTCTATATGGGTCACACACACACACACACACACACACACACACACATATATATATATATATATATATATATATATATATATATATATATATACAGGGCGTCCCAAAAAAATGTATACACACTTTAACAGCTGATAGCTCAATTGATGTTTCTTTCTTTCCAAGTTAAACCCATTAGAATTAATAATGGCAGTCAGACTAAGCTTTGAACAAAGGAAATTCATTCTAAAATGCTACTGGAAGTGTGAAAACGCAGTTGAAGTGCAAAGACAGTTTAGGAGGGAGTTTCAAACAGATCCACCAACGCGACTTACCATCACTCGAATTAGAGATAAGTTTGAAGCCGATGGAACTGTTCAGAATGTCCACAAGAAGCGTTCCGGAAGACCACGGACATCGACAAGCCCCACAAAGCAAGAAAGAGTACTGGAAACGTATCACCAAAGTCCAAGAAAATCTGTGCGGCAAGCGAGTCGTGAGGTAGGAATTTCAGAATCGTCTGTCCAACGCATTTTGAAGCGCTGTCAATGGAAAAGTTACATTCCAAGATTAGTCCATGCTATTAATGAAGATGATGATCCGGACCGAAGAGTGGAGTATTGCGAGTGGTACTTGGCACGATGTGGATGTGGATTGGACGAAGGGGTTTCGTAGAATACCCTCCGCGTTCACCAGACCTCACACCACTAGACTTTTTTTATGGGGATACTTAAAAGACAAAGTCTACGCTATAAAACCTGCAACAGTCGCTGAATTGAGAGCAGCCATTGAACGAGAATGCACACAAATACCAAACGAAATGTTTCGTGATGTTTGCGATTCCATTGCTTCGCGTTATCAGCAGTGCCTGGACCAGAACGGACGTCAGTTTGAAAACAGGCGTTGACAAAACAATTAAATAATGTCTGTAGATTCTATTACATTTTGAAAATGAAATGTATTTTAATAAACACTGCCTTTATAATTATTTAAAGTGTGTATACATTTTTTTGGGACGCCCTGTATATATATATATATATATACATATATATATATATATATATATATATATATATATAATATATATATATATATATATATATATTATATATATATATATATATACCGGGTGTCCCATTTGAAATGAAACAACTTTGAAACCTTATAATTTTTTATTGAATGATGCAATGTAATATTCACACAGTAACTACTCAATGTCATAAAGTTTCATACGATATATGTGAATTATAACATTTAGATACATTAGATACATTGTGCATAGCATAATGTTTCCTTTTGTTAAGATCTTCACATGTTATATATATATATATATACCTTACCTTACAACCTTACAAAGGTTCCACGTGATGATTTCTCATTTCGCGAAGGTCAAGCGTGTCGCCCCTCCTCTCGAGTTGGCCTGGTGAAGTAGTGAGTTGGATTCTTGCGCTCTCCACCTCACATAGCCAGGTACGCCCGGCTCATCGGGGATTGTTCTGAGCCAGGCGTCAAGTCTTCTTTTGAAGATTTCCACTGCAACTCCCTTCGTGTTTCTTAGGTCTTTGGGCAGCTGATTAAATAGTTTTGGTCCTCTCACTACAAAACTATTTTCTTTCAGGGTTAAGGATGTTCCCTGTCTCGCCTTCAATTTGGGAATACGACACAGTCTACCGTTTCTACCTTCCACCGTTGTTTGGGGAGTTATGGGATTCAGAGTAAGATTAGGGACTAGTTTCTCCATTATTTTCCAAGTGTAAATAATGGTGTATCTCTCTCTTCTCCTTTCCAGTGAATATAGGTTTAGTTCTCGTAACCTTTCCCAGTAATTTAGTTCTTTGCACCCATTGATCTTGGCTGTGAAACTTCTTTGAATCCCCTCCAGCTGTCTAATGTCTTTTTTATATGGGGATGTTAGGACCGAGCAGTATTCCAGTTTGGGTATTATCAGGGTTTTCAGTAGGGGGATCATTACATTCCTATCCCTTCGTTTAAAAGTTCTCAATATCAGACCCGTTATTCTCTTTGCTCTGTTTACTGCTATCTTATTTTGTGTTTCAAATTTCGCATCATCTGTCATTACAACCCCTAAATCTTTTGCTCTGGAATTTCTCTGGACTTCCTGTCCATTTGGGGTATAATATTCCATGGACTTTAGGTCTTCTCTTTTTCCGTACCGTAATAGCTGAAATTTCTCGGTGTTAAACTTCATATTGTTGTCTTCCGTCCACTTGTAAATTTTGTTTATGTCGGTTTGTAGAGATCCTATGTCTTCTGGTTTTCGTATTTTTCTACTGATCTTTGTGTCATCTGCAAAGGATGTTACTGTGCTGTCTCTGGTAACGTCCTCATCTATGTCAGTTAGCATGATTATGAAGAGTAGTGGAGCTAATACCGTTCCTTGTGGTACTGAGCTGAGGACCTCTGATTCTGATGAAGATACTCCTTGTACTGTAACGACTTGCCTCCGCTCACTAAGGAAATTATATATCCATTTCCCTACTTTTCCTGTTATTCCCATATATTTCAGTTTATGTATTATGATTCCATGGTCACACTTGTCGAACGCTTTAGCAAAGTCTGTGTATAGTACATCATAGTTTTCATTACTTTCAAGTGAATCAATAATGTTGTTGTAGTGTTCCATTAGTTGTGACAGGCATGATCTGCCTGACCGAAACCCGTGTTGGTTATCATTGAATTTTTTCTGAGTTTCCAAAAAGTCATAGATTTTCTGTCTAACAATTCTTTCAATATTTTGGTGAGATGAGATGTAAGCGACACTGGCCTATAGTTTTTGGCCTCGGATCGATCTCCTCCTTTATATATTGGGACGATGTTCGCGCTCTTCAGGATGCCCGGTATTTCTCCCGTGTTTAATGATCGTCTCCATATCCAGTATAGGGGCTCAGCGATTGCATTCTTGCAGTTTTTGATCAGTGTGGCATTCCATTTATCCGGTCCTGCCGCTGAGTGTGTTTTTAGTTTCCCTATGACTTGTGCAATATCCTCCGTCGTAAAGTCGAAATCCGTTATACTTTCCCCTTGTGGTTCTTCTTCAAAGAACGCGTTTCTATCGCATATCAGTTTGTCAGTTTTTGGGATACTGAAAGATGATTCATACTGAGCTTTTAATATTTCAGCTACTTCTGTTAGATCATCAGATAAATCACTATTCTCATTTTTTAAAGGCCCGATAGTCGCATAGTTTTTCGACTTTCTTTTTGCGAAATTATAGAAGTACTTTGAGTTAGCCTTTATCGCTTCTATAGCGTCATCTTCTTCTTTTTCTGTATGCTTCTCGATTAGTTCCTCTATGACGACATCGATACTTTGCAGTTTATCATTTAATATTTTTCTGATGTTATCTTTACAATTACTTAATATATATATATATATATATATATGCTGAACAATTTGAAGCTTATATGGATAGAGCTGCAGCCGCTTGCGCACGACTCTATGCACAGTTGAACGAGGAATCTGCAGTTCGACACTGGCACGACGGATGGACTTTCTCGAGCTACTACCAAAGGCGCCGCGTATTCGTTCAACATCATCTTCCGATTTTGTTCGCCCTTCAGAGTGTTCCTTTAGAACGCTGCCAGTCCCTCAAATTTCTTGGTCCATGCATATACGACATACGTAGATCTCTTCTGGTGGGTGGTTCCTCGTGAGAGGTTGTACGGAATCGCCGTTGCACCAGAGTAGGGGACTTCAACTCAACCATCCATAACACACATTTCGCTTTTTCTTGTGGGGTAAACATAATTCAATCTGAAACAAACAAAAACATTATGACAAAAACTTATGCAAATGGTGTAGTAACTGGCAAAGTTTCAACATTCTCACATTAATACTTTAAAAATTAGTTTCAAAGTTGTTTCATTTCGAATGGGACACCCGATATATATATATATATATATATACACAGTGTGTCCGTAAAGTCATGGTGGGATTTTAAATAGCTATATTATTGCAACGAAACATGATAATGCGATGAAAAAAAGGCAAATTGAAGAACAACTCTAAAAGAATAACTTTATTTAACGTAGTTCGACATGGGCTCCTCTGGTAGCCCTGCAGACATCTAGGCGGTGATTCAATTCCAGCCACACACGCCCAAGAACATCAGGAGTGACGGATGCGATAGCATACGTGATTCGCTCGTGCAAGTGATGAATATCCCCAATGGGTACACTGTACACGCTTTGCTTGACGTAACCCCACAAATAAAAGTTCAAAGGTGTCAGGTCCGGAGAGCGTGGAGGCCATGGTTTCCATCCTCTTCCTATCCATCTCTGTGGACATTTTTCATTAAGGAATTCTCGAACAACGTTGGCATAGTGCGGAGGAGCACCATCTTGCTGAAAGATGACATTATTGTCAATAAATTGGGGTACTGCAAAATGTTCCAACATAGCGAGGTAGTTGTGTGACGTCACAGTGGGTTCCGCGAAGAAAAATGGGCCAATCACTCGATCTCGTGCTAGAGCACACCACACATTAACTTTACTTTCGGGCTATTACGCTCATGTTCAACATAGGCATGTGGACAGCCTAGACTAACTACGAGATAAAGGTTAAGCTTAGCCTAGACTAACTACAAGATACAACTTTGAGAGTTGTTCTTAAATTTGGCATTGTTTCATCTCATTATCATGTTTCGTTGCAATAATATAGCTATTTAAAATCCCACCATGACTTTACGGACACACATCACCACCTAGATGTCTGCAGGGCTACCAGAGGAGCCCATATCGAATTACGTTAAATAAAGTTATTCTTTTAGAGTTGTTCTTCAATTTGCCTTTTTTTCATCTCATCATCATGTTTCGCTGCAATAATATAGCTATTTAAAATCCCACCATGACTTTACGGACACACTGTACTGTATGTATATATATATATAAGTGCGCGTTTTTTTTTTGTGAAACAAAAATGTTCCCACGTGGATTCGAATTAAAGTCGCGAGCGTTATCATTAAAGGAACGGAATGAAAATTATCACAACCTATCGTATATTTAAATGACCGAGAAAACACTTAACGCTTTCGTGCCCAGAGGCGTTTTACGATGTTAGGACCCCCGCATTCGAGGTAATGATACCATTTGATTCAACTCTCTATGGTATAGCACGCTGGGGTCCCAACTGGGGTTTCACATGTGGAATAACACGCATGAGTACGTATGATTTTATATGGAATATACGACAGGTTGTATTAACTTTTATCTCGTTGTCGTATGACGGTAGCGTTCGCGCCTCTTACTCAGAAAGTCTCGTGGGTTCGAATCCTGGTTGCCTGGTGGAGGCACTTATGTTTCACACACACACACACACACATATATATATATATATATATATATATATATATATATATATATATATATATATATGTTTGAAACATAAGTGCCCCCACCAGATAACCAGGATTCGAACCCACGAGACTTTCTGAGTAAGAGGCGCGAACGCTACCGTCATACGACAACGAGATAAAAGTTAATACAACCTGTCGTATATTTCATATAAAAATCATACGTGTGTGTATATATATATATGTATAATTTTTGTCTCTACGGTTGAACCGTAGGATAATCCCCACTTCGGCCTTGAATGTAAATATGTGACGTCATGAATGTCTACAGTAACATTTAATAATTAATTAGTGTTATTAACATTCTTTACACGATCGATAATTGAATGTGTCTGTGTGTGTGTGTGTGTGTGTGTGTGAAAGCGCGCAACTTTTTCCGGTTATAAAGCAGTTCTGAAGAGGTGTGACTCGTCACGGCTTTTCAAGGAAACGAATTAACATTCATAAAGTGAACGTCATATTCTTTATTCAGTCCCGAAATGGACTGCATTAATCCTGAAAAAATAGTTATGGGGCATCAGGGATGAGCCCGATGACCGTGTAATTTAGGCAATTCAATCGACCTTGTCCTACAAATTTGATCCCTTCATCCTAATTCATGGGATTGGAAGACGTCCTTAATTAAATTGACCAACCAACCAATTTGTTTTATCCTATTTCAACCCATTTAGAATACCAATTTATTTATTTTAATAATTTTTTCAGTTAATTTGTTAGTCGCTTCACAAACAAACAAACACTGTAAAAAAAACACACCCCAAACAAACATACACAAACAAATTCAAGCAAACACAAAAACACTCAAACAAAGACACAAACATTCACAGTAACGAACGCCAAATTCACTGAAAAAATAGAAAAAAATGGTGACAGTTTCTCCCTTTGAACGATGTTAAGAAAGGGTTATGTTGTGGCCACGTCACAACACCGTTTCCAGTTAGATCAGCGAGGTTAACCCTTTAAGGACTAAAGGTACAAATTGCTAACGTTTCAAATACACGCATTCATAACTTAACCCTACAAAAAACTCAGGGCTTAAAGGGTTAAGTGACGTTAGGTCCGTTCAGTAGTTGGAGGGGGGAGCCCTCCTCTACGTTCAGATGATGTAATGACTCTTAGATGGCCTATCTCACGTAAAGCTGCGGATCCTCTCTGTCACGTGACCTTTGTTGTTAAGAAAGGGGTTAAATAACACCGAATATTAATTATTAGTATTATTAATAGCTAAAAAAGAATTTAATATTTACGAACCTTTTATAAATTTGAAGGATTTACGAATTTTTACTGTTTACAGCATAGAAACTGTAATTTACAGTTTAATTCATTAATCCAAACGTTATTTACAGAAAACTTTAATAACTGTATTCGTTTTATAAACGTCTGACTTAATCTTTAGATTTATCTCCGTTGCGAGCAAATCTAGTATTAGGGGACCAATCACTTAACGTTCCTTCGCACGTACGACACTAACATGTGTAATAGGGTGGATCGATTTTACATTTTTTTCGATTTCCATATTCTAATAGAGACAAAAACTTGCGCATGCATGAGAAAATAGCCTCTGCAAAATCGTAGCTTAATAGGTAATCATCTTCTGCCCCCGGCAGAGCGATGAAAATCATATTTTAGTAGTCAAAAACGTATTTTTAAACCCTAGCCTAGAGTCATAAAATTTTGCGTGTGTGTTATTTCATGCCTAAGCAACGATATAAATGCTATGGGAAATATATAAATGCATTATTTAAGACAAAGAGCCGATCTGAAAATATGTATATTATACATATTTTCAGATCGGCTCTTTGTCTTAAATAATGCATTTATATATTTCCCATAGCATTTATATCGTTGCTTAGGCATGAAATAACACACACGCAAAATTTTATGACTCTAGGCTAGGGTTTAAAAATACGTTTTTGACTACTAAAATATGATTTTCATCGCTCTGCCGGGGGCAGAAGATGATTACCTATTAAGCTAAGATTTTGCAGAGGCTATTTTCTCATGCATGCGCAAGTTTTTGTCTCTATTAGAATATGGAAATCGAAAAAAATGTAAAATCGATCCACCATAATGTGTAATCTAAATAGTGAGTCCTATATGGGGCCTAGGCTACCTTACCTTGAATTTATAATGACATTTTTGCTTCTTCGTATTTAAATTGCACTCTCTGACGCAGGGATGAGACAAATCTTCCTCCCCACCTGCAGTATGAACCGTTGTATACGAAGTCATCGAATTTAATTTATCGAAATTTTTAATGGGATCTCTTATTTTCATGAAATGAACGCCATCTTGTCTTTGCGGATGTGAAGATGTAGGAATTTCTACTATCGTATAATTGGCTTTAAAAATATTGCTTTCTTTCGTACCATTTTCTTCTCTTGAATTGTTTTGGTGTATATGCTTGTTGCTGACTGAAAAATAAATAGTTTTGTTAATTTATTGAATTAATTTAGCTGTTTAAAAGATAACGAAAATAAATAAACAATTTAAATATCTTTTTAACACATTCTACGAAAAATAAAACAATTAAAACATTAATATGTCGTAAGTATAAAATAAGAGCTTCACACACACACACACACACAATTCATAATACTGTATAAGATTGAATTATAGTTATAAAATGATTTATAATAATAATAATAATAATTAAGGGGACTAGTATGTTTCATGGACTGCTCTCGATTTTCCTACGAAATTGCAAACAAGGGCAGTCGATGACCCTGATTTTGTTTCTGCAATCGGTTTTCTTGGGAAATGCTAAAGAAAAATGTTATTGAATATTGAATAAATTTATTTATTGAAACGACGCAATACACTCCAACATCTTTTTGAATAAGTCCGAGCTGGTGTGGCGCTTACGCCATACAAATTCACAAAGGTACGAGTCAAGTTGGTCGCGATCTGTTCCGCATCGCAGTTTGTTCGATTGTTTCAATGAGGTTAAGTTAGGTTAGGTCAGGTTAGGTTAGGTTTCTCAAGAAAACCGATTGCAGAAACAAAATCAGGATCATCGACTGCCCTTGTTTGCAATTTCGTAGGAAAATCGAGAGCAGTCCATGAAACATACTAGGTCCTAATTAAGTTACCCATTTAAGCTTTATTTAAGAGTCCTTACTAATAATAATAATAATAATAATGGCTAATATTAAATTTTGCAGAGACTAGGGATGCACCGGACACTATCCGGAAAAAATGTTGCTCAGTTAATTAAAAAATAATTAATTAATTAAAAACTGTAATAAAAACACGACTAATTAGCATAAATGAAGTTAGTCAGCGTGTTTTAAATCTTTACTATTTATTCTTTAAGAAGTTTCATGTTTTTCCTTATGAGGAATAACATTTCTGTGTTACAACGGCAATATTGCAATAGTAATTTTAGTCATCATTGTTCGGGTTCTACATCAGACGTGACCACAAGATTGATCATTATAATAACATGCTCATACATAAAATTTGATGCTTATTTAAAATGAAAGAGATCTTATTTAAAATAAAGTAAAAAAAATATTATAAGTTATAATCACGTATAATTTTTACATTGGTTTAAAAATGATAATATACTAAATCAATTGTAATAAACCAGTAAATAAACAGCCTCATTCTCAGCAGAGATCAGAATTCAGGAGTCAGGATTGAAAGAACTTACTTCTCCTAGTACCATAGGTTCCTGCTCCCCTGCGAGAATAGGGGGCAATATGTAGTAATGTACAACTATGTTGTACGGTTATTAATTAATTATAGAGTCTATGTATATTGTTTGTCAAATGTCATAGGATGAACATTATAAGAGAATTAATTCAATCTGAAAATTAAAGATTAGGTTGAATTACGTCATCCGTAAGAATATTCGACCGGATATCCGGAATTTGCCACCCGATGCATCACAAGGGGAGACCAGATGACACGAGGTTAGGTGGTCGTTTTAAATTGGCTATGTTATTTTCTACGTGACCAATTTCGACCAATCAAGATCTTTGTAACAAATTTCGACTTTGTTAAAAAACAGTGGTCTCCGCGAAAATTACTATTTACCATAATAATAATGATAATGATAGTTATTTAACCTCCTTCGTAACATCTAAAGTAGTGTGATGTAGGGAACCTACAGCTTGACGTGGAATTCGAACCTCTACCCAACCAAAGAAGTCCCGCAGAAACACATTCAGCAGCTGAAAACTGCGTGAAATCCGTGCCAAGAATTGAACCTGATATCTTCAGATTAACAACCTAACGTTCTAAAATTAGGATAACCTGAAATGACTCTTGCTTTAGTTACATATAAAATAAATACAATACAATGAAATGCATCTACATTTTTTTATGCCAGACATAACAACACAAACAAGGTGTGCCAATGAATAAAGTATTTTCAAACCTTGTGAAAAACAAAATATTATAATGTTATAATGTTTCAGTCCTGTGTTCGTAATTGCGTATTGTCCATATCCTCCGTGGTGGCGGAGGGGACCTACAATTATACGTGGGTTCCGAACCACAAAGCCTTAATTTAACTACCTTAAACTATACCCAATCTATCAACATATGCGTCTAATCCATTTTTAAACATGTTTATAAACTTGCTATTAATTACTTCTACCGGCAAACTATTCCAGCTATTTAAGGGGTTCCAATAAACCTTAGCTCCCCCCCCCATTTGCAGCTTACATGTTTACTTATATCGAAATAGTTTTTAGTGATTATAAAAATATAAAATTCTTTATTTATTGCAGGTATTAAAATTACTTTAGCTGATAAAGTGATAATATAATGGCTTCTCAATTAATTGGTGATTCGGAGAGGCAACGTGTGATAGATCGCATACGAGCAATAACATTTCGGGAAGCTCGTGATGCTGGAGCCACCTTTATAACACGTTCATGGGTTGCCAAAAAGTTGCGAAGCAGTGAGGACTTCGTCAAAAGAAATTGGAATAAAACTTTGGATGAATATGAAATGGATACAACCAAATCTGGGCGCCCAAATTTGCCACTCTCTCAGGAAACAAAGGACATCATTGAAAGCGGTACGCGTCAGCGGAAAAACAGCTGTGCTAAACTTTCTAGAGATCGAAGTGTTGAGAGGAAAGATCGTTAGTGGTGAGATCATTCGACTGTACCGTCATAGGCAAGGTTTAAAGCCTTGGCATGAACTTCCAAAGCCAAGAAAAACTCAACTTAACATCGATGACAGAATGTGGTTTGCCCATTATCTTGAAGATTGGGATGTGGATGATTTCGTGCATTTAGCTGTCTCCGATGAATTTTTTGTTTACGTAACACGTCGGCCTAACTACCAAAATGATCGAGTGTGGGCCACAACACCAGATGAAATCGATGACAATGAACATTATCGCGAATTATTAAAAAGTCCAGACTGTGTTGGTGTGTTTGTTTTGTTCACTACAAAGAAGCTCATGTGGGTGCTGAAGCCAAATGGTCAGAGTTGGGATGGACAGTATTTTCGTGATATTATTCTATCCCAGCATGTCATTCCTTTTCTAAGAAACCCAAACAATGTTATGGATGTCGATCAGGTCACACTTCTGCACGATAAGGCCCCCTGCTTTAAGGCATTAGCCACTCAACAGTTGTTACGGAACCATGAGATCGACTTCTTTGGAAATGAAGAATGGCCAGGAAATTCTCCCGACCTGAACGTCTGTGAACACATTGGATCAGTTATAAAGGACAAGGTTGAATGTCTCTTGTTTCAAGAACCTGCAGCAAATCGATTTTCGAAGGATACAATGATGCAACACATTGAAACTGTTTTAGCAAATTTGCATAACGATCAAGATCTATTCACGTCACTTTTGGCAAGCTACCCAAAACGAATTCAGGCTGTCTTGGAAGCCAATGGCGGGAACACCAAGTTTTAATTGTTTCTCATTAAATGCAAGATTAAATTCTCTTTTGTAAGGTATGTTTAGTTTTACTGTACCTCTAATGGTTGAGGCCATGGCGGGGGAGCTAAGTTTATTGGAGCCCCGTACTATTCTATGCATAAAAAAGTTTTTGGCAACTGCTGTCTCGAACCTTCTACTTGTCAACTTACACCCGTTATTTCTAGTCCTATTACATTGAGATATTTTGAAAAAGCTATCTCTATCTATGTTATCGAACCCATTCATCATTTTGAAAACATGGATTAGATCACCCCTTAGCCTTCTAGTCTCGAGTGTAGTCAATTTTAACTCCTTAAGCCTATCCTCTTACGACTTTGACCTAAGCGACGGAATCATCTTAGTTGCTCGTCTTTGAACTCTTTCGAGTTTCTCTATATTTTTTCGCATATGCGGATTCCAAAATTGGATCGCGTACTCCAAATGGGGTCTAACTAATGATTTATAAAGAGGAACTATAATATCGCGCGATTTGTACTAAAAATTCCGAGCTATAAAACCTAACACTTTGTTCGCTTTATTGACCGTTGCTGTACTTTTTTTTCGCTACTTTTAAATCACCAGTGACCATAACTCCTAAATCTTTTTCCTGCTCTACGCTTGTTAACTCCTTCCCTGACATACTATACGCAAAATTACCGTTACGCGAACCTATATGTAAAATTTTGCACTTATCGACGTTAAATCTCATTTACCATGTGACTGACCAATCAACGATTTTATTCAGATCTTCCTGGATTTTACCTCTATCTTCGTCATTAATCGCCCTACTACCCAGCTTCGTGTCATCCGCAAACTTTGAAACTGTACTGACTAGGCCGACATCTAAAGCGTTAATATATATAAGAAAAAGCAAGGGGCCCAATACAGAACCCTGAGGAACGCCACTCGCTATTAGCCCAACACGACTCTGCTCCATCAACGACCACCCTCTGTTTCCTACCTCGCAACCACTCTTCTATCCAATTTATTACTACACCCCTGATTCAATGAGCCTTAGTTTTTTTCAATGAGTCTTTTGTACGGTACGGTGTCAAACGCTTTTTGAAAATCTAAATACACTGCATCAACCGCCCGATGACTATCGTAAACGTCAAACACGCTTTGAAAAAATTCTGAAAGATTAGTTAAGCAAGATTTGTTTCGCCTAAAACCGTGCTGCGTATTTCTAACTAAGTTATGCAATTCTAAGTGTTCGACTATATGATCCCTAATTATTGATTCCAGTAGCAACAGACGTTAAACTGATTGGCCTATAATTTCCCGCCGCACCTTTATCGCCTTTCTTAAAGATAGGTGTTACGTTTGCTAACTTGAAATTATCTGGTACGCACCCCTCAGAAATAGACGCATTAAATATCGTTGTTAGCGGCACAGCAATGCTATCTTTTAATTCTTTTAGTTGTATGGGATATATGGAATCCAGTCCCGGTGATTTACGCATTTTCATTTTATCAATATAACGCATTACCTCCCTTTCACTAACCACAATATTATCCAAAATATTACCATTATCAAAAGGTATTATGTCTATGAACATAGGGATATTCGTTACATCTTCTATAGTAAAAAACTGACGAAAAAATTCGTTTAACACGGTAGCCATTTCCTTGTTTTCAGAAACTAGCTCTCCGTTAACATTTTTCAACGGCCCCAAGAAACTTTTTACAGATTTCTATTGTTGACGTATTGAAAGAATCGCTTGGGGTTTTCTTTACCGTCACGAGCTATGGATATATTCGCGCTTGGACTTTTTTATTACACTTTTCGCTTCACGCCTTAGAGATATGTAGTTGTTTCGTAACCACAAATTGTCTTTATCGCACTTATGTAGCCTATAAGCCCTATCCCTACTCTTTATAATGTCTCCTACTCTAGAAATAAACCACAAGGGCTTGTTGTTTACTTTCGCGCGCTTAATTTTGTACGGTACACATTCCTCATTTATAGTCCTAAATACTGTTTCAAACGATTCCCACATTAGTTTTGCGTTGGAGATCCCCATTACGTTTTCCCAATTGACGTGTGACAATTTATTTCGAAATTTACAAAAGTCTGCGTGCTGGAAGTTAGGAATTTTAGTCGAGTTAGCTGGTTTCGAGTGACTTACTGAGAGGACAAACTCTACCATATTGTGATCGCTATTGCTTAACGGTTCTATTACTTGAAGATCAGTGATTAGCTTCTCATCCGTAGTTATTACTAAATCTAAAATACTGTCCAACCTCGTAGGTTCCCCAACCTTTTGAATAAGAAAGCTATCCTCGAGAAAATTAACTAAACGATTACCTTCCGCGTCTCCCTGCAGTGTATCGTAATTCACGTTGGCGCAATTAAAGTCACCCATAACTAAAGCCTGCTCACTACCTATTATTCTCTTTAGTTCACGATATAACGCTTCGTCCGTATCAGCTGTTTGAGTAGGGGGCCTATATATAACCGCAACAACAAGTTTGAAATCGTTCAATTTAAGTTCTGCTATAATCGAATCTATCGGTTCTGGAATTGTGTGCTTTACTTCTATAACGTTCGCAATATTAGCTTTCATATACAACATAACACCGCCTCCTCCTCGCCTACCTATTCTGTTTTTAACAAAAAGTCTATAACCTCTAATTTGATACTCCCCTACAAAGTCACGTGTTTCAGTGTTAAGCCACGATTCATTTATCGCAATTAAATCATAGTCATTACAAGCAATTAAAGAAAAAATTCGTTTATTTTATTTCGTAGGCTACGAGCATTTAAGGATAGAACCTTCAAATTGTTTGTAATTGTGACACCTTCGCGAGTGCAGGGGAAATTTGTAGAAATTACGCTGGGACCGTTCGAGTTACGGCAGCCTGAAAAGAAGAGACAGTATTATGAAATAGTCTTCCTAAGCGCGCAGCTCCAATGTCATTAAAGTGAAGTCCATCTCCGAGGAACAAGTCCCTCCTGCCGTAGAAACTGTTCCAAAAATTCGCAAAATGCACTCCTTCCTGTTGGCAAAGAGACTTTAGGTTATTGTTGATATAGGTCGCCTTGCTGTAGAAATCGCTACGTTGGATAATTCGAGGAAGTATACCTGTTAAAACAATCTTATTAGTTTCTTCCTTTAGTCGCTCTAGTAAGTCCCTGTACCTAGCCAGCAGTTCTTCCGATCTAGAATTTAAAACGTTATTAGTACCGACATGAATAACATACGTTGTGTCCTCAGAGGTAGCGTCTGTAAAATGGTCAACACTATTAGTTATATCCTCCACCCTTGCACCAGGGTAGCAGTAACGGCGCCTACGACGAGGGTTTCTTCCACAGAATTCCTCGAACTGCCCTCGAACAATGGAATCGCCAACGAGTCGTATTTCCGGTTCATCAGCATCTTTGAAACCTAAAACAGAAAACTTATTGTTTGTTATTACTGGTAGACAAGTCTTAGGTTTCCTCAATGGGGCTCCATTACGCACTCGAACGAAGGGTTGGGAACTAGGGGAAGAGAGAGGGCTATTAGTACTATTTATATTATTAGTAGAAACTGAGGCAGGAGGGGTCGTAACTGGAGTCTCAAGGGATTCTAATTTTGCGTTCAGGAGCATCACGCTTTCTTCAAGCCTCACTCTGGCCTCCCTCTCACTTTCTAACTCGTTCCTCAGGACTTCCATGCTTGAGCACCATCTGCAAACCCGCAAAAATGTTCCTGAAACGCAGAAACATGTTCTTGTAACACAAATTTATATAAATGAATATATAATTAAGCTACCGACGAAAGCTCTGATAATGAAAAAGTATTACTAAAACTTATCTGTCTGCTATTCGACCGACTGTTTTCTTTCCGTTTTCCCTTTTTCCCATGGTGGGTGACCACACTCTACTTGATCCCCTGAAGGAAAGGAAAATGAACCTTATGAAAGCACGTTTTCTGATAGATTTGAAAAACAAAAAAGGCAAACCAAGGGAATTTCAACCTTATGAAACCTCGGTTAGTAATAGATTCGGGAAACAAACAAGGCAAGCCACGTACACTAGCCTTGGTTTAATCAAATAATTTAGTAATGAATAAAATCAATAAATGAAATATATTCGTTAATGAATGAATAATACACTATTTTTTTTTTAAAGACACTTCAACGAAAACCACTTATTCAAATGGTAACACTGGACACTCGATAAATAATATAATATAATATAATATAATAATATAATATAATAATTCCTCTACTGAAAACACTGATCATACCCAAGTTGGAATATTGCTCGGTCCTAACATCCCCGTATAAAAAAGGAGACATTAGTCAGCTAGAAGGGATTCAGAGAAGCTTCATAGCCAAGATAAATGGGTGCAAAGAACTAAGTTACTGGGAAAGGTTACGTGAATTAAACCTATATTCACTGGAAAGAAGAAGAGAGAGATACACCATTATCTACAATCGGAAAATAATGGAGAAACTAGCTCCTAATCTTACTCTGAACCCTATAACCCTGCAAACAACAGTGGAAAGTAGAAAAGGAATACTGTGTCTTGTTCCCAAATTAAAGGCTAGACAGGGAACATCCTCAACTCTGAAGGAAAATAGTTTTGTTGTGAGAGAACCAAGACTGTTTAACCAGCTGTCCAAGGAACTAAGGAACACGAGTGGTGTTGCTGTGGACATCTTTAAAAAAAGATGAGACGCCTGGCTCAGAACAATCCCAGATGAGCTGGGCGTACCTGGCTATGTGAGATGGAGAGTATAAGAAACTAACTCTCTACTTCACCAGGCCAACTCGAGAGAAGAAACGACAAGCTTGACCTTCGTAAAATGAGGACTCATCGCACAGAACATTTGAAAGGTTGAAAGGTATATATATAATATATATATATATATATATATATATGGTGCTATTGACGTAGGTCCTCTATAATAAAGTAGTTAAATTAACTTAAAGCGTTTAATGGGTCACCACTTCGTTGTTAATCGGGGAATTAATAAAGTGCGTTTTCTTCCTTCAAAACAAAATAAATGATATATACAGTAAATGAGACCATAAACGTTGCAGTTGTTTGAATGCAAGTTGACAGAATGAATGAAAATTTAGTTGAAATGTATAAATGTGCAATTGAATAATGACCTATATTATAATAACACGGGAGGAAATGAGTCTTTATATAAAATTAGATGAATGACGCCAATGGGCCTGTTACAATGTTGTTACATGATGAGATCTAACGTGCCACTGACGTTTTTCTTCGAAGAGAGTCTCGCGATGCGACGTCATCTTGGTTGCTACTGTGTCGATGGAAACAATGGGTTTATTGTGAAGGTAGAGATCACGAAAGTATGTGAAGGCGTCTCTGTCGCTATATATATATATATATATATAAAATGGCACTCCTTATTACGTCACGAGTAGCTGAACACAACACTCCTTATAAAGACCTGTTATTGACGCTCCCATGCGCGAATCTTCAATGTTCGTGCGCGAGACTCGGGTCCTTCTATAGAAGACCGAGTCGAGCCACACCCGGCACAATTTTGTTACTTGAAGTACTCCAGTATGCAGTGTGCATAGACCCGTTGCCGTTAGGCAAAGTTCATCAATTCATCAGTGATTCATAATAAATAATGTAAGCTTTTGATTCACCTCATTATTCACCCAACCGAAGCTTACCGACCGTCAGCATCGTCAACATCTCGATGCCCGAGAGTACTTAGCGCTAACGCCGTGATTCCCCAGCCGATGACACGAACTCACAGTACCGATATAGGCCGCCGAGCCAAGGATCACACGAGTTATACGAGGAACCTCACATTATAACATATTTGGCTCCGGAAGTGACCAACAAGCACTCCGCCCACTACATCATCATCATAATAATAACAATAATAAATATTTCTACATATTTCTCTCTTAGTCAGAATCTTTAGTTCTTAAATTTGTTAGTGTTTGATTTATCTTATCGTTTATTACCTTCAAGTGCATTGTACTATGTAAAGGGATTTATATCCTGTTAATAAAGCTTGTTACAGTCAATGTGTGAGACCAGTCATTTCACGTAATGACTAAAAAATTCGGGCATTTCGCGTAATACATATGATCCTTAAACATAGGTAATACGCATTACTAACCTAACCTAACCAACCTAATCTAACCTAAACTAACCTAACCTTCACGAGGTCGCTTAATCGAATTACGCGAAGTGCCTGAAATTTTAGGCATTACGTGAAATGACTGGTTTCACACACATTGACTGTAGCAAATATATCTATAGTGGCCGGTTGACGGTAAACCGACTGTAATAAAATAATTGAGTAAAAACTGAAATGTTGACAGGGTCACCAGTTTGGTCTTTCTACCAAATAAACAATATTTAATAAAGGAGGCAGAAAGGTCTTTGTAGTCTTCGTTTAATTAGAAAATAAATGAATTATTTGTTTATAGCAATTAACAATTATTTGTACGGAGTTGTGCAGTATTATAATGAATGATTAGTGATAATAAAGAATGATTTTATATAAGTCAAGAAATAAGCGATGCAATGGTGATAAAAAACAAAATTAAGGTAATAACTAACAAAATATAAGGTATTAATTCACGACAATAAATGGGCTTTAACGGTATGGAAACGGTATGGAAACACTTCAGAGACCTATACGGTTAGGCTGAGAGTTTGTTCAGGTAACAAGGCTATGTAACAAGTAGTTCAGCACGACGAAATAAAACATTGTAGAACAAGTGAGCTGGTGGCTTATGCGAGGTTTACAGACCTGGTTCTTGATGATGAAGATAGGCTATGAAAGCGGGGAAACCTCCAAGCCGGCTTAACAACGCAGACTCGGGCCAGGTTGAGTTTTTGCAGAAGTGATGTTGCTACGACGGGGAGCGAAATAGTCGTAGGCCTGCAACGGTGATGTACTTCACGTAGGATCAAGCTGCGGTTCGAAGGTCAGCGGGCCGGCTGAGATCGAGTGGAGGTTTCGCGACGAAGGTCGGAGAGCGGGACGTAAGAGTGAAAAATGAGGAATGAGGAAGTTTTATAGCCGCTCTGAAGGCATGATTGTTTGGTGCGAACTTTTCGGGAGGCGAAGTGAAATTTGTATTTTATGTGGGTTTCTTCCTGTCCACATGTTTGAATTTCACCACCTTGTTTATATCTTCAAGTCATGAGGAGGAGGCGAGGAAAAGCAATTTCCGCTCTCTCTCTCATCATATATATATATATATATATATATATATATGATGCGCTTCGGTGGTGTAGCAGTTAGCGTCGCTAACTACGAATCCATCGGCTCCGGGATCGAGACCCGGTGACTAGTGATGTAGCGGATGTCATTTTTTTCACATTCGCGGATGCGGATGCGGATGAGGATGTTTGATTTCAACATCCGCGGATGCGGATGCGGACGCGGATGTCTACATTTTCGTTATTTTTTAGGATATATTCGAGATTTGTTGTGCTTAACGTATATAATAAGTTATTATATAGAGAGAGCTGTAGCTATAATGTAGTATAATTGATTAATTGTACAATAATTGCTGTACTTTTCTCTGAACATATAAAATAATATCAAGCATCTAACTAATATAGAAATCAATTAGTGAATTCGTCTGCAAATAAATTCGTTATATTTTGTCGAGTTTCAGCCACAATTAGAAACCATAATTGTGTTACCAGGATGCGGGACGTGAACCCAACTCAAATGCACCCCACCGACCTCTTTCCCCAACCTCCACCCTTATAGAAAGAGATCTTTAATTAGCTTGATAACTATTTATATTAAGTTTAAAGTTTTATTAGGCATATTTATAAATGAGTAATTAAAATAAAGTAAACTAAGATGTTCATCGTTTAATGTTCAAACTTAATTATAGGAAGGTTATGCTTAAGGAACATTAATTTTTCTGCCTTTTCTGCTGCCAGTCTGTTTCTCTTTTCATCATATATTAATCCAGCACTGCTAAATAATCTCTCGCTTGGTACGTTTGTTGGAGGACAGGCTAAATGTTTCCTTGCAAGTTTACTCAAGTATGGATAGATATTCTGCGTATTTTTCCACCAACTAATAGGATTGTCACATGCAGCCAGGCGTTTTTCTTGGTGATAGCTCTCGATCATTTTTACTACATCTTTTGACATCGCGTAGGTCTCGTCATTGCTGCTTGACTCAAGAAACTGAGAGACAGATTCTGTGATAGATTTGCTTGTTGAAGGTGTTGGTTCTGTCACTGAAACTTTCATTCTTTTGGTGGGTGGCGAAGCGACAGATTCAAGAGATTGAAGCTTTTCAACTGCTTTGCCAAGTGATGATTTAACTCGTTCTAATGTACTAGGTGAAAATAACTTAGCTTTGTAACGTGGATCTAAGTAGGTTGCAAGAGAGTAACTTCATACAAGAACAGCCTCTCGTCTTGTCGCTTGCATCACTTTTGCGCACAATGAACTAGTTCTATTAATATAGTAGAATTTGATAATTTCCGCTTATTAATGACATTTTATCTCAACGGTCCACATCCGCACGACATCCGCAGTCCAAAGTGCGGATGCGGGTGCGGATGCGGATGCGAGAAAATGTGCGGATGTTCCGCGGATGCGGATGCGGATGCGGACGTGACCTACATCACTACCGGTGACGGCAGGCGGCGCGCAGCAAAACCCAGCTGTTCATCCTTCCACACAATAAAGAGCGTGGTTGGTAGATAAATGGGTACCCTCGGTAGCCTAGTGGTTAAGACGCTGCGCTGCTGGTGGAGCGTGGTTCGGGTTCCACATTAAATTGTAGGTGTAAGGTGGAGTGAAAAGTTTGACCTTCGTCAGAATGAACAATTCGGGAGGAAGCAAACGAAAGTTTACCAAAGATACACACACACATATATATACACATTTAACTGCAATGACCACACAGTATATTAATGTATAGAAACGACGTAAGTATAGAGGAGCGTTCTGCACACGAGGAAGAGAAATAACGAACAAATGATTAAATCTTACAACGATTATACTAAGATTATTCCTGGATAGAATGATTTTATTGCCCCCCTGAAGAGGGAATCGAAAGACGCCTATGATTTGTAGTGCTTTCATGGTAGACGCAGATTAGGACCAGTATACTTGAATATGTGTAGAAGTAGGGGTCAGTATAAGGCGGCCATAAGGCGATGTAAACAAGAAGAAGAGTCTATTCGAGCATCAAAAGCCTGTGAAGCTCTCATAAATAACGATAATAACAAATTTTGGAAATTTGTTAAGAATCAAACGGGTGTCAAAAATGTCCTCCCTCCTACAATCGATGGGGTGTCGGGGGAGGATGAAATTGCAAAGCTGTGGAAAAAACACTATTCTAACATTCTTAACAGTGTGAGTAGGGATAATCTTAAGATAGATTGCAGCGAAACGATTGTGGGAGGGACAAGGGAAAATACTTTGATATCATTTTCTGAAGTAAAGAGGTTAATTAAAGAGTTAAAGACTGGTTCTGCGTCAGGGGTAGGTGACTTATCGAATGAGCTCTTAAAATATGCAAATGACGTAGTATGTCTGCATATATCATTGCTCCTATCAGCCATGCTTGCTCATAGCTATATCCCTGCAGAGTTCATGAGGGTATATATCTTGCCCCTGGTCAAAAATAAGTACGGAGACATTCTGTCCAGCAATAATTACAGGCTTATTGCTATCGCTTCCTGCTTCTCGAAACTACTAGAAAAACTCTTGTTACTCCGATTAAATGATTTCCTATGGACATCTCCTAATCAGTTTGGCTTTAAAAGGTCCCACTCAACTGACCTGTGTATCTATGTAATTAAAGGAACAATATCTAAATACATTGACAGTAATTCAACTATTTATAGCTGTTTCCTAGATATAAGTAAGGCATATGATAGGGTGAACCACAATATTTTATTTGCAAAACTAGAAGACAGGAAGGTTCCCATGTACATATTAAATTTATTGAAATGTTGGTATTCCCACCAATCTTTCACTGTTAGGTGGGGCAATGTACTATCCGAGTGTTTTGGCTCCTCTTGCGGGTGAGACAAGGCTCCTTGCTCTCCCCTATGCTGTTTAATGTGTATATTGTCGGATTAATTGCTTCACTTAACGAGGCAACAGTGGGATGTTGTATTGATAACACAAGGATAAATAACTTAGTTTATGCCGATGATATGGTGTTAATAAGTCCCTCTGTTAAAGGTCTGGATCGGCTACTAAAAGTCTGCGAAGAGTATTCGCAGAAAACATGATATTCTTTTTAATGTTACAAAAACTAAGGTTATGCAATTTCATCCTAAAAGCTGTAATCAGCCAGCTGATATAAGGTTTAAAATGAATGGTGAGGTAATTGAGGAAGTACATGAGTTTAAGTATTTGGGTTCAAACTATTGCCAGCTCCTTCAGTGATGACTCGGATATAAGAAAACAATCTCGAAGCCTGTGTGCTAAGGCGAATATGACCATAAGGAACTTTCGATTCTGTACAAGTGAAGCTAAAGACACTCTCTTTCGTACTTTCTGCAGTAATATATACGGACAGCAACTGTGGGTGAATTATAAAAAAGGTTCTGGCAGAACCCTAAATTTGCTGTACAACAGGTGTTTTAGACTCTTACATAAATTACCCCCGAGATGTTCAGCTTCGCAAATGTTTGCTACCCTCAATGTCCCGAGCTTCCCGGAAGTAACAAGACGCGCTCAATACAGTCTAATGCAAAGAATTAAAAAATCAACCAACCCGATCATCCAAGCTATCCATGAGTTCTGCCATTTATCCTCTAAGCTTTTCTTGGTACGAAAACGCGTCTGTAGCTCCACTTAACTTCGACATTACAGTATTATTTCTAATAAATTGTATATATATCTATCCTTAGCATATGAACTGTCATTGTATTAATAATATTTGTCATATGGACTATAGTCTGCCAATAAACCTTTTCATTTTCATTTCATTTTCATATATATATATATATATATATATATATATATATATAAAGGGTGATCCAGAGAAATGGGACCCAAAAGAAACCCTGTAACTCTTAAAGTATAAGTCCTTTTATAAAATCATACGCATCATTCGAAAGAGGATAGTTACAAGTTTGTACAGGATTGTATAGGTTTTGACAATACAAGACAAGATAAGATAAAAACAAAATAAAAGTGTTAGTTAAAACTAACCCTTCAAGATGACTGCATGGACTGTGGAACAGCTGCGTTTCATAACTGAGCAATATTATGAGCATGGAAGAAGTGTAGTTTCAGCTCAAAGATCTTTCAAGACAAATTTTCAGATGTCAAAATCACCTTCTAAGAGCTGAAACTACACTTCTTCCATGCTCATAATATTGCTCAGTTATGAAACGCAGCTGTTCCACAGTCCATGCAGTCATCTTGAAGGGTTAGTTTTAACTAACACTTTTATTTTGTTTTTCTTATCTTGTCTTGTATTGCAAAACCTATACAATCCTGTACAAACTTGTAACTATCCTCTTTCGAATGATGCGTATGATTTTATAAAAGGACTTATACTTTAAGAGTTACAGGGGTTTCTTTTGGGTCCCATTTCTCTGGATCACCCTTTATATATATATATATATATATATATATATATATATATATATATATATTGATGATGCAACTGGGCTTCAAAAGAGACAGTCCGAACCCGTTCAAACCACTATTTATCAGTTTTTACAAGTATAAAGAGTAAAGTTTAACTAAACTATATGTTTGTTTTAATACCTGATACGAGTAACGTTCTCATAATAGGTTTCTGGTATAATGTGCGACTTAACTGTAGAAAATAATATACTTGGATTCTGGATGGGTCCAAGGTAATGATAAGGTTGTTTAACCTCCGTCGCAACTTCTAAGGTCATATGACGGAGGGGACCTACGGCTATACGTGGGATCCGAATCATCTAAGAGTCGTTACATAACCTAGACGCGAAGGATGGTTTCCCATCCAACTACTATCCAGATCCAATGACGCTTAACTTCGATGATGAACGGGAAGCGGTGTTACGACATTGGCTATGTCGTAGCGTTACATACAGTTACTAACAATGCGCCATTATGCTAACAAAATGAAATAGGCCACTTAATAAAATACGATTAATACTGTATAATTCGTATTGCAGTTCTTAAATGTCACTGTTACGTTTTTCCATTATTCCATTCAGAGTTTTTTCACTGATATTACAACGTAAATAATAATAATAATAATAATAATAATAATAATGTGCTGTAATAGCACGACATACTATCGTAGTAGAAATTATATTTTTTGAAATGTATCAACAGTTTCTAATTATTAAATAACTTCTTCGTAGTAGTTCCGCGCGTTGTTCTCTCTTCACACGAAGGTCAAACTGGTGGCCCCACCTCTATACCTGGACTGGTGGAGGAGCGAGTTGCTCTCTTGTAGTCTTCATCAAACATAGCCAAGCACACCCGGCTCATCTGGTACCGTCCGGAGCCAGGGGTCTAGTCTTCTTTTGAAGAATTCTACGTTGACATCAGTAATGTTCCTGATCTTCGAAAGCTGGTTGAATAGTCTTGGCCCCCTGACAACCAAGCTATTTTCCTTTAGAGTTGAGGGTGTTCTTTGTCTGGCCTTTAGTTTGGGAACACTACAAATTCTACCTTTACTGTTTTTCAGTGCTGTTTGGGTGGTTACTGGGTTCGGCTTGAAGTTAAGTACCAGTTTTTCCATTATTTGCCACGTGTAAATTATGTAAATTATGTAAATTTGTTTGTTAGAACTATCAACATTTTTGCTTGTTCCTGGTCTCTTGTGCCCCCCTTGTCCTGGTATATATATATATATTTCTTCCCACCTTTTTGTATTTTATAAATGGGAAATTAAAATCTCCACAGAGATGGGGAGTTTAAGAACTTTATTAGGTTTCTGATATCAGCAATGGCATCCGAGAATTTTGCAGTTGGAGTGTTCGGAGGTCTGTAGATGACTATAAGTACCACGTTTAGTTTTTATACTTTTACTGCTGAAAGTGCCACGAAACTGTTTGATTTACTTATTATAGTCTCTGCCATATGACCCTCACGTACGTATATAGCACATCCACCTTTACGTCTTGCTGTTCTATCAACTCGGAGTAAGTTATAACCATCGATATGTATTTCCTTCTTATCTATGCAATATTCGCAGCAGGTTTCACAGTCTTCTTGGCCATTTTTAAGATGTGTTTCTGTGAGGCACGCGATGTCAGCCCTTGTTTCGTTAATAAATCTTTTCAGGTATGAAACTTTATACAGCGAGTGGTTCGATTTTAGCCCTTGAATATTAGCCAGGACAATACTTATGTTCTTAGTTTTGCGTTGCACCTTGCGCATTTCAAATTCCTTATCTTTCAGTGTCGCGTGTTTTGTAGCCCTTTGGTCCTCCGAGAAAGATCCGTTTCCGCTTATCTGTTCTGGTAGCTTCTTGCCAGGAAACGGTTGGGGTCGAGGGTTCCAACTATGTCGAGTGCATTGCTGTATGAGGCTTAGCAGCCGTATTGTATCTGCGATATTGAAAAAATTTGGTTCGCGATTTGTACACATAGGTTTCTTTTCGTTTTATATACATATATATATATATATATATGTATGTAAAGAACGACGCTTGTATAGAAGAACGTTCCGCACAAGATGAGGAGGGAGAACGAACAAATGAAAAATGAGGTAACCACCCGGGAATCGAACCCGGGATCTTCCGATTGCCGGTCAGATATGCTAACCACTACACCATGGGCCTCGATTAATCAGAAGTCGTAATTCTCCTACATACGAGCAGAAACCAATGCCCTGAGGGGGCACCCCTCGCATGCTGCACATATATACATTTTAACTGCAAACAACACACAGTATAATTAATGTAAAGAACGACGCTTGTATAGAAGAACGTTCCCGTTCACGTTACCTCATTTTTCATTTGTTCGTTCTCCCTCCTCATCTTGTGCGGAACGTTCTTCTATACAAGCGTCGTTCTTTACATTAATTATACTGTGTGTTGTTTGCAGTTAAAATGTATATATATATAATTATTTGTATACAATGAAGAGAAAAATTAGTAATGTCGATGCGTAATTATCAAATAAAAGATATTTTTAATTGCTGTTTTCACATTCTACTTTGAATTTGTGTCCTTTGTTATCCATTTTGACAGTAATAAAAATGCTTTTGTAGTGTGTGTGCGTGTGTGTGTGTGTGTGTGTGTGTGTGTGCTAGCCACTACGCTACGAGGGAATAAAAATTAATATAACCTGATTTTCAGTGGAAATTTACTGATTTCAGAATTACCAAAATTTTACAACCTTACTCATGTTTGTCAATATTTTTATGTGCCATTTGGAGGAGGCTTTCCTTAGTAGTTATCTAAACATTTTAGATCTATTCTTTACAAACGATACGTAAACGACACATTCGTCCTTTTTAAAGATAAAAAACGCATAACGCTTTCCCGCTCAATACTGTACTTACAATGATATTAATATAAATACGTGGGCACATATACAAGCATACATATATGCTTTAAAATTTGAATGTGCACGATGACTTTATGACTTTATAATGTTATGACTTCATGAGATTGACTTTTATGTAACATTGAGAGTAGACTATTGAAGGTCGCGCTTCTGCGCTTTCAAAATTAGGGAATGTCTGCGCATATCAACATCTTTATTGGTGTTGAAATTTAATTTCCAGACATGCAGCTGAATGCGATTTCATTTGTCCTGCAGTTGGCGCTATATTTTCTAGGGTAAAATAAAAATCTGTTATGCATTCCCTTTGTAATTTCTCTTCAAAGAATGCATCTCTGTCAGGTACCTCTTTGTCACTTTTTGAGGTACTGAAAACTGATTCGTAATGCAGAGACGTCAACCTTGAAGTATGAAAATCCGTGAGACTTTGCCTGATTTTACCTGTGCCTGATTTTGATAACTGGAAACATATCCCACATAAGGGAGTGTGAGACTTAAAATCCGTGAGTCTCACGGAAAATCCATGAGAGTTGACATGTCTAGTAATGGGGTCTCAATGTTTCAGATATTCCTTTTAAATCGTCGCTCAGTTCATTATTTATTTTCCTTAAGAGTCCGATAGTGGCGAGCATTCTTGTTTTCCTTTTCGCATAGCTATAGAAGTATAAACGTATGGACTATACTGTAGAAGTAGTAACTCATTCCTTTTTTAAGCACTTTTGTTAGTTTCCTCAAAATCTTTAATGTTTCACATTATATATTGGAGTTAAACTATTTTTTCCCTTTTCCCAAACGGACGGTAAATTTTCCACAACTATCCAATGCATGGTACAAAAGATAAGGACGAATATAACTGAAATATTTCTCTGTACGAATACTTATGAGCACCACTGTAAATGGTTAGCGTTAATACTACCTCCTTTACTTGGGAATACCCATATTTTCAATTCTTATGATTTTGTTAATAAATTAAAAATTGGTAAACATCAATAATTATAAATTTTTATCTCTCGATATTCATTTGTTATTCATTGAAGCCACAGCAGATGAAACCATGGTATTTCTTTCTAGAAAATTACCTGAGTTCGACTACTAATTACCTTTAGACCATAAAACCTTCAGAGATCTTATCAAAACTCGTGTTAAAAATAATGTCTTATCTTGAGAAAACAGTTAGTACAGATAAAGTTATAGCCTCACTATGGGCAGCCCCCTCTTACCTGTCTTTTGTTGTTTATTCATGGACTATTTTGAAACCGAAATGATGCCCAGAATAACCCATCTTAAGTTTATAGTGCAGTAGCTTAGACCCTGATTTTTGAAGTAAGTGGACATTCTGGACAAAAGCACCAAACTTGGCTCAAATGTTGTTCAGGACCTTAGCAACCAATTTTTCCCCGGAACCAAGACGCACAACCCTATCTTGGCTGCCATTTTGGAAATCCAAGATGGCTGCCAGCTAGAAATCAACAAACTATTGTGAGGAGTAATTGTAAATAAATAGTCCCTAAACCTACATATTTCGATGCCAGGATTGCTATAAAATAATCAGAATTACCCTTAAATGTTTATTTAATGTAAAATATTTAATAATATAACTATATATGTGCTTTTCTGTTTTGCAGGTGATTTGTGAACATGGATTGGAGCAAATGCATGGTTTGTCAAGAGAGCAAAGGTGAGACTCTTAAATGTCCACTCAATGCTGTGAGTGGTAAAAAAACTGAAGCATATGCAACATTTATGGAGAATGTCAACGCATTCAAGAATCTTGGAAGACTACCAGTTCCTCTTCTTTTCAATGAAGAGGTGACTGTTGAAGATCTGGTTCAGAATAAAGCTGTGTGGCACAAGTCATGCCATGTTAAATTTAGTAAAGAAAAGCTTGAAAGGGCTACAAAAAAGAGAGAAAGGGCGGATGAAGGTGAAACCAGTTCATCTACGGGGAAGCGGGTTCAGCGGCATCCTATGGACAAAGCAACTTGTGTGTTTTGTCAGCAAACACATGGGCATCTTCACGAATTCAGTACATTTGGCGCTGACGTCAATTTACGAATGATGGCTACAGAACTCAGTGACACAGAACTATGTCTAGAATAGGAGGTGGTGATCTCATGGCCATTGAAGCCAAGTATGGAAAAATAGGTCCTGCTCCAACCAGTAGCCTAAACACAACCTAGGCTATGTTGAAGATGGAAGACCTAGGCCAAAGATGAACCAGCCTAACTATTTGTCCATAAACAGGACTTCCATACTCTTTTGTTAAACAATTACAGCTGAAATGTCAGCTTATTTAACCTAAATTTAATAACCGAAGGGAAATTTATGAACTTCTTACCTTGAAACTGTTATGAATTTTATCTCTTGACACCACTAAAACATTTTTATTCCGGCTTTTTCCGTCGCTGTTCTTATGCTTAATCAGCTTATGCTTATTCAGCTTCTCGCCCTGTTATTCTGCTTATCCCGATCTTTTTCTTCTTCTTAAAACCGTGTTGCTATTTCTAGCCATGGGATCTTTTTTTCTTTTCATCCCATATTTGTTTCTTCGTTGGTGTCTTTTTAATTTTTCTCAGCAAGAGTTCATGTTCTCCTTCTGAGTTATTTTTATTATTATTATTTATTTTAATGTCAATATGGCTTATCCAAGATTAGGTGGGTCTTCCATTTCGGTACTCCCAAATTTTCCATACATTGGGGCCAGCCAGAAAGGAAAAATTGCATGTGAAACCCAATTTTTTCTTTAATATTTATTAATCTTAGATTACCTATATTTTATGTTTTATTTGTTATTCCATTTTTGTTTTTCCTCACTTTTTAATATAAAAAGTGTAGCATTTTATAAAGTCCTCACCCTTTTCAAAATGAAAGGGTGTTGCATTTTAGTTTATTTTCCATAGGAAATATTACAATACTCCAGCCCTTATCTTTTGTTGTAACATCTGCCTAGCTCGTAGAGCAGTTGAACGTTGTGGTCTACTATTTGTGGTATAGGTTATTGTAGTAGTAGGACTAGTTACATCATTTATTGAACAGGTTAGGTTTGGTATAGTTTGGGTCAAATTTTGATCATCATCAGAATCTATTATAGATTCATCATCTTGATCATTTTTGTTAACAGTAGTTGGTCCTACTTCTAGGGGGTATAAGAGTGATACATCTCTTATAGTTTCACCTGAAGCAGTTTTAAGTTTTACAACCCTGGTTAATCCATCTTCCCCAGTTTTTAGTTCTAAAACTCTACCTAATGGCCAACACTGTCTTGGTGTATTTTGTCTAATTAGAACTACATCTCCTACCCTAATTTTATTAACCCAGTCTTTGTTTTGTATATATTTATGTCTTTCTCTCAACCCAACAAGGTATTCATCACTCCATTGCTTTTTAAATTTTGTTTTTATATTTGTTATTTGTGATAATCTATTTTGCAAATCATGATTATTATCACTCCAAGGTGGATCATCCAAGGAGATATTGTAATCAGGTAGAAGGTTAATGACTTCTCCCTTAATCAAATGATTTGGGGTGAGAGGCTCTACATCATTAATATTATCCCCTACATAAGTAAGAGGTCTGTTATTGACAACATTCTCAATTTCACTAATGAGAGTGAGAAGTTCAAAGAATTCAATTTGTTTTTTACCTATTGATTTCTTTAGGCAATTCTTTATTGTTTGGATATTCCTTTCCCAGATTGCTCCATACCATGGTGATGCAACAGGGATGTATTTCCATTTTATTTTGTTATTTTGTAGATATGTTATGGTATGTGAATTTTGTAATATGTCATTTATTTGATTTTCACCAGCCTTGAAATAGGTTGCATTATCTGTCCAAACAATTTTGGGTACAGAATGCTTAGCACAAAATCTTCTAAAGCTATAGACAAATGATTCTGCGGAGAGATCACTCACTACGTCTAAGCTGACTGCTCTAGAAGATGAACATGTGTAAAGTATGATGTACATTTTTTGTTCTGTTGTTCCCAGACCAACAGTCAAACTTCCTGTATAGTCTATGCCAACTGTTTCAAAAGGCCTATTAAAGGTGACTCTCTCTGTTGGCAAATCAGGAGGATTGGTCTTCCTGAAAGATCTGGAATGAATCCTTTTGCAGGTGACACAGTTATTCAAAACTGTCTTTACAGTCATTCTGCCTTTGGGTATCCAATACAACTTTCTAATGGCATTTAATGTTTGTGGAACGCCCATGTGATAAAGTTCATTGTGTTTCTCTCTAATAATTAGGGTTGTAATGTGATGGAACCTAGGAAGAAGAAGGGGTTGTTTACTGTTATATGTGATTTGTGATTTGTTTAATCTACCCTTACATCTTAATAAGCCATCTTTGTCAATGTAAAGATTCAAGTTTATTACCACAGAGGGTACTTTGTTCATTTGTTTACCAATTGTTAAAAAATCTATTTCATTTTTGTATTCTGTTTGTTGTATGTGGTTAATCCAATATTTGGTAGCTAGACTTGTATACATTTCATTATCATTATTTCTTTGTTTATTTATTTTCTTTAAACAGTTGTGAATGAATCTGAGACAGTAAGATGTTACCCTTACAAGTTTGCCAAAGTCAGAATAACTGTTATAATCTAATAGTGGCTCAACTTTATTTGTGGTTATCATGTTAAGTTTTACATTAATTTGTTCTGCTGGCCACATTGTTTCATCCTGAATGAATTCAGGTCCATGAAACCAATTTTTGTTGGATTTTAGTAATTTACAGGATAATCCTCTTGTGAGAAAGTCTGCAGGATTTTGTTTTGTTGGAATGTATCTGAAGGTTATGTCCAAATTTTGTCTAGCTTCTTTAATGTCTCTTAATCTGTTACGGACAAAGATGTTTTTTGAGTTTAACTCATCAGAGTTGATCCATGCCAAGCAGATTTGACTGTCAAGCCAAATATATGTAGTTGTGATGTTTACATCATAATAGACTTCATGGAGAAATACTGTTATTTTTACAGCTAGATAACCCGCAAGTAGTTCAAGCTGAGGAATAGTTTTCTTTTGTTTTAAGGGTGTTACTTTCCCCTTGGCATAGATCAAATGGCTGCCATCCTCACCTACAAGGTAAGCGCAACAGCCATACACCTTTTCACTGGCATCACCAAATACATGCAAGGTTTGAGGTGTATCTCTGTGTCCACAAACTCTGGGAATATTTATGTTTTGTAATTTATTGAGATCTTTAGCTAACCTTTTCCAGCTATCTTGTTGTTTATTGGTTATAGGATCATCCCAGTCTACTTTCTGTTTCCAAAATTCTTGTAAAAGAACCCTGGATCTGATAGTAGAAGGAAGGAGTAAACCCATAGGATCAAATATTTTTGAACTTTCGGATAAGATCTTTCTTTTTGTGTTAGCTGTTGTATCTAAGGTGTAGCCTTTTGTGCAGAGTGAGTCATGAACTTTAGAATCTGAGTTCAAATCCCAGATCATGCCTAATGTTTTCACCCTGTTTGTTGGTTCTGTTAATCCTTTGTCTTCTGATTTTATTTTTTGATTTAGTCTCTCATTATTTGTGATCCACTCTCTTAATTCAAAATTACCTTCTTTCATTATTTTATCTGCTTTTATGTAAACTTCATTTAATTCTGACTCTGTTTTGGTTGATCCTACAAGGTTATCTACATAGAAGTGATCTTTCAAGAACTGAACAGTTAAATCATTTTCATCATACAAATTTAAGTGATGTTTGATGGTTAAAGCCAGTAAACTAGGACTTGCATTTGCTCCAAACAAAACCACATTAAATTTAAATGTTTTAAACCCTTTATTTAAGTCATATGGATCATTAAACCACAAGAATCTTAGTTGATCTTTGTCATAGTTATTTTTCAGATGAATTCTCAAAAAAGCTTTGCTTATATCACTTTGAACTGCATAGTCATCTAATCTAAATCTTAGAAGGATTTTTACAAGGTCTGAAATAAGATTAGGCCCCTCTATGAGACAGTCATTCAAGCTATGCTTATTGCCATCTTTAAGACTACAGTTATACACAACTCTAAGTTTTGTTGTGGGTGCATCCTTTCTATAGACTCCTGTGTGAGTAAGATAATGGCAGTTGTCTTTTTTAAAGGGGTGATCTTTAACTTCTTCAATGAAGCCTTTTTCTAACTGGTCCTTGAAAACATCATCATACATTTTAATTCTCTTGTCATTTTTTAATCTTTCATCAAATTATAGAGATGACCTTTAGCTACCTTTAGATTATCATTTAATTTTGGACTATTGATCTTCCAAGGTAGTTCAATTGAATAATGGCCATTTTCATACATGATGGTGTTTTCAAAATTTTCAGCCATTAATTGATTTTCATCTGTATGATCACCATCTTGCACCCCCACTGACTCTAATAGCCAGAGCTGTTGTACACCTTTATCTAATTCTTCAGTTGTTAATGATTTATTTAATATTTCAGTATTTATGTCATTATTTGAGTTGTGTAAGACCTTGTCATAATAGGGCAAGTTTGTTAGTCATATATTTTTATTTTTCATTGTTATTTTATATTTATCTATGTGTCCCAGTGGAGCTATACCCAGAGCTGGGCAGTATTTAAATACATTTGTATTTAAATACGTATTTAAATACATTTGTGTATTTAGAACTGTATTTATAAATACATTGTTTTTCATGTATTTAAATACAGTATTTAAATACTTTAATGAGTATTTAAATACAATGTATTTAAATACTCAAAATATAAAAATGTAAATACTTTTACTGGTTTAATACACGTTCTGTACTAGCACAGTACGACGCGTCGACAGTGTAGTACAGCATGGTTCATGTTTCAACGTGTCAGTTCAATCAGTTGTGTGCCACTCTTAGTCGAAAGCGGTTGATTTCTTTATCGTGTGCGTGTCATGGCTTCAACAAGCAATCCGGTGAATCAAACAGTGATATATCTGCAGATAACAATTTAGTGCACCCTCTGTTTGATGGAAAATACTTTAAAATTAAATCTAAAGACGGTAATAAGGTAAAATGCACCTGCTTGCTGTGTAAACACGAAGTCTCTGCTGCAAGCAATGCTACAACGAATCTGTACACTCATCCTTTATCAAGCATTTTATATTGTTGTTACTCAGGAATTAGTGAATGCATATGTTAAAATTTGTATGTATTTAAAATGTATTTACAAATGTATTTAAATACAATTGATGTATTTTGTATTTAGTATCTAAATACATTCGTAAAATGTATTTAGTATTTAGTATTTAAATACATTTCTCCCATGTATTTAGTATTTAGTATTTAAATACGTTCAATGTATTTATTGCCCAGCTCTGGCTATACCCCAGTGAGTATCTAGAGCAATCCCATCTCCTATTCTGACTATGCCCTTCTGAATTAAGTGAATATAATCAGCTCCAATTAACATTTGAACATTATCTATTATATCATCATTTAAATTTCTATCTGCAATTTTATATTGCTTTTTAAGTTGTTGTATAACTTCTTTTAAATTTGGTATTTTAAATTTTTGTTGACCAACTTGTTCAATGACTACTACTTCTATGTGTGTTGTTTTATTCTCTGTGTGTATATCCAGATCTAAATTGACTGTATTATATTTTTCTTTCTGTTCATTTTCTTTGACAAATGATGTTATACACAATTCTTGTTCATTTTTATGAGTTTGTAGGCCTAATTGATTAACTAATGATTGATCTACAAATGTTTGTTGGGAACAAGAATCTATTAGACATCTTATAGGAGTTGTCCCACCTTCTTTATTTTTTAAATCCAAGGTTATTGTAGGTAGGAGTACACTAGAATTTTTATTGACATTATTTATTGATATATGTCCATTAAATGTTTTTTCATTTTTCTTTAGGTTTTGTTTATTTGAATTTTTAAATGAATCACAAAGACAAGAGACATGATTTAAACTTCCACAATTAACACATTTGAATCTTATTTTTGTTTTGCAGTCTTTGTTAGTATGTCCTGCACCTGTGCATTTAGTACAAAGGTTTAACTGAGAACACCTATTTATCCGGGATTCTAAGTCTACATATTTAGTACATCGTGTGCTATAGTGATCATCAGCCGAACAAAATTTACACTTACGTACAAATTCTGTCGTAACATTAAAATTTCGTAGTGTAGGAGTTAGACCTATCACTTTTTGTTCTGATTTGTCTTTTTGTTGTGGTTGTGGTTTTGTTTGTATTTTCTTTGTTTGTGAATCAATCTTTGTTTGTGAATCAATCTTTGTTTGTGAATCAATCTTTGAAGATTTGTACATTGACAAAACATTTGGAAATTCATTCCTTATTTCATCAAGAGTAGGGTATGTATTTCCCGTTATTCTTTGGAAAATATCCCTAATTTGGGTAGGTAAACAATCAAATATTATGGCTTGGATAAACCATGCTGATTTCTCTAGATCTATATCATTATTTTGTAGATGACCTAACATGCATTCAATTTCACAATAGAAATTGTACAGATCCTGATGGTTATCCTTGGCTGGTTTTATATTTTTTAATTTTATTGCTAAATCATTTACTATTTCTTTTTTATTTAGGAAATTTCTTTCTAGTAATTTGAGAGCTATTTTATGAACTGCCAATTGCCGGTAAGGCATCAACCAGTTTTAGGGCTGGGCCCTTTAAATAATTAAGGAGATAACTGAATTTGTCAACATCAGATATATAATCTTTGTTGCCAATTAAACTATCAAATTTTTCTAGAAAAGACTGAAATTTTGTTCGATCACCTTCAAATATTGGTACTTGTAATGTTGGTAACTTGGCTTTTAGTTGTTTATTGTCATCATTAGAAATGGATACATTTCTGAAGGCCTCAATCAAACTTTGATTTGTAGCCTCTAAATTATTTGGTAGATTATCTAAAGCAGCATATAATTAATTTATGTGAGAATCTATTTCAAAAATATTCTGTTCTTGTTCACACAAAAGTGCTGTATATGTCTCTTCACCAACATTTAACGCATCAGTTTCTGTAACAATTTCCTCATCTATAATTATTATTTCCTGTTTAATTCTATTTAAACCACCCAAAATAGTATCATAATCCCTTTTATTTGGATTTTCTTTGCTATTAAAGGTAGTTAAAAGCCTGGTAATGACTCCCTTCCTTGCTGATCTCTTCCTTTTTAATAATTTAATTTTTGCCTCAATTGCTTCACATTCAGCCATATTTTGTTTATTTTATTTTTCCAAAATTAAGTCCCCAAAATCCTAAAACCCTTTCAACTCTATAAATAAGCTTTTTTTGGTTAAATAGGCTAGGCTTCTGATTACCCTTATTCTAGAATTTTACCACATTTATGACCAAATGATAAGTTTTGAAGCATTTGAATTATTTCTTATTTTTTTTTTAGTTAGGGCTTCGTAATTTATTATTATTATATGTAGTAAGTATTTGAAAAAGCCAAACATGGAATAAATTCTGTTCAGATGTCAAAATGTTTGATAAGGCGTAATTTTATTATTTTTGGTTTTAATTTATTTTATTTTATTTTATTCAAGGTTAAGGTTTTCACAGCAAATAACCCTTCCCCAACACGGGCCACCAATTTTAGATATGGAAAAAATAGGTCCTGCTCCAACCAGAGTAGCCTAAACACAACCTAGGCTATGTTGAAGATGGAAGACCTAGGCCAAAGATGAACCAGCCTAACTATTTGTCCATAAACAGGACTTCCATACTCTTTTGTTAAACAATTACAGCTGAAATGTCAGCTTATTTAACCTAAATTTAATAACCGAAGGGAAATTTATGAACTTCTTACCTTGAAACTGTTATGAATTTTATCTCTTGACACCACTAAAACATTTTTATTCCGGCTTTTTCCGTCGCTGTTCTTATGCTTAATCAGCTTATGCTTATTCAGCTTCTCGCCCTGTTATTCTGCTTATCCCGATCTTTTTCTTCTTCTTCTTAAAACCGTGTTGCTATTTCTAGCCATGGGATCTTTTTTTCTTTTCATCCCATATTTGTTTCTTCGTTGGTGTCTTTTTAATTTTTCTCAGCAAGAGTTCATGTTCTCCTTCTGAGTTATTTTTCATTATTATTATTTATTTTAATGTTAATATGGCTTATCCAAGATTAGGTGGGTCTTCCATTTCGGTACTCCCAAATTTTCCATACCAAGTATCATCTGCAATGCTTGACATTTTATCGGAACCGTTACCGCTCACTTTTGAGACAAAAACAGAGCAAGGAAGAAGGCTATGAAGAAAACTTGATGAAAGCAAAGGCAATAAGTTGAGGTCGTTAATCATGTAGAAAATTGCGTGGAAGAAGGAATCTTTCAAATGAAGTTTTCTGTGCTATTTGATCTGTATCAAAAAAGACTTCGGGACTTAGGTATTAATAAGGAAATGAACAGAGGACGATTCAGAGAGAAGATTCTGGAGTATTTCCCATATGCCCAGGAAGTGAGTGATGGCAAGAACAAAATCTTAGTTTTTCAGCAGGGAATTCAGGAAATGCTCAGAGAGACAAATAGACAGAATTTTGAAGGAGATACTATGATTCTTGCAAAAGCTGCTAGAATCATACGCAAGGAAATCGTCAACTTTACTGGATTCAAGTTTGCAGGTGCCTTTCCATCTGGTTGTCAACAGGAATCGGTACCTACAACCTTGAAAACCCTTATATCTATGATCACAAATGGTGCTGACGTGAAGGACCAAACACCAGAAGACTCCCCTGCAACTCTCACTGTCTCGCAACTTATCCTTTTTAATTTTAGGAACAAGCATACATCATCATCTAAGGTTCGCCATTCTTTGGAAAGAGAACCACCATTGCCTCTGTATCTTGGTCTGAAAATTCATACTGAAATTCGGTCAAAATCATTAATTACACAACTATATGAATTGGGTCTCAGTGTGAGTTATGACCGAATTCTTCAAGTCGAAAGCCAACTTGCAACAGCAGTGTGCCAGAACTTCAAGACCAAAGGAGTGGTTGTACCAGCTCAGTTTCGTCATGGACCATTTATTGTTGGGGCACTTGACAATCTGGATTACAACCCATCTAGTACAACTGCCGTTGGATCATTTCATGGCACAGGGATTAGTCTGTTTCAGTTCCCAACTGTCTCAAACTGTGGAACCAAACAAGGTGATCTTGTGCTACCTTCTCTAGGTTCAAAGGACTTGGAGTTACTCATGTCCTACTCAATTGTACCAGCTGTTGCAATGGACAAAACCAAGGTAGAAGTCCTGAAGTTGTCTAATGTGTCTGACCCTATTGAGGGACACTACCATGAAGCATGTTTCCAGGAAAAGGAGTGGATGAAAGAAGCGTTCAGGATCTTGGAGAAAGACACGATAGGGAAGGGTGATGTTATATCATGGTCAGCATACCACGCTACAAGGCAAGAACAAGATGAAGATCAAATGAAAACCCTTTCCTACCTCCTTCCCTTATTCCATGAAAAGGCCGCTACTCCAGCGATGATCAAGCATGGAATGAATGTTGTTCGGTCTGCTACTGAATTCCTTAACCCCGGGCAAATACCAGTTGTTGCATTCGATGCACCCCTATATGCCCTTGGTAAATTCATTCAGTGGAAGTGGCCAGACACCCACGGAGAAGACAAGGTCATCGTCATGTTTGGAGGTCTACATACAGAGATGGCCATGTGGAGAACGTATGGAGATTATCTAGAGGGATCTGGGTGGACAAATGCCTTGACACAAGCAGGCATTGCTTCGGCAGGAACTGTTGACTCATTTCTTAAAGCCTCTCATCTTACAAGAACCAGACATGCTCACCAGGTAACAGCTTTGACATTGGCAAAGCTGCAGCATGAAGCCTTTATGGAAACTGTTGGTCCCTATGATGACAAGACAAAGGAAGAGTGGAAGAAGAAGATGGTTCAGGTCAGTCCAACATTCCAATACTGGGAGACAATTCTTCAGATGGAGATAGACGGCCTCATATTCATACGATCACATCGTGCAGGAGACTTTCCATTGTATGTAGAAAGCTTGAAGAAAGTAGTTCCCTGGTTCTTTGCTCTTGACCACCAGAATTACGCACGTTGGCTTCCACTCCACATCCGGGACATGAAGAATCTCCCTCAGCCAGTTATGAATGAGTTTTCACGAAATGGACACTGGGTAGTACACAAGACCAAGAAGAGATTCTCAGCCATGCCTTTAGACCAAGCGCATGAACAAAACAATGAGAAAGTCAAAGGTTCAGGAGGCGCGGTGGGTCTGACTGAGAATCCAGTGGCATTCAAGAAGTGGATGGTAGCAGGGCCAGAACAAGCCAGATTGATTACTGAATATGAAGACGAAAACCTTCCAGAAACTGAAGACAACAACTTCCACCACGAAGAAGGACTATCTACACAGAGAAGATTCAAGGATCATGTTTCTAATCTCGTTGAAGTCTTCCGTGATATGGGAAATCCATTTTGTGATAATGGGAATGAGTTACTGGCCTTAGACACAAGGAATGTCATGGATGAATCTGTGGTCCATACAGTGAGAACTATAAAGGATTTGGGTAAGGAGCAATATAGCCGATACTACAAAGAAGTTGTCACAGATTGTACAAGGTCAATTCATACACCGATCAAGAAGAACTCGCTTGCCCTCTTCAGATGTCCTCGGCCGAAATCTCAGGTACGGAATGTTGGGGGAATCCAACTACTGAAGAACGATGTTGCTCTATTCTCTCATCTGTATATTGTTATGCAACATCGGCATAGTGACATGGATGCATTCTTCCAACACGAGAATCACCCCTTTCCTTCTTCCCTATCTGATGGTGGGAAATTGCGGTTTGGGAAAAAGTCTGACCTACTGAAAATCATTACATTTGAAAACAAGGACAACCCTCCAGATCCTTTTGATGTGAAACTTCTTGATGGAGCTGCCATCGTCCATTTGCTGTCTACTGCAGGTGTTACCAACTTTGAAGAGTATGCAGATCGTGTATTCGTCCCTTATCTCATCAAACAGTTAGAAACTTGCCAGCGAATTGACATCGTCTGGGATACCTACACTGCAAGCACCTTAAAAGAGACTACCAGAGAAAAACGGGGAAAAGGAATCAGAAGAAAGGTTGAAGGAAAAACCAAATTACCCCTAAATTGGCATGACTTCCTTCGAGACTCTAGAAACAAGCAAGAACTGTTCGCTTTCCTATCAGACAAGGTTGCTGCAATGGAAGTTCCTAACAACAAAGAAGTTGTTATTACATCAGGACCTGAAGTCATCATCAATGGGGCCGACCGCACAATGCCAAGATGCGACCATGAGGAGGCAGACACTAGACTGTTCATTCATCTTCAAGATGCAATAAAGGAAGGGCACATTAACTGCATGATCAGAACTGTAGACACGGATGTTATTGTCATTCTAATAGGAAAATTCCATCACTTGACGTCCATAAGATCTGAAGTAAATATTTGGGTTGGTTTTGGCACTGGGAAAAACTTCACTTACCATCATATTAACACAATCTGTGCCTCTTTGGGTGAAGAGAGATGCACATCCCTACCACTGTTTCACTGCTTCACGGGATGTGATACAACATCATCCTTTTACGGAAGGGGCAAGAATACGGCATGGGCAGCATGGCACCATTACCCTGAGGTAACACAAGCATTCACATTCATGGCACGAAATCCATTTGCAGATGTTGACGCCGAAACTCCCCACTTCAAGCTTCTTGAACGGTACACAGTTGTCCTCTATGACAACACCAGTGACATTGAACGTGTAGATGAGGCAAGAAAGGTCATGTTCTGTCAGAAGGGAAAAGCTATGGAGACTATCCCACCAACTCAGGATGCTCTTCTCCAACACACCAGGAGGGTCACATACCAGGGAGGAATATGGTCGACCTGTGAGAGAAGTGAACAGAATCTTCCAACTCCTGAAGGATGGGGATGGACCTTTAGCGAAGAGTCCCAGTCATGGACACCAGTTTGGACCACAAGACCAGTAGCATCTAAAGCTTGCAGCGAATTGGTCAAATGCGGCTGCAAGAGCAAGAGTGGATGTGGCACCAGGTGTGCTTGCAAGAAGGCCAGGTGGAAGTGTACAGAACTGTGTAGCTGCAACTGTGCAGTTTAACATATAGCGTCGAGCGGGGTGAGTTGGGACAGTTCGGGACAGGGGGTGAGTTGGGACAGTAGGCATTGCAATGCTAAATGCCAAGATATTTCCATTTTATGGTGCCCATTTAATAGCCCTGCCCTTACTCTACAAATGTTGTTAATACAAGTTTTCTATAGAACCACGAATAATGCATGAAAATTGTGCAAATATGAAAGGGTAGCATTTTGACCTTTGTAGAATTTCATTTTTTAAAATGCACATATTTTGCCAATTTTCCTCTCCCACATTCAGTTATAGAGCTAAAGGTCTACTTTTTGGTGGGTGAAATCTTCAATTGTTATAGTTTCGTTGATTTTTCTTAAACATGGTTTTCTTGAACATGGTTTTTGTGTTAAAATATTCACGATTTTCACTGTATATGTTGTACGAAGTGTGATTTCTGCAGTAAACATACTTCTGATCAGCTTAAAAGTTGTTTTATTGATCTGATCATGCCAAAAAACATATAGTTTGATGCCAAACATGCCAAGGGAATTCTCTATTGAAACTTATATCAGAAATTCCATTTTGTCTATGGCGGCCATCTTGAAATCCAATATGGCGGCCAAGTAATGGTCTCTGAAGGTGGTTCCGGGGATATTTTTAATTGTTGGTCCAAAATATACAAGTAGGGAAAGTTTGGTGCTTTTGTCCGGATTGTCCACTTCAACTTGTTTAGCTGCCCTACTATTATGGAGTCTATTGACGACATCTTTTTACTGTGGCCGGAACAACAAAACATTGATGAAACTTTTAAGAAACTTAACTCATTGATTTCATCATTTGAGTTCAAATCTGAATATGAAATAAACAGAAGTTTTCAGTTTCTTGGCACTCCCATGGACCCATACCCAAAACCAGTAATGCAGACATATCAACTATCACGGATCTGCCGTGAGTCTTACGGATTTTAAGTCTATCTCACGGTCTCACTGTCTCATTATCATCATTATTATTATTAATAATAATAATAATAATAATAATAATAATAATAAAATCGGGAGAAAATGTCTCAAACACGCTTATGTGGGATATGTTTTCCAGTTATCAAAATGAGGCACATTGAGAAATCTCACCGATTTTCATACTTCAAGTCCAAGATTGACGTCTCTGGTAATGGTAACCTTGAATTAATTAATTATCCATCTATCCTAAACCCACAGACTCTAAATCCTTCATCCATTGCTTTTGGAGTCACAGTAATCATCTAAAAAAGTCAGTTATCTCGTCATTGTTCTCGGATCTTACAGAGATGCTTCGTGCTTAACATTATCCAAAATAGTTTATTAATATGTATTATTAATATATATTATTTCACACGTAATGAAACTAGGAATAGCGAGTGTCGTAACAATAATGATAATACTAACGACAGTAATGATGGAAATGTAAATACTAAAATAGGACATATATTATTACGCCACATAATAAACAATGGGAAAAGATAAAAAAAAAATTAAAATACTCATATATTAATTATAAAATAGATTTTAGTTTCTATTTAGATTCTTTTAGGGTGCTACTGTAGTATGCGGTCTACCTACGATTCGGCGGTCTACCTTTTAATTATAGCTTCTTATCTTGTTTACTAATTGTTTGTTTACATCCCATTGTCAATCGCCCTTGACGATTGGTTAGGTTTAGTCATGATATTTTCGTTAGTTTTAACGAAAATATCATGACTAAATCTAACCAATCGTCGGTAGACCGCATACTACAGTAGCACCTCTTTTAGTTCCTCAAATAAAATAAAACAAATATGGGAGCTATTGAAGAATAGGGACCCCAGCCTTCTTTAGTTAGCTTTATCAGGCAACGAAAATATCATGACCTAACCTAACCAATCGTCAAGGGCGTACAGTTAACCTAACGATTGGTTAGGTTAGGTCGTGATATTTTCGTTAGTTAGCCTTATAAGCCTAACTAAAGAAGGCTGGGGTCCCTATTCTTCAATAGCTCCCAAATATGAATAATAAGTCCGTAGTAGGTATTTACAAAATTCTTTGTAGCAACTGTCAAATATAAACTTTACTCGTAGTATATCGGATACGCAGGAAGAAGGTTGAAAAAGCTATTGAAACACCGCAAGGAAGATGTTACGTTCTCTAACGAATGCGGTACAAGGTAGAAAACCGCAAGGAAGATAAGTTTACTAACGAATGCGGTACAAGATAGATTTAATAGTTTTTAATTCAAATAATTACGTTAAAAGGTTGATAGCAAAATCCGCTTTAATTAACACTGTTCCAAACTGCACCAATCAAAAAGAAACGCCAGGTTTGACCTGGCGTTTACGAAAGTCAAAACCAATCATCGATATTCATATTCAGTATTCGAATGTAGCTTTTGAAGTATTCCAATTCGATTACTCGTGTAGGAAAAGTGGATCACCCGAAGAAGATCAGGGCCCCCAGCTTCAATTACTAAATGATATCTTCGTTAAAACTAACGAAAATATCACGACTTAACCTAACCAATCGTCAAGGGCGTACAGTTGACCTAACCGGGCATTCGATTTAATTAATGATTATATTTGGTACTGTAAAGCAAAAAACAAGAATACACGGGGGCCCTGATCTTCAGGGGACCCGAAAAAGTCAAAGTATTCTTATTCGAATACTTTGACAAAGTATTCAAATTCACTGAATATTTTTATGAATATCTATTATACGATTTTACTCCACGGCAGTCGAAAATGTCTTCTTCAACTGCCATATTCAAAAACCGTCACTGTAACTCTGTAGAATGTAGCTGGTCTACATATTGTCTTGCATAATTATGTCCTTTCATAAAATGTATTTGTTTTAATAATAATAAAAACGGAGCAAGTGTAGTTTACGTCACTCTGTGGTGCCTAGTGTAGTTTACGTCCCCCTGTGGTGCCTAGTGTAGTTTACGTTCCCCAACTTTGTCCGCGGTTACTTAATCAAATAAAACGTTAAAACTAACGAAAATATTACGACTTAACCTAACGTTTTATTTGATGGATTCATTTAAAAAAATGTCTCTTAAAAATCCTAGTGTAGCTTACGTTCCCCAACTTTGACCTAGTGTACTTTGTGTCCCCTTTTGCGTCAGGGGGACGTAAACTACACTTGCTCCATAAAAACTAGGCAAACACGTATTGTTTACTCGTGTTTCTGTATTTGGACTCGATTTGAAAGTATTCACGAATACTTTCAAATATATTCGTATTCTCATTTGTATTCATGCAGATATGAAGTATTCGTATTCGGAATACTGAAGTCCTACATTCGCTCCATCCCTGCAGTGTGAATGAATACTGATAAACAACTCTCTAATAAAATGCTTTACTTTATTTAATTATTGTAAACGTGTGTTTTAAGTTATCTTATTCTATCTATCTATTTATACAGTATATATATATATATATATATATATATATAATATATATATATATTATATATATATATATACTGTATAAATGGATATATTTTCAGCAAAATAGAAATAGATAGGGACTTTTGGGCCACCCTGTAAGTGTATATATATATATATATATATATATATATATATATATATATATATATTATATATATACACCATCTTTTCGCTGAAATAATGATATTTCTATTTTATTTTCTACAGGCCATAGATGATAATGGATGTACAAAGCGTGTGATGGTAGCAACACTACGTATCGAAGGGGAGAAGTGCAAAGAAAATCGAGAAAAATTCGAAAGATTTCACAGACGTGAAATTCGCGAGGTGGTCAATAAATTTAAAAGAATAGGATCTGTTCATAACTTCATAATGAGGCAAGAGCTGGACGTCCAGGTACCTGTCAAGAAAATGTCGAATTGGTAAGAGATGCCTTTGAAACAAATTCTAAAATGTCAGCTCGCGCAGCATCACGTAGACTGAGCGTACCAAAAGTGACTGTTCTAAGGATTTTAAAACCAACATTAAAAAAGAAAAGTTACCATATTCAAGTGCTACACGAGTTACACGAAGAGGATTATCCAAGACGAGCTGCCATGTGCATAGAATTGAAAAAATTCATACCGAAAACTTATTAAACCACATTCTCTTCAGCAATGAGACGACATTCCACGTATGCGGAAAGGTTAATTGACATAATTGTCGTAATCTGGGCTAGTGAAAAACGAATCGAGTTCTACGAATGGGGGTAGAAATTCTCCCAAAGTTAATGTCTGGTTGGTTATGACGAGATCGAAGAGTTACGGACCTTTTTTCTTTGCAGAAGCTACGGTAACAGGGCCAATTTATTTTGACATGCTTCGGCAGTTTCTTGAACCCCAGCTTCGTTCAGATGGCATTCTCGAAACTGTTGTCTTTCAACAAGATGGAGCTCCATGTCAATATACAAACATCGTTCGGGCGTACCTTGCTGAGCTCTTACCAAATCGCTGGACTGGACGTGGTGGAAACGGGCCCTGGGCAGCACGATCTCTGGATTTAACACCATTAGACTTCTTTGCGTGGGGCTTTATAAAGTCTGAGGTTTACGAAACAAGAGTTACAGACCCGTAGGATTTGCGAACCCACATCATCGCGGCAGTTGCTAAAATAACCCCCAGACCTGCTTGAGAATGTGTTCCTCAATGCGGTGGACAGATTTAAGATTTGCAGAAACACCGATAGTGCTCACGTCGAATCTTAGACCTAAGCTTGATAAATAAATACACATCTAATTATGTCACTACATTTTTATCCTAAAATACTGTTATTTCAGTAAATATAGTTGATGATATTCCGAGGAGAAAGGACCCTTTCTTTTCTGCTTGTCAGAATACTAAATTAAAAGTGACTTATTACTCAGTGATTTAAATTATGTCCATGGTTTATGTCCATGGTTGTGGTTATAAAGTGTCACGGCAATCACGGTGATAATTCACTGAGGAAAGTAAAGTAAACACAGTGATAAAATAAATAAATATATAAACATATCACGATTTGAAAATATGTAGCGAGCTTAATCCTTTAGCGCCCAGTATCACTTTACTGATTTGTTCTGGTTAACGCCAGACAATTTTATTCAGTCTCGGAAAAGCCCTCCGGGCGATAAAGGTTAAACTTCTCTGGGAAGCTGTTATTATTAATTTTATTATTACTCGATTCATTACGTGTATTATTTTGTTAGTTCTTTATTACCATTTTGTTTGCCTTTAAATGTATTATTTAAATAGTTGTATTGTTTATTACCTCAATGGATACTGTACTTCTTTATGGGGGGGATTTGTCTCCTGTCAGTAAACGTTATCATCATTATCATTAACACGCGAGCAAAGGCTGAGAAACCAGGAAGATGCTCATAAAACTCGATACGTTTCAGGTTCCCGAAAAGGAGATAGGATAGGAAAATGGAGAAGAGAGAGAGAGAGAGAGAGAGAGAGAGAGAGAGAGAGAGAGAAGAATGGCGAGAAATAAGAATCCGAAGAATAAATAAATGTGAGAAATACTTTCAAATCAGGAAATTTGTACAAGTTCCCATTTTGGGAACATAAATTTCAAATGCTGCGGGACTTTTCACATACAAAAAAAAATTGGAAAATTGAAAAAAATTGAAATTTTATTCTATCGATAAAATGTGAATGGACTCATAAATACTCAGATGAAATGAGCAGACATATTAATTTTTTGTAACTATCCAATCTTTGGTTCACATATCCGTCAGTAAAGGATTAACGAACACAATTTATGCCTTGACGACTGCTAAAATAACGAAAATATAATTGCGAAACGACAACCGATACAATCGGAGGCTCGAAATGCATTCTGCGCAACTCATTTAAGTAGTATGAATGCATCAATATTGAACAGAATAAACGAGAAACTCAATGCCCGCAAAAACGCCCCACCCCACCACCCAATAGGGGAAAAAGAGAACCAAAATCAAGGTCCAAGGTTTTCGTGATGCCTGGACAATGCGTTTGAAAGATTGGTGGTTATAGAGAGGGGGAACGATGGATTGAGGAAGTTTGTTCCAGAGTTGACCGATTGAGTAGATGCAAGGATAGGATCACGCGTATCAAGTGCATGGAAACGAATGGAAAAGTCTTACAAATTGAGATGGAAAATAATGAGAAAAAAACGGAAATGGATCAAAATTTGTTTGAGGAAAGAAATTCCACTAATAACATCAACTAATATACCAACGGAACGCAACAATGTGACAGAATACGCTGCAAGTAGGGTACAGAGTACAGAGCACTGAAAACAACACACTTCAGAGAAGAACTGAAGAATGCTAGACGAAGGAATACACGCAATACAAGATAGTAACTTCATAAATAAAAATGAAAGTACACCAAAATCTAAAAAAATCACTGAGTTGGAAAGAAATAGAGGGGAACTAAGAGAGAAAGGATGAATCGAATACATTTCAGGATGGTTAAGTCTGAAAACGTGAAAAGATCCAAAAGACGGACCCTGTGCGAATATTACAAAACAGGTTCGTAGCTGCCCAAAGACCTAAGAAACACGAAGGGAGTTGCAGAGGACATCTTCGAAAGAAGACTAGACGCCTGGCTCAGAACAATCCCCGATGAGCAGGGCGTACCTGGCTATGTGAGGTGGAGAGCGCAAGAAACCAACTCACTACTTCACCAGGCCAACTCGAGAGGAGGGGCGACAAGCTTGACCCTCGCGAAATGAGGAATCATCGCGCGGAACCTTTGTAAGGTTGTAAGGTGTATATATATATATATATATATATATATATATATTATGGCTCCAGATGCATATATAACCACGTAAAAAAAATTTTATACATGATGAGAAATGGCCTATTATTTTTATAGCTGTTGTAATTTTAATGTTATAGTGCTCTCTGAATTCTGCATCCGACTACATTATTACTCTAAGATCCCTGACTTGTGAGTTTGGTGTTATCTCTTTGGCTTGCAAAGTTTTGTATCCTTTATTCTGTAGCACCTCGTTATTACCATATCTTAGAAATTGGACATTTTCTTTGTTGAATATCATATTATTATCTTCTGCCCACTTGAAAAATGTTTCAATGTCATTTTGTAATTGTTCTGTCACCTTCGTTCGATATTTCTTTGCATATACTTTGTGTCATCGTCATTAATAGCTGCATCAATGTCTTGCAATCATTATTATAAACAGCAATGGAGCTAATACTGTACATTGTGGAACAGAGTTCACGACTTCCGAGACTTCGGATTTAACTTCATTTACTACCACTCTGTGTTCTTTGACACAGAGAATTAAATATCCATCTTCGCAGCTTTCCAGTAATTCCTGTATTCCTAAGTTTCTGCGCTATAATTCCATGGTCATATTTATCGAAGGCTTTAGCAAAGTCAGTGTATATTACACCTACGTTACATTCAAAGCACTTTATAAGGTGGGAGGTGAGAGCTAGTGGTCGTTAATTCTTAAGCAATGCTCTGTTACCTCCTTTAAATAAGGAGGCAATGTTAATGTTCTTTAATAGAAGTGGAATTTTTCCTCTGTCGACTGAATTTCTCCTTAGTAAGTACAGAGGGTTATCAATACTCTCTTTACATTTATTCAGAAACGTGAGCCTGGCCCTAGTGCTGAATTTTCTCGCGTTTGTGATAAAGCCTTCATTACATCTCCTTCCGGAAACTCTAAGTCTATTAGGTTCGTGACCGAACTTGTTCTTGGCTGATTTGTATTATTATCAAAAAATTAATCTGGATTTTCTACTTTCTTCTCGAACTCAGGGTGCTAAACACGAGTTAAATTGTTCCTTAGTGAGTTCGCTCATTTTTGGTGGGTCATTTGTATATTCTGTCGCCCTATCTATCAACGGACCAATACTCTCTTTACACTGCATTTTTCGTTTCGCAAACGTATAGAAGTATTTTGGGTTATTTTTTATGTTTTCTGCTATCTTGTTTTCCTCTTCGTTTGTCTTATTGATGAATGTCTGTTTTAGGCCCACTTCTAATTCGCATACTATTTTTTTCTAGTTTGAGTCTCCTTGCTTCAGTTCTGCACCTGTGGAGATTTTTTGCGGTTTGTTTCCGTCGTCTAAATAGTGTCCTGATTTTTTTCTCAAGCTTGTTATGTTTCCTCTTTTGTCTCTTTAGAACATATTTTTTCAGCACCATAGGTTTAGTTTAATTTTCTACTATACAAGTATTTCCTCTGGAGTCTTCCGGTGAAGTAGCAATTCCCAAATTACTTTCTTTAAATCTTCATTTACACTTTTCCAATCTACTTTCTTTGAATTTATATTTAAACCTTCAAATATTCCTTCTAACTCTGGGATGCATTTTTGGACCTCTGGTTGCTAACTTTAATTGCATATCGATTAGGTTAGGGTCGGAGAAATTTGTGTGCGTTACCTTTTTATTTATTACTATCTCATTGTTATTTTTCAAAATTAAATCCAAAACATTGTCTTTTCTACTGGCTTTAAGGATTTTCTGGGTAAGTCCATAATGTTCCATAATATCTAATGGCATTATTGACTGGGTTTTATCATCTTTTGTAATGTTGCCATGAAACTTCTCAACATATATACAACTTCTTCAATTTTCTTCCATGTTATGAATGGAAAATTAAAATCCCCACAAATTAAAATATTTGGTGTTGGAGTTTCAGATAATTTTGACATGTTTTCTATTTCATTTGTAACGAATTGGAGTTCACTCTTTGCGGTGTTTGGTGGTCTATAGACGTTCATAATGGTTAGGTTCAGTTCTTTTACTTCTAAAATAATAACTTCGACTGTGCTGTTTGATTTGCTTACCTTCACCTCACATGTGTATGTTTTTTTTACGTAAGTACGTATATATACTTGTTTCCAAATACTGAAGAATATAATGTGTATATATAAATATACAGGGTGGGCCGTAAGTTTCCATACATAGGAAAATTTAAATACGTGCGTCGGTATTTGGATCAGCAGTTTCCGGATGCTTGGATTGGTCGGCGTGGTCCTGTGGAGTGGCCTCCCAGATCCCCAGATCTCACCCCCCCTTGATTTCTATCTTTGGGGGCACTTGAAGGCCATGGTGTATCAGGAAAAGATACGAGACATAAATCATCTAAAGGAACGTATCACCAACGCCATTACAAGCATAACGTCAACTGTGCTAATGCGTGTTCATCAACAGTGGGGAACACGTATTGAAATGTGTTTTCAAAACAATGGCAACCATGTAGAGCATATTATATAAATAAAAATGGTTGTCCATAAAAAAATGTTTATTTTTCCTATGTATGGAAACTTACGGCCCACCCTGTACGTATATAATTATTTGCACGCAATGAATAGAAAACTTAGTAGTTTTCGATGCGTAACTATATATATATATATATATATATATATATAGTTACGCATCGAAAACTACTAATATTAGCGATTATTTTACAGAATAGTACAGTATTCACGCAACAAAGCCTCTTTTCAATGAACAAGGAAGCATTTTTTAAAAATAAATCTAGAGTAGTTTCCTTTTCCAAATAGAAAACAATCTATTTTTCTTAAATTAATATTAAACTGTGGAATACGCCTTAGTTCATCAAGGGCAAACTATAGGAAGCAATAATTGTAATTAATTGCACACGAGCAAACTCATTTATATATACAGACGCCTCTATACCGGGCCCGTAGCCAGAGTTATAACGTTGGAGGAGCAACCAAACAGTTCGGAGAGCTTAAAGATTTGCATTTTTCTTACACACCTTTTTACTTTGCTTCATACATAATCATAAACAAACAAAATAAACAACAACAACTTTATTTTCAGAAAAGCACATCAAGTATTTCTTTGATTTGACATTCAATGTTTTTAAAAACATATCAAATTATTGTTTGTTTGCGGATTCCTTTGAAAACTCTGATAGCACATACTCTACTGAAAGTGCCACAGTTTCTTCCTTCACAAATGCCAATTGAACCAGTTGGTATTTTTCTGGCACGGCCCCTGCACCATCTGTCGGGTGTTAGTATTTGAACAACTGTTAAGAAGCTGACCTCACAGGTCGCAGCAGCGCAAAAAAATAAACATCGGAAAAGGCTGATTCATACTCCTTGAACCATTGCAGAAATTTGTCCAGCTTTGGGCATTATTCAACTCACTGTGATGCGTCTGACAATTTCGACAATGACATGCTTTTAGCAACAGCAACCTCATGACGGAGCAGTAATTTATTAAGTACAGCTCCGGTCTTTTCGACCACCGAACATAATGGAAGCAAATTACCAAATTCCAGAAAATTTATTACCTTCTGTAACGAAGGTATAAATTGAACAATGACTGATTGGTTGGTCATTGACATGAGTGGAAGTGTTCTTTGGCTTTTGGGGCATGGTGAGGTTTCTGGATGTCGTCCCTCCAGCTTTGACATTATGTCCTGAAACTTGTCTGTAGTTCGCATTTTTTAAATTTGTGAAATTGCTTCGCTCAAAATTTGGTAACCTGTGACCAAGGTGCATGATCGTGATTGCAACATTTTGTCAGCCAGCTTAAGGAGACAGAAATTCACTCGTGATTTCTCAGTAAAAAATTAAACGCTCTTTCTGGATCGCAGCTTGTAGTTCATTTGCCGTCACAGCTAATTCCACATTACTTGTGTCCGAAGCAAAGTGTTCCAGGGTGGACAGAACGTTGTCGAAGTTCTTCAGCGAAGATTTAGTTGTCTGTAATGGCCAATCACCGCTGCTCCATAAGCCGCGGCATAGCCGTTGCGTGCTTTAAAAAAACAGCTGAAGCTTTAGGCTTAGCCTAAAAAATACAGATAAGATTGCATACGCCAAAGAATTCACGCACTTCTGTCAATTGTTCACAAATGTGGACGACAACTAAATGCAGCTGGTGGTTAAAACAGTGAATGTAGGAAATATCTCTATAGATTTTTTTTTCTCCAGTTTTTGCCTCGACGCCACCATGTTCGCCAAAAATTAGTGAAGCTCCATCGTAGCCCTGTGAAACTGTGCAAGGAGAAATTTCAGATCGAGTTCTTTAACTGCCGATAGAATTTCTCCCAAGATAAAACCTGCATGAGACTCGTTCAGTTCATAAATTCCAAGTAGTTTTTCCTTTGTTGCTTCTTGATTGTATATGGTTGTATATGGTTGTATATGGTTGTAAATTTTGACTTGGTCCGCAATCGATATGGACCGTGACTTATTTTTGGTTGGCAAGGTACTGGTAGTGATGGATACCGTAATGAAATTGACTGGATTCTTTGGATCTGATATATTTGCATGTCGGTTATAAATAGATATAGAGTGTAACATATTTGTGGATAGTAGTCTATTATGACTTGATCCTCTGGATCGAGAGATTCTATCTTTAGTTTTAAATCGATAATTAATTAGTTTTAAATTGATAATTATTTAGTTTTGTAAAATTGGTTGTTGTCAATGTACAGGCAGTTTTTTACGTAGTGGAGCCACCTCGATGGGCCGAAGTGGCCCTAGTGTGCCCACTATAAAAATTTCTCATGTTCTTATGTTCCTGTGGTTCGGAACCCACGTAAAATTGTAGGTCCCCTCCGCCACCACGGAGGACATGCGCAATACACAATTAGGAACGCAGTTAGGTAGACCATGAGTGGATCCTAGGGTCTTTGTTGGTTTGAAGCATTATAACATTATAACATTATAACAAATCTGATAAAGACAGTGACAGAGGAGTTCTACACCAGATTCATCGCGAGTTTCATAACATCTGAATGTAAATAATCCCGTATCCTAAGATTTCATATCACGAACAACATTCTTATGTATCAAAGATGCCATAATACTTATTATTTCGTTTTGAAATTGTGGTGATGTATATTTTGCATTTTCTAGAATAGTCTTTGCTATTTCTCGTAGCTTAGGGTCTAGGTTTATTGAATATTCCATCATTTTGAGAAACATACCTGAATGCAGTAATCCCAGATTATATTTATATTAATTGCTTAAGGATGATAAACCTTGTTTTACCAGATTAAAAATGTTATATAAGGCCTAGTGATTTAACGTTAAATAGATACTTAATAACCTGGTTGGATATTAATCAGTGTCGGGCACGTTACGATAAAAAAATAATGACGTTACTTTAGCCGTTACTCGCCCAAAAAAGTAGTGTCCTACTCCCTACCCAAAACGTTACTTATTTAAAAATGTAACGAGTAACCACTCGTTACTCGTTATTTTAAAAATACATACCTGTATTCTGTATACAATACACGTACATCGTATATTATATATATTACAGGTGTTCGGAAAGTCACTGTGCCCTTATATAATTAATGTTAATTAATGAAGAACTGACAAAGGTGTTTCAAAATAAAATAAGACGGGTCCAGGCCTGTATTGCTGTTAAAGGACATCACTTTCAACACCTTTTATAAGTTCTGATGGTCCCATCCATAACCTCTATCATATATGCAATGTTATTGTACGCTATTAAATAAATATAAGTGCACAGTGACTTTCCGAACACCCTGTATATACGTATACAGAATTGAACTACAAGCACTGAACTCAAGACAAAAACATACATTGTGAGGTTGGTGAATAGCCATAAAAAGCACGACCTTCATTTTTACCTTTTCAATATTCAGAGCAAGAGTAACGTATGACTATAAAAAGAAATGCAAATGACCCAAAAACTGTAATTAATAACTAGCATATCAATCAGGGTGACATAATAAACAGAGTTGTTACTATTGTAACAAGATATTCTACTAATTGCTATTGGTTGTTTTCTACTCTTAAGTACGTATATTAGTAGAATTTTACTGAATTTAAAAAGTAACGAGTAACACCCTGTTTTGACTCAAAATTTAACGACGTTACCAAAAGCGTTACCAATATTGAAAAGTAGTGTCGTTACCAATGACGTTACTAAAAAGGCAACGTCGTTAATAACATCGCTACTAGTAACGACGTTACTGCCCAACTCTGATATTAATTAATTATCACAGGCCTGCGATGGTTTTGTTGTCCGAAATATTTTATCACTTATATAGTAATTTTTGCACGCTGATTCCGGAAATAACATTCATTTTTCGCCATCACGTACAGATTTTTCACAAAATGTCATATTTCGTACTACGTATGTAAGTAATTTTCATTAAATTTGGATTAAAAACTACTGCCTATAAATGCTTATAAATGCTTGGTTTCACCAAGACATCAAAGAAATGGAGAATAGATATCAGGGAAGGTGAGACATCAGCATGATGGCTGATTATTGCTGGATGTTGAAACGGGATACTCCAAAATTATTACGTAAAAGAAAAGGAACAGCGCGTACATTCGAGACTAAAAGGCATAGGTTACAGCCAAATAGCAAATCCTGGTCTAGATTTATTTATACTTAACTTATTTAAACTTAACTTACATCCAAAGTTAAAAACATACATGATAATATTGTCATGATGTGTCATGCTTGTGCTTATTATCTACAGAAGCTAAAGCTAACAAAGATCCTAAGATCCACTCTAAGGTTAGCCCCAGAGAAAGAAGAAAGTAAGGGGTTAAAAGAAGAGAATATGGGGTTAAGTAAGTAGCAAAACCTATCACTCGTGGATTAAAATTCATTCAGAAAAAGAGAAAGAATGACACCATCATTATCCACCGGCCACTGCCGACAAGTCGGAAAAATAGTCGAAGAGAATACTTCCAGCTGTTGCAGACCGGTCCTCTACTCCCACGCTTCTCAAACTAGGGGTCGCGACCCCTCAGGGGGTCGCGTAAATATTATTGGGGGTCGCAGAAACATTTGAAAATATTATTTTTTTCATAAATATACAGTGTTAGTACCTATTGCTTTTATGACATTGAGTGAAGGGTCGCGAAAAAATTTGTCTGATCCAAAGGGGTCGCAAGTGAAAAAAGTTTGAGAAGCCCTGCTCTACTCCATAGGGAGGTAGAGGATGCAGCCCACTCTGCCGGAAAGGGGTGAAAGATGAAAAGAAGTAAAATAAGAATGCATTACAAACCACGCAACACATTCTTATGTTTTTGTATTGTAGCTGAATGGTTTCTCTCTCATCCCGTTACTATATGAATGAATTGAGTTATCGCTCTAAGCTTTCGTCACACTATTTACGTTTAAAGCATGAATGGAAGATCACTTTAAGGAGTTGGGGGAGCAAAGACCCCTCAATGCCCTCCCCATGACTACGCGTCCGCTCTATACTGCGCAGATAAAAATTACCTTCAATACTTTACGACATATTCTCGATAAAATAAAGTGTGTGTGTGTGTGTGACTGTGTGTGTGTGTGTGTGTGTGTGTGTGTGTGACCTGGATAAATTTTGTAGTTTTGCAAATAAATTTTCTTTTTTAATGAGGAAAAATAGGTTAAGAAAAAAAAGGTGAACTGAAAGCAAAAATTAAATTTGACATTTCAAAGCGTAAAAAATAGTAAATAACATTCGCAAACGTAGGAATAAAGCTCAAACAACAACAATAATAATAATAATAATAATAATAATAATATCTTCATTTGTAAGATTAAATATTACACTACTACACTTTACAGTAATTACAATAATAATATGTGTAGAGAACACATTTAGTTATTTCTAAGTACAGTAGTTTAGTTCTTAAGCTTTAGGCCTTACTGGATTCTCAGATTAATTAGAAGATAAAAGCATCTCATATTTACGTAGTTAACACTTGACACCATAAATATTATGATTAATTATTATATAAAACAAACTTCGTAGTCGTGATTACGAAAGATATAAATAGGATTAATTATGATTATGATTACGTGTAAGATAACCCAAGTTTTATATTTATTTTAGGGTAATTTTTTTAGGGTAATTTTTTTTTGGAGGGGGATGATTTTTTTAGGGTAATTTTTTTTTGGAGGGGGATGATTTTTTTAGGGTAATTTTGTAGGTGACACGTGAAATGAAACGTGTTAAAAGAGCTTAACGAACGTGCAAATAACGTTCACAAACGTAGGAATAAAACGTAAAATCCGTCCAAAGGATTTATATAACGTGTAAATAGCATACAATTAACGTATAATAATACCACATTCATAAAAAATGCGTACATAACATGCTATTATCATGAAACAATACCACACAAACACATGTTCCTAACAAGTATGGATAACAAGCAAATAACGGGATATATATATATATATATATATATATATATATATATATATATACACACACACACACTTACCACATTGGTGTGATAACAGAAGAAAGAGTAAAATATTGCAAATAGCGTTCCTTTTCTTTAAATTAAATTCCTGACTCGCCGACATATTTAATTCTGAAAAGATAATTAAAAAAATTTGTGAACGTCACTAAAATTAAGTAAATCAATTATTATTATTATTATTACACTGGTCAACAAAGATTTTTCATCAGAGTAAAATTTGTGGTGGCTGGATAGCATTTTTCACGCTGATTCCAAAACTGCATTCAGATGTTTTCTAGCACGTATAGTTTTCAAGATGAAGGCATATATATAACTACACAGATTTAACCATTTTAAATAGGCAAAATACTAATATTTCAACATTTGATTGTGTTTATTTTATTGTGTTTTTTTAGTTTATTCATCTTATTTATTTCAATTATCTTAATTATACATCTTATGTATTTCAGGTGTGAGCTTTTACGTCTAGCAGCATTGTGATTCAGGCAACAACGCCGTGCTTTGTGTATCAAAAGATCAGTCCAGTCCAAGAACTTGTTGTGTCAAGTTGGTGTACATTTTTTTTGAATTTATAGTTTGCTCAGGTCAGTCAACATGCCTCGACAATGTAAGAATGACCCCGACAAGTTCTGTTTCGTATGCGGCCAGTTGACAACTAAAACACAGCGACGAAGTATTACAACCGACATTAAGAAAATATACAAGCTATACTTTGGTTGCCATCTAGGTGACCAAGATAAACCATGGGCGCCACATCAAATCTGTTCTGGCTGTTCAAATGGATTACGTGATTGGCTTAACAAAAAGAAAGCTTCAATGCCATTTGCCATACCATGATATGGAGGGAGCCGAGAGATCATCATGAAGACTGTTATTTTTGTAGTGTGAACTTAATGGGGTTTTCTGCCAAGAACAAACACCAGATTGTATATCCAAACTTGGATTCAGCACGTAGACCAGTGAAACATGATGAAACATTGCCCATTCCAATTCGCCAAGTGATAGGCTAGATTCTATCATAGATGACATGGAAAGTGATGAAGGTGCAACTGGCGTTTCCGGACCATCTACAGAACCAGAGTACACTTTTGAAGGTAGACATTTAGAGCCTAAAAAGTTAACCCAAGGACAGTTGAATGATCTTGTTAGAGACTTATCCTGTCTAAAGAGAAATCAGAGCTTCTCGCCTCAAGACTAAAGGAGAACAATTTACTTGAGAACAATGTTCGTATTAGTTACTACCGAAAGCGGAATTTTGAATTAACAGCATTCTTTTCAGTAGACGGTCCTCTCTGTATTGCCATGACATCAATGGACTATTTACAGCCATATCTCAGACGTATGTGGCATCTGAGTGGCGCCTCTTTATTGATTCGTCGCAGAGAAGCCTGAAAGCAGTTCTTTTGCATAATGGTAATATAATGTCATCCATCCCCATTGCCCATTCCGTCCATCTAAAAGAGACATATGACAATATGGATATACTACTTAAGGCAATCAAATACGACAGTCATCAATGGAATGTTTGTGGAGATCTAAAAGTTATAGGAATGCTTATGGGTATGCAGTCAGGATTCAAAAATTTTGTTGTTTCCTTTGCCTGTGGGACAGTCGCGCCACTATAGAACATTACACCAAAGTGACTGGCCACTTAGGTATACATATGTCCCAGGGATAAGTAATGCCCAGTCTGTCCCTTTAGTGGATCCCCAAAAGATCTATCTGCCACCTCTTCACATTAAACTTGGTTTAATGAAGAATTTTGTTAAAGCAATGGGTAAAGTCAATTCTGAAGGGTTCCAATACCTTTCAAAGAAATTTCCGAAGGTTACTGCAGCAAAATTGAAGGAAGGAATTTTTGTTGGGCCACAAATAAGGGAGGTTTTGAATGACACTGAATTTGAAAAAGTCCTAAGTCCTAAGTCCGCTGGAATTGAAGGCTTGGCTGGCGTTCAAATGGATATGTGAAAACTTTCTTGGAAGCAACAAGTCACCTGCGTATAAGGATGGAGTCAAGAACCTCCTTGATGCCTTCAAAGAAATGGAGTGTTGAATGTCGTTAAAAATTCACTTCCTGCATTCCCACTTAGATTTCTTTCCTGAAAACCTTGGTGCAGTGAGTGACGAGCAAGGAGAGCGCTTCCATCAAGATATTCAGATGATGGAGAAGCGCTACCAAGGATATTGGAATGAAAGCATGATGGCGGACCATTGTTGGATGCTGTATCGTGACAATCCAGGCCAAATTTACAAAAGGAAATCACACTCACAGCGCTTTAATAAAATAATGTATATATTCTTTATTTATAAGTAAATTGAATAAGGTATATGATGTATTTGTTGTTTAGCATTCCTAAGTGTGATCTATACATCCATAAATTTTCTTATAGCAATATCAAAAACTTAAAAATATCAAAACCAGCGTATCTATATAACTATACGTGCTAGAAAAGACATAAAACCAGATTCGGAATCAGCGTGAAAAATGCATTAAGAAAAGTGTGATCATGTTTGTGATGAGAAAAAAAGTTTCATTTTGTTGGCCAGTGTTATTATTATTATTATTATAGCAGTAGTAGTGAATTATCAAGGATTCGACACTTAATTTATTTAATCTCTGTACTAACATATCGAGAGGTCATGTAACCAGAGGAAGATCTACAACTTAACGTGATATCCGAATAACCAAGGGTCGCTACATCATCTGAATGCAGAGGACGGCCTTCTTTCCAACTACTGAGCAAACGCAACGTCGCTTAACTTTGCTGATCTAACGAAAAGCAGGTGTTGGGATGTGGCCGCGACGTACAGTTCAACTCCCTTAAAAATAATAGCATATATATATATATATATATATATATATATATATATATATATCGGCTATTGATTGGTGGCGTGGAAAACGCAGTTTAATAATGAACAGGAACACCAGAGAAAATACAAACATCCTTCAGGTTTAATAGTACCAACGTTTCGGAATGAGGTTCAAACTTAGTAACTTTCATTTACAAAAAAGTGAAACCTATAGGAACTGTCAAAAACAATTACTAGATGCAGAAATTAAATTTAAGAAAAGGCTCATTAATGAATGTAATCGGGATCTTAATCGGTCTACTTGTGATTTTAAGTCTCTGGTGTCTGGTATAGATTCAACACATCTTTTGAACGTCATTCAGACGGGCAATTTGAAATGTATTGCAAGGGTGAATTTTGTTCAGAACAGGAAACTCCAAAAATTAGGATATAATACGAGTAATAATCTAGCAGCTAATGATCTCATCTTTAATTATTCTTCCAAAGTTCTCAGTGATATTCAAAAATCTGCCCTTTGTAAAGGCCTGAAATTCTCTCTTACTCCAAAGAAACTTAATTTTTACAATTATTTCCTCAACTTTGAGTTATTTTTTAAGGACCTTTTTAAACATTCATTCTTTGACCCACATAGTAAAGGTTTTAACTTTTTATCTAATAATTTACGTAATTTAGCTTTTACTTCATTTTATGCGTTTAACCCTTATGGCAATAGATCTAATATGGAGGTGGAAGAGTTTCAAAGTCTAAGAAATCTGTCTTTGGACAAGTCATTGGTGGTTACAAGACCAGACAAAGGCAATGGCGTTGTTCTTTTGGACAGGAATGTTTATGTTGATAAAATGTTAGATATTTTAAATGATGCAACTAGATTTACTAAAGTAACTGGTGACATTTTTGCTTTAATTTTAAAACAGGAAGATAAAATTAATAGGTATCTTAGAAAACTTAAATCTAATAATATATCTCAGACACGGTTTTTACTAAATTTTTGTTTCTGGATCCAGCCCAGGCATTATGTATGGACTCCCTAAAATACACAAACCTAATTGTCCGCTTAGGCCAATTTTATCGGCTCTAGGAACTTTTAGTTATAACCTTTCAAAATTCTTGGTTCCCATACTATCACCTATAACTTATAATTTGTATACAGCACGGGATTCTTTTTCTTTCGTTAGAGAAATTACCTCATTAAATAATAATTCTTACACAATGGCTAGCTTCGATGTAAAATCTTTATTTACCAATGTGCCTGTTGCAGAAACTATTGATATATGTATTGATAATCTTTTTAATAATACTGATACTGTGCAGGGTTTTAATAGAGGCCAAATGAAAGAACTATTAAAATTTTCCGTGGAAGACCTTATATTTATATTCAACGGTGAATATTTTAAACAGACTGAAGGTGTTCAAATGGGTCTGCCTCTTGGTCCCACCTTAGCTAACGCGTTTCTGTGTCATCATGAAGTCAAATGGTTGAATGAGTGTCCTTCCAACTTTAACCGGTTTTTTATAGAAGATATATTGATGACACTTTTCTCCTGTTTAAATCACCAGACCATATCCCTTTGTTTCGTAATTACCTTAATTCTAAGCACCCTAACATTCAATTTACTTCAGAAGTTGAATCTAATAGCTCTCTGTCCTTTTTGGACATTAAGATAATAAAAACTAATTCCTCTTTTGAAACTTCCGTTTACCGAAAGCCGACATTTACCAATCTTACTATGAACTTTTCTTCCTTTATCCCTTTAGGTTTCAAACGAAATTTAATCTCGACTCTGACCAATAGAGCTTTCAGTATCTGTTCAGATTACTTCAAACTACACGATGAACTAGATTTCATCCGAAACTCCTTGCCAAGAATAATTTCCCTTCTAGACTGGTCGAGACTACAATAGGCAGAACCTTAAATAGACTAATAAGCCCTACAACTAGAAACTTAATTACAGTCCCCAAAGATATCCTGTATTTCACTTTGCCCTATATGGGAACCTCAAGTTTTAACATTAGAAATAAACTTTTAAAATTGCTCAAGGAATTCTACCCACAACTGTGTATAAAAATTATATTCACCCCGTCTAAATCGATTTACCATTTATTTAAATACAAGGATGTTATTCCTACACTTCTTAAGTCATCTATAGTTTATCAATACAAGTGTGACCACTGTATGGGGTCATATATAGGTAAAACTAAAAGACATTTAAAATCTCGTATTTACGAACATCTCGGTAAATCGGTCCGTACAAATTTACCCCTTGGCAAACCACCTAATTCTCTCATACGTAATCACTCGCACAACAATAACCACCCAATTTCACAGTCTAATTTCACCGTACTTGCTGCTGGAAGCTCTGACCTTAAGCTTAAAATTATGGAGTCTCTCTTTATTTATAAACTAAAACCAGACCTAAATTCTGACGAATCATCGATAGATCTGCTATGTTTTGGTTAAGGTACTAGTTTTTTATTTACATTTCAGTTTTAATGCTTTTACTTTTTATAATTTTAACTTTTAACTTCACATTTATTTACCTTTTAGTTTTAATGTTTTACATTTTCTTAGCTACTTTTATAATTTTTTTTTTAAGTTTATTTTAAATTGTTATTAAGCAATTTGTATTTTGTAAGTGATTTGGAATTTTATTGTTTTAGCCCTGAAGATGGAATTAGTGCATTCCGAAACGTTGGTACTATTAAACCTTGAAGGATGTTTGTATTTTCTCTGGTGTTCCTGTTCATTATATATATATATATATATATGATACACACAGATCGTGCATGGAATAAGGAACTCTTCTAGGAAAATTAAATCCACTCAGGGAACCATTCTGAGTTCATTCCCATCATGAAACGGACATGTTATGTGCCTTGAAAAGTGGACGCTCAATTCTGCCAGTTGAGGTTTAAGTTTTGGTTTTTGGCTAAAAATATAATAGTTCCCCTTTTTCTTTGATGTATTCAATCTGACGTGAAGGCAGCGAGTCTTTTGCTTATATTGAGGTTCTAAATGTAGCTGGGCTAGGCTGCTTTAAACCCTAGATCCTGTCCAAAGCTGGATCCTATCTGCTTTGCAGATAGCTGGTGAGGGAAGCTATATTTTTGGGACCTCTTTGCGAGTGACCCGTTGCCCACGTCTGGCTAGCATCATGAAAAGAAAGAACTATAGTATTTATCATTTACCATTACTTATTCGGACTATAGTGGATTTAATTTTCCTAGAAGAGTTCCTTGTTCCATGCACGGTCCGTGTGTATCATAAAAAACCTCAGGGAACCATTCTGAGTTCATTCCCATATATATATATATATATATATATATATATATATATATATATATATATATGTAGACTACTGGTCTCGATACAATCCCTGGAACTCTACTCTCTCGAAAGAAGGCGCGAGCGGTACACAATAATATACATATGGAAAATACTTGAGGGCTCTGTCCCTAACCTTAGAAATGAAATAGAAACAAACTGGAATGAGAGAAGAGGTAGATTTTGTATGATCCCAGCAGCGGTGGGACAAGGGGGCATGAAAACGAGGATGGAAAATACCGTCAGAATACGAGCCACAAAGCTTTTCAATGTCCTACCAAAAGAAGTGAGGAATCTCCAGCACACCGACCTGAATAACTTCAAGAACCAGCTGGACAGATTCCTCTGCAAAGTCCCTGACCAGCCATGCGTGGCTGGCTACGAGGGCAGGAGGAGATCAGACAGCAATTCCCTCATTCACCAAATCCCGCAAATGAGGCAGGCTGCTGCAGAGGGGTCGACCGTCGGTCGATCCTGAACCGTCGTTCGAACTCACCTAAAGTAACCTAAAGTAACCTAAGTATATGTGGAAAAGGTTTCCCGCAGGAAAATAAATTTTTGTTAACATTAAAAAATATTATTGTGTGTCTAAATTAACGTATTAATCCTTTTATTCTGTTTGTATAAATTAAAGTAGTAATCTTTCCGACATAAGCCTAACTTATAAGCCTCTTCAAAGGTGCCATATCTACTGTATAATCTTAAACAGAGATTCCTAAATTCTAAATGTTATTTTTGGCTAATATAAATCACATAAAAGAGTTAAGTGTAAAACCACAGTTATATAAATTCTTTTGGTAATATCATTGTTAGAGTAGGACTTTGCAAGTTTAATAATCTTTGTAAACGTGGCACCATGGGAGTTTCTCCAGGGCAAAATGCAAACACTTTGAGAGGGCAGTGGTGCCTCGGCCTTCGGGCAGAGTGCGTGCCTCGCATTTTGGGCAGCCGGTTCGGCTCGGGTCCTTAGCTTTTTTTTTTAATAAAGGCATTGTTCGTTAATAACTCTCTAAGCCAGTGTAGTGATACAACACTGAATTCTGTTTACGTTGATTGTAAAAGAAATCTAATATTTTAAAAGTGATCTATCCTTGTGAAATAAAGACTGGAAAAGGTAATTCGTCATTTATATCCTTCCACAAGAGAGGCATTCCACTCCTACAACGGATGGAGGGAGGGGACGCCATTGAGCAAGGGTATAAAGTGTTTTCCGTAACGCGCAGTCAGATAAAGAAAGGTTAGAAAAGAAGAACCGTGGACGTCAGCAGTATAAACTTCATTGTTGGTGCAAGGAAGCGACATATTGAGGCAATATGAAAAGTCGGAAAAAGTGCAACGAAGAAGAAAACATCATCTTTTCCGACATATATATATGAGGCGTCATGAGTACGAGGGGACGAACTCGCCACATTGACGATTTTGCGATTGTTCCACGAATGAATAGTTCAACCCTCCCCCATCTACAGACAACTTGATATAGCCAAATACCCACCTCGTACGCTCAAAATGTAGCATTTTCAATGCGTGTATTTGCGCTATGTGCCCCTCGTACACACTAGTCACAAGGTTGAAATATGTATATCTCAAAACTGGTTTGGCGAGTTCGCCCCTCGTACACACTAGTCACAAGGTTGAAATATGTATATCTCAAAACTGGTTTGGCGAGTTCGCCCCTCGTGCGAACATACAGGGTGGGAGAAAAGTGTTTAAGGATTTTATGCATATAAGTAATTTGTTAATAATAAGTAAACTGCAATGATATCACTGCAGTGTATGCGATACTTTCAAAGCAAGGACAAGAAGGCCAAGAATGACCCTAGGCCCTAGGCCCAGTCATCGCCATACCAGTAAGGGTGGAATACAGCAATGAAGAAAAAGTGTATCTTGTATCGTCGGCTATTTCTTACAATAATTTTGAAGAAAGTTTGGGTTTATTTCAAGAAAAATATAATAAACCACCACCAAATGCAACCACTCTTCGATACCCGAAGCTCGAAATTTTGGAAACGGGGAGCCTCGTAAAAGATCGTCCAAGAAGTGAAGGCCAGTAACAGCGACAAAAGACAACAACAAAGAAAATGTCCTCGACAGTTTCGAGTCGATCCAACAACTTCAACGAGAAAAGTCGCACAGGAAGTTGGTACTTCCAAATTTTCAGTAGCAAAAATATTGAAATCACGGGGGTACCACGATTACAAACCCATACGACGATGATTCTGATAGATGGCTGCAGTTTGCTGAAACAATGAAACAAAAGTTCAACAGTGATCCACATTTCCTTCGAAAATAAAATTTTCAGATGACTCTCTTCGGTTTAACGAGTAAAGGAAACAAACACAACGTTCACTACAGGACGAAAAAAAATGCCAAAATACAATTGGGTAAACCCGTTAAAACGGCTACACTAACAGTTTGGGCGTGCATTGGTTATTCAGGACTTGTTTCCTTTGACATATTTCGAGAGATACGATGAATGGAAAACGCTATTACCAGGCATTGAGAGACGACGTTTTGCCACACTTTACTAATGGCGTTGGCAGGAATTGGCTTTAACAACATTATAATGATGGAGCGCCACCACATTACTCTGCAGCTGTCCGTCAGATTCTGGATGCCAACCTTGAAGGAAGATGGCTTGGGCGGTGAGGTCCCATCGTGTGGCCAACCAGATCACCTGATTTAATCCCATGTGATTTCTGACTTTGGGCTTATTTGCGTGACAAACTCTACACTCCTGGTTTCATCTATCCAAATGTGAATGCCCTTGGTCGCAGAATAGATGAACAACTGAAAAGGATCCCACTCGATATGTTGATAAGAACAATGAAGAGTTTCACAGGGAGAATCCACAAATGTATCATAGCGAATGGAAAACTCTTTGAAGTTGAAATTACAATTTAACAAAATATTTGTATGAATAAAATTCTTTTAAACTTTTTGTTTGATTTGTTTCATCATTTGGACACTTATCTATATAATGTTGGTAACTAAATAATTGTAGCCATAGTTGGAATAGTTGTAATCTTGTAACCAATTTTCAATCCATTTGGGAACGAGCCCGGTGATTCCTAGTCCTCTGACTTTAGCCATCAATCCTGCGTGAAGGACTTTGTCAAAGGCTTTTTGAAAGTCGAGTTACACTATATCTATTGCCCTAGTTGCACCGTATAGTGTATGCATATCATGGAAAAACTAACAGGTTTGTCAGTCAGGATCTATGTCGCCTAAATCCAGGTTGAGAATAAAAAATTAGATTGTTAGATTCAAGGTGATACACAATACGTTTTGTAATGATGGGTTCCAACAGTTTGCCGACAATTGATGTTAAACTGATCGGGCGGTAATTACAAGGACTTTCCCTATCACCCTTTTTAAAGATTGGTGTTACATTTGCTAACTTCCAGTCGGTTGGAACTTTCCTTAACTCGATTGACTGTTTGAATATGGTTACTAAGTCGTCAACAACATTGTGGCTAACCTCTTTTAATACCCTTAGAAGAAATAAGTCCGGACCAGGTGATTTGTATTTATTCATCTTATCGATTAATTGCTGTACCTCATTTCTCGTAAAACTTATGGTCTCTAGGGGATGGTCACCGTCATATGTAATCCGAGGACTTGGCACTTCAACTGAGTCTTCTTCCGTGAAGACTGTAACGAAGAACTTGTTTAACGTATTAGCTATATCTTTATTACTGAATTTCAGTACGCCATTTCTATCTTTTAGGGGACCTACAGAATTTTTAATTGGCTTTCTGATATTAACATGGTCAAAAAATTATTTATGGTTAACTTTACAGAGTGAGGCAACTCTAGCGTCTTCATCACGTTTGGCTGATCTAATTAAGGACAAGTAGTGTGTAGGCTCTATTTCTTCCTGTAATAGCACTGCTAATTTCGTTGTTAAACCATTTCGGCGACTTTGTTGACAAGGAAACTATTTTAGTGGGTATAAAAGTGTTCTGTAATATTCTAAATTGATCCCTATACGAACTCCTCCAGGTGACACTGACATCCTCACTTATTAGAAGTTCAAGTGTGTCTACACTACTTCGGAAGCTTTAAAAATTCACGAGTCTTTTCACGTGTATTAACTGGAACCCTGAGGTCAAACCTAATCAAATTATGATCGCTGTTACTCAAATTTTCACCAATAGTCAGGTTAGAGACTAGGTCTTCTTCGTTCGTGAATATGAGGGCTAGTTTATTATTACCACTTGTAAGACCATAACCCATTGACTTAATAAATTATCATCGGCAAATTCCAATAGTTTTGAGTCCTCAGCATCAGCTGTTTTGTTTTCCCAATTTCTATTACCACCATTAATATCCCCCAAAATCATATTGATCTTAATTGGTTATACAAGTTTATATCCTTATCAACGGGATAGTGAGGTGGCCTATATACTAGAAGTAGATGCACGACTTTATTATTTAGATTTAGATTAATTCCCAACATTTCATGAGCAGATACGATATTACTGTTTATCGGGTGCAGGAAGTCACGAGCACACAAAAGTACACCGCCGCTTTCCCTTCCCTTCCTATCTCTGTGAAACATTTTGTAACCTACCATTTCAAATTCTCCTACAAAATCCCTTGATTCAGAATGAATCCAGGATTCCGTTATTCCTATGATATCAAAGTTCTCAGTTCTGACTAACGCTATAAATTCCATTAGTTTGTTTCTAATTGAGAGAGAGAGAGAGAGAGAGAGAGAGAGAGAGAGTGTGTTAAAAGGAAAAGAAGTACCTCAAAAGGCCTTGCGGCCCATACCGAGGAGGTACCAATGGCAACGGGTGCCAGGGAAAATTTTCTACACCCTCAAATAGTGTGCAAGATTCGGTCTAACCTTTTCTTGAAATGATCCACAGAGGAACTGTTCACAACTTCTGAAGGTAACCTGTTCCACGTGTCACAGATCTTATAGGTAAAGTAATTCCCACAACACTAGTGCTAAACCGTTTCAAATCCAACTTCCAACCATTGTTGCGAGTTGGGTTATCATTTAAACTAAACATGCCTCTAAAATCGACATCGTTGAACCCGCGTAAGAGCTTGAAAACCTCGATCAGTTGACCGCGCAGCCTCCGAGTTTCCAGCGAAGACAAGTTCAGGGCGCGTAACCGTCGATTGTAGCCCATATGCCTAACGGAAGGGATTAACTTTGTGGCCCTCGCCTGCACTCGCTCCAGTCTCTCAATATCTTTCCTGAGGATGGGCGACCAGAACTGCACAGCATACTCCAGGTGCGGCCGAACCAGGGAATTGTACAGAGAGAGCACAATTTCCTTGTTCCGAAACTGAAATTGCCTCCTGATGTAACCCAACAGCTTCTGGGCTTTCTTTTCCACCTCTCCGCACTGATTGGTAAACTTAAGGTCGCTGCTAATTAACACACCCAAGTCCTTTTCCAAATCAGTGGCCTCGATATTACTCCCCAACATGGAGTAGTCCGACTTGGGATTGGCGTAGCCAATGTGCATCACCTTGCATTTACCCAAGTTAAACGGCATTTGCCAGTTTTCGGACCACTCTCCTATCTTACGTAGGTCCGCACGCAGTTGCTCGATCGCTTCGGGCGTCCCAACATTGGCCCCAAGCTTGGTATCATCAGCGAATCTGGCGATCCTACTGACGATGCCACCGTCGATATCATTTATATAAATGATAAACAACAGTGGCCCCCAAAACGGAACCCTGAGGAACCCCGCTAGTGACCGAGGCCCAACCCGAGCTAGCCCCTTTAATTACAACCCTCTGCCGCCCATTCTTCAGCCAGTTTTCAATCCACCTACCTACTTCCCCACCGATACCCGGCGCGCGGACTTTCGCCATTAGCCTGCGGTGAGGAACCTTATCAAAGGCTTTCTCAAAGTCGAGATACAGTAAAGTATATCAATTGCCCTACTCTTATCATACTCACTCCACATGACGTGGAAAAACTCAAGCAGGTTGGTGAGACACGACCTATGCCGTCTAAACCCATGTTGGGAGTCCCCAAGCAGCTTGTAGGAATCCAAGTGGTCAACGATCCTATCCGCTATTATTCCCTCTAATAATTTACCTACAACCAAAGTGAGACTAATGGGACGATAGTTCCCTGGACTTTCGTGATCCCATTTCTTAAAGATAGGGGTCACGTTGGCTTCCCTCCAGTCACCAGGTGCCTGGCCCGTCTCCAACGATCTGCTGAAGACTGTAGCCAGGTGGGGAGCCACCTGGTCGCGCACTTCCCGCAACACTCTGGGCAGGAACTGGTCTGGCCCAGGAGCCTTAAACGCGCTCAGTTTGTCTATTCTATCGGCAACGACTGTCGCGGTACACTGAACACTATCCAGGCCAGCACCTTCGTGCCTGACGCCTGGTTCGGGGATGACGCGGGTGTCCCCTGGTGAACACTCCCCCAAAGTACTCACTTAGCACACTAGCGATGTCCGCGTCGGAGGTCTGCAGCGTGCCGCTGGGGTCCTTTAACGGGCCTATCATGCTTCTAATGGGCTTTCTACTGTTAACATAACTGAAGAACTCCCTAGGGTTCCCCTTGCAGAGGCTTGCCACCCGGAGTTCTTCGTTACGTTCAGCTAGCCTAACCTTCGCCTTCACTTCCCTGCACGGTGAGGCCAGTGACGAGGTTGTCTTCGGTCGGAGGTCTGCAGCGCGCCGCTGGGGTCCTTTAACGGGCCTATCATGCTTCTAATGGGCTTTCTACTGTTAACATAACTGAAGAACTCCCTAGGGTTCCCCTTGCAGAGGCTTGCCACCCGGAGTTCTTCGTTACGTTCAGCTAGCCTAACCTTCGCCTTCACTTCCCTGCACGGTGAGGCCAGTGACGAGGTTGTCTTCGGTGAATACTAAGTCTAGAACGCTTTAGCCTCGTGTAGGCCCAGTGACACACTGAGTCAGGAAGTTCTTATCAGCAAAGTCAACTAGCCTCCTACCTTCGGCATCAGCAGTCCTGTCTTCCCACTTTATGCCGCGACAGTTGAAATCTCCTAAAACTACACACACCCTGTCCCCTAGCAAGCTACGGGGTTCGGTGCAGTGGCGGATTTAGGGGGGGGGGAGAGTAGGCCATGGCCTACGGCCCCGCGCCTGTGAGGGCCCCGCGCCCTCACATATAATTATAATGTTGGATTCCACTATAAATAATACAATTGATTAATGATTAGTGATAATTATGGTATCACTCTCTTTGCTGGCGGGAGTTTAGTTCTATTCAGGCCGCTGTGGAGTGCACATGTGAGTGTGTTTAGTGGTAAGTAATGGTAAAAGTCGTATCTCGAAAAAGTCGCCAGTCAATAAATGGGGATGGGGGAGTTTTAGTCAGCTTTATAATAACATAAATAAGTTGAAAAATGTTAAATTAATGTAATTAATTTTTTTATATGAAACGTACTTAGGCTAGGTTAGGTCAGTTTAGCTTAGATTTCATAATAAATACATTTTATACATATTTAAGGAAAAAGTCGCCACTGGTGGGGGCTGGCGACTTTTCCCATAAAGCGACTTTTTCACCCGAACAACTGTTTAGTGTCTGTATTTAATTAATTAATTAAACTGTATTAATTAATACTAAACCGAGGGTCAAGTGTAAATAGTTTGTTTTTTATGTTTTATGTTTCAGGATAAGGCAGTGAGGCTGCACTGAGGCACAATGGAGAAATCAACAAGTCGTGATCGTGATCAAGGGAGGAAGTATAAAGCTGGCTCTGTTAAACGACAAGAAAAGGCAGACGTAAACCAAAGAGTAAAAAAACTACCAAAAATAACTCAATGGTTGACATATCCAACAGTATCTGAATCTGCAAAATCACAAACTCAAACTGAATCCGGTCAAACTGAATCTGAATCAGTAGAGACACCAATTACGCCTGAAACAACTGGAGAAGCCACAACTAGTACTGAACCTAGTGTAGTTAGCGCAGTTGAACCTGAACACAGGGACAGTGAGGAGACACAAGAGGAAGTGAAAGTTATGAATACCGGTACTGAACAAGGATTTGAAACGGATCTTGGATTATGGCCTAAAATAATTACTGAAAATGTGTGTGACTATTGGTTGAAAAAGGGAAGCGCAGAATGTCGACACTGTGATGGTGACTTCAAAGAGTCAGCTGTGAAAGAGCTAAACAGAACCCGTCATTGTACAAAGACATTATTCACTCGAACTCATTCATTATCTGGCCAAGAAATTAATCTTAAATGGCTCTGTTACTCTAAAACAACTGGTAAAGTGTATTGTTTTGCTTGCAAGCTTATGTCAAAGGTGGAAAGCTCATTCACAACTGGCTTCAATGGTTGGAAGAACGCTAGGTATGTCATAGAATCTCACAGTAGGTCAGATCAGCACAGGAAAAGTATGGTCGAAATGATATATCGAAAGACTGCGGGTGCCCGTATTGACTCTAATCTAGTACAACAATATGAAAGTGAATGCGAGTACTGGCAAGCAGTATTGAGGAGGTGTGTAGATGTTTTAAAGCTACTTTGCGAACGCGGGCTAGCCATTCGAGGTAAAGATGAAGTAATTGGATCAGTACACAATGGAAACTATCTTGGGATTCTAGAGCTGCTGAGCACATACGACAGTTTCTTGGCAGCACATATCAAGAAACACGCAAACAAAGGTAGTGGTCATACTTCCTACTTGTCCCATGTCATTTCTGAGGAAGTCATTGGAATAATGGCAGAAAAGGTTATGTCCTCAATAACAGATGAAGTAAAAACAGCAAAGTACTTCTCAATTTCTGTTGACTCCACACCTGATATTTCACACATGGATCAACTTACTTTTACAATCCGCTATGTACTGCCTACTACAGGTCCAGTTGAAAGGTTTTTGCAGTTTATTCCCATGCTAAGCCACACTGGCAGAGATATTGCTACAACTGTTCTTGATTTTCTTAAAGAGAAGAACATTCCAGTTATCGACTGCCGAGGACAGTCCTATGACAATGCCAGCAACATGTCTGGTAAATATCTGGGGACCCAACAGATAATCAAGAATGAGTGTAGTGAAGCTGAGTACATACCATGTATGGCTCATTCCTTAAACTTGGTGGCTAAGTGTGCTGCAGAAAGCTGTCCTGCTGCAGTGTCATTGTTTGCTCTGGTACAAAATATGTACTCCTTTCTTGTTGCATCTACTTATCGTTGGAGGAGACACCGTGAGGTACTAGAGACTAATAAAGATAAGAAGTTGAAAGTTGATAAAATACTTTCAGACACTCGTTGGTCAGCACGAGCAGATGCTGTAGCTGCTCTCAGTAGAACACACAAAGAAAACATCATTGTTCTGGAAGAGTTATTCTCAGATCAGAATCAGCCAGCTGAAACAAGAGCTGAAGCAAGTGGTCTTCTCAAAGGTTTGAAAAAACTTGAAACAGTGATTCTTCTTGAAGTTTGGGATACAGTATTGGAAAGGTTTCAGAGTAGCAGTATCCAGCTGCAAAAATCTGGGCTCTCCCTCAACACAGCTGTCACACTGCTAGAGTCTCTTTTACAATTTGCTAAAGACCTGAGATCCCAGTTCGATGACTTTGAAGCAAAAGCTATGGCTAAGTGTGATCCCTGTGATATGACGAGTAATGATGCATACTACGCCGACACGCAGCGTATTAGGAAGCGCAAGCGTCACCACGATGAACTAGACTCCGCGGAGGATGTTATGCTGACAGGGAGAGACAAGTTTAGAGTGACTGCATTCTTGCCCATCATTGACAAGCTCTGTGCTGCCCTACAACAACGCATTGCTGCTTACAGCGACCTTCGAGAGAAATTTGGGTTTTTATCAGAAATCTCAAACAAAACGAACACTGAGCTTAAAGCATCTGCTGAAAAGCTTGTGTCTTCATATCCTAAGGACTTGGAAGCTGGATTGGAGTCGGAGCTTTTGCAGTTTGCACACCTTATGAAATCCATTCCAAGAGATTCACCTGAAAGTGCTCCTTCATCAGGTGGTGCAAAGGCTGCAAAAAGTCCTGAACTAGAAATGTATGAGATAATTCACAGACATGACATGGTAGAAACATTTGCTAATGTTGAAATTGTATTACGACTCTATCTCTGCATGTTTGTCACAAACTGCACTGGGGAGCGATCATTCTCCAAGATGAAACTAGTCAAGAATTATCTAAGAAACACCATGGGGCAGGACCGTTTGTCTTCACTCACCCTGTTGAGCATTGAGCATGAGAAATTAAGGGTGCTTGATTTTACTGATGTCATCAAACAGTTTGCAAGTAAGAAGGCTAGAAAAAAATCTTTTTTGACTGAGAAATAGTTAAGTGTACCGTACAAATTGCCTGCAATAAACAAAACCCACTCATTGCATCATTTGCATGTCAGTCAAGTGGTATTCTCTTTAGTTAATGGTGTATTATTATAGTTATTTTTGTTAATGGTGTATTATTATAGTTATTTTTTATTGTTAAGCTTCAAAAAAACAAATGTGTAATGTTCAACTATGAAATGGTCATTTGGCTAATTAATTATCAATAAATTGAATATTGTTTAAAAAGTAAATTTATTTTAACGCTTCGCTCGCCCATTGATTTGAGGGCCCCGTAAGGTCACCACTGGGGGATGGGGGTGTAAATCTTCATTTCAGTTAATTAAGCTAGCTTTGCGTAGTTTGGGGCCCCGCACTCCAACCGGCCTAGGGCCCCGCGCACCTTAAATCCGCCACTGGTTCGGTGTACACTGTACAGTGCTGTATCCTCCTCAAGATCGACGCCAAGCAGCTCCCGTTCCGATTGGAACTGGCAGTCAACCGGACTCAACGTGTCCCTCACGTATATTAGTACCCCTCCCCCCTCCCCATGGGTGCGGTCCTTGTGAAACATTCTATACCCGGGAATCTCGAACTCCCCAACGTAGTCCCTACCATCAGTATGAATCCAGGACTCGGTGATGGCAACGATATCCTGGTATTCTGATGCTAAGAGCGCCCGTAGCTTGCAAAACTTATTCCTTATCGACCTAGCACTAAAAAGCACTGCACGGAGGGAGCCTTCCCTATTCTGACCGCCCCCTAGCATGACCCGTTTCCCGAACAGCCAGGGCTGTCGGGAGTTGAAGAGCGCCTCACCAACGAGGGGGCAACTTCCGCAGGAGGCTGAGTCCCCTCCAACAGGGAAGGAAGGTCATCCATCTGTACATGGACGCACCCTTCAGTTGAAGATACGTCCACCACCGGCTCATCATCATCTCTCCCCGGTGGGAGCCCATCATCAATCCCCAGGCTTGACCTCACCATACGGTATAGGTGCCGGTCAAGCAGCGTGCCTAACACACATTTACCCTTGACATTGAGGTGGACACCATCCCTCTGATACAGGTCCCACCTACCCGAAAACGCGTCGTCGAACGGATCAACAAACCTCACGCCCAATGGGACGCACAAGTCTTGCACCCTCTCGCTGATGCCAATGACCTTACTGAGCGCGTGGTCACTGGCATTCATCCGCAGTAAAATACCCATCAACATTCCCCTGTCTGTCTTAAGTTTTAGATCATCCGCGAGGGACATTATGGAAAACTTATGAGTGGGTAGTTGGGAGGTAACGAAAATGGTTCACTGAGTAGGTAGGTAGTTAATCTAACAATTAATAAATTCCTTTTATGTCAATAACTGGGTGGATGAAACCAATTGGTTGCTCACCAGAGTTATTCTCCACACTAGTATTTATATACTGTGTGGGAGGAGCGTGCTCGGTAATGGAGATACATTACCGCTAAACCAACTGAGGAAAAAACCAAGACAACGCTGGTACAAGAAGCCCCGCGAAGAGGAGAACAAAGGGAGAACGAAAACGAAGAACGGGGCGAGAGGACGTACCAGCAAAGTACTAAAAGTAAGTGACTAATTGAGTTTTACACCAGACAGTTAATTACATTAAATTAAGCTGGGTCAGACAAGTTAGGCCTACATTGTGGCCTAAGACCCAGCATCAACTCATAGCTTAACAAAGGTGAAGGTAGATTGCCCTAACCTAATCTTGTGAGGAATCCTACTGTGGACCTCAATTTATCTGCCCGCTCTGGACCATTTCCGGAATCTCTAGGCTGACCCCTCTAGGCTAGACTTGATCTACTCTATAGTTAGACTGGAGAAATAAGGGGGGGTTAATTGTGGACCAATTCAAACAGAGCATTTTTCGCATTGGTGGTCCGTGTGTGGGGAATTTACAAACCTTAACCTTACTTAACAAAAATTGCAGAATTAGGCTAAACGGTCTAGCCTAAGCCTAACCTGAGCAAGCCTAATTAGGTCTACAACCTAGGGCCTAACTAGGAAACATTTACATTTAAGGAGTCTCATTCTCTTATAAGCTTAGACCTGAGTGACACACAAGTACTTGGGGGGGATTAAACCAAATTTAAACTTGACTGTTTTGTCTGTTCTCTCTCTTCTCTGGTAATTTCTTCTTGTCCTCTATTTCATTACGATCCCCAGTTAAACAATTTTGACTTAGACATGGACAGTGCAGAATTGAAAAAGTTAAAAAAGAAAAGGGGGGCAAAGTTGGGAGCTGTTACAAAGGCTGTGAACACTTTTAACAATATTACACAACCAGGTAAGAAAAATATAGAGTGTGTAATTATTAAATTAGAAATTAAAAGAAGGAAATAATAGCCATTAATGAGAGTATTTCAGAGTTAGTTGAATCCGAAATGGCTGAAGAACAATTGATAGACCTTTACGCTGATGATGATGATCAGGTAAGCTCAATTGAACAGCAAATAAGGGGACTACGGTCTCGGTTGACTGACTTAACACCAAAAAAACCTAATTCTGATTTAATCAAAGTAGGGCTAACCTTCAACAAAATTTAAGTGGCATGCAAAATCCTGAGTCACAAGAATTGAGGGCTCAGTTACCCATCTTGCTAGTACCAACATTTGAAGGGGACACGGTACAATTCCCATCTTTCATTGACAAATTTGAGAATTTAATAGGTAATAAACCTTATATTTCAACTGTTGAAAAGTTTAGTTACTTAACTAGTTCCCTTAAAGGCCCAGCCTATAACCTAATAGCCTATTTACCAGTAGGGGATTCATATGAAGTAGCTATTGATCTTTTAAAACGTAATTACATTAATAAAGATTTGATTGTATATGAATTATCTCAACAAATTTTTGAATTTGCACCCATAAAAGATAACCATAGAGATATGGAAATTTTTTATACAAAATTAGAAGCTATTATAGGACAACTGGTTAGCAATGAGATAGATATTAAAACTTCATCTTGGCTTATACAAAGCATAGTACTTAGGTGCCTTCCTTCGAGGGTTAAAGATAATTTAATTCTAAAGACGGGAGAAAATTATCCTAATTTAGAACAAATAAGAAAACACTTCCCCAATATCCTAATTAATTACAACTTGAGAGATTTTCCAACACATAAGACCCAGACTATGGATAAACCAAAGACTGTTCCCAGAGACCAACTAGCTACAGCCAAACAGACAAAACTTGATACTGGAGAATCAAATGTGACCAACTATAATACACGAACACCTACATTACAGAACTTTAATGTAACTGCTGCCTCAACTTACACACCACATTGCAAATTTTGTGCAAGTAATGAACACAGTAGTACTGGGTGTGACAAATATTCAGATTTTAACCAAAGGGCTAAAAGATGTGAACAGTTGAACCTGTGTAAAAAGTGTACTGGCCAGGGACATTATAAGAAAGACTGTAAATCTAGGTTAAGATTCAAGTGTAAGTTTTGTAAAAGTTTACGACATGTCTCATCAATGTGTGATTCACCAAAGTGTCCAAACAATAATACTCAAACTCAAAAGATACCCCCCCAAACAAAGGTAATCAAGAAAATGCCACTTTCATGGGACATTCTGCTTGTTCAAACAATGTAACAAGAAACACTGAGATTCTTTTACCAACTATTACTTTGGACTTAGTGAATAGTGAGGGTAGTACCACTCCAGTGAGATGTCTTATAGACTGTTGTTCTCAACAAACATTTGTTTAAAAAAATGTAGTTAATAAATTGGGTTTGACACCAAACCCGAATGAACAAAACCTCAATATTGCGTCCTTTGTTAAGGATAACTCGGACAAAAATAGCTATAAGACAATTGACCTGGAACTACATTTAGAAAGTAAATTCAAGAAAATTGAAGCAGTTATTATTTCTAAAGTAGGACAAAACAAACTGGTTATACCCAAACTAGAACAAACCATAAATCATTTGGGAAAACACTACAAAATAGCTGATAGACATATCACTAACAACACAGTAGCTAACATTGAAATGCTAATAGGGGCAGATTATATTAATCTTATTCATAAGGGCATAGTAGAGATAGGTAATGGTATAGCTATTCAGACTCCATCAGGGATAGCCCCTTTGGGTGACCTCTCAGAATACAACCTAGACCTAAACCAAAACAGTTCATGACCAACAAATACTATGTGCCTCAACTCAGTCCTACATAACACCTGTAAGAATAGCAACACTTTGAATAATATTATCTCAACTGAGAACATTAATTCATCATTATCAAATGAAACTTTGGATGAGGCAATTCAAATTTTATGGTTGCTAGAATCTGTGGGTATACATGACACAAATCAAACTTCAGAAGATCAGTTAATGGTAGAAAGATTTGAAGACACCATTCAGTGCAAAGACAATAGTTATTTTGTTGAGTTACCTTGGAAAATAAATTGTCCAACTTTAAGAGACAATCTCAAAGTAGCTAAAGGACATTTATATAAAGTAATGAAAAAACTCAAACAAGATAATAATATTCTATCATATAATGATGTCTTCAAAGAACAGCTACAGAAAGGCTTCATTGAAGAAGTAACAAATAACCCTTTTAAAAAAGATGGTTGTCATTATTTAACCCATAGGGGGGTTTATCGACAAGATGCCCCAACAACAAAACTCAGAGTAGTATAAACTGTAGCCTCAAAGACAGTGATAAACACAGTTTGAATGATTGCTTGATTGAGGGTCCTAATCTCATTTCTGACCTTGTGAAGATCTTACTGAGGTTCAGGTTAGACAAATATGCTGTACAAAGTGACATTTCAAAGGCATTTTTGAGAATAAATCTTAAAAATGAATATGATAAGAACCAACTTAGGTTCTTATGGTTCAAGGATCCATTTGATTTGAATAAAGGGTTCATAACCTATAGATTTAATGTTGTGTTGTTTGGAGCCAATTGCTCACCTAGCCTATTAGCATTGACAATTAGACATCATTTAAACCAGTTTAATAACTCTCTAACATTGAATTTCCTTAAGGAACATTTTTACGTAGACAATCTAATAGGCTCAACGACAACAAAATCTGAATTATCTGAAGTCTATGAACACTCTCAAAACATTATGCAACAAGGTAACTTTGAACTTAGAGAGTGGATTTCAAATAATGAGGATTTAAACAAAAGATTTTAAAGGATAATAATGGTCTTACTGAGCCATCAGACAGAGTTAAAACTTTAGGTATGAACTGGTATTTGGATGCAACTTCTAACAATCATGATTCAATCTGTACTAAAGGTTTTAAACTTGATGAGGAAGCAAATACTAAAAGACAAATATTATCAGAGGCTTCCAAAATTTTTGATCCTATGGTCTATTCCTGCCTTCAACAATAAAATCAAAGATTCTCCTCCAAGAAATTTGGAGGACAAATGTTGGGTGGGATGATCCAATAACAAATGAAAATCAAAAATCTTGGAAGAAGTTAGCTACTGATTTAACAAAAGTGCAGAACATTAAAATTCAAAGGTGCTGTGGGTTTAGGGATAAGCCCAGAGGCTTCATGTGTTTGCTGATGCAAGCACACAAGCTTATGGGTGCTGTGCGTATCTTGTAAGCCCTACAGAAAGTCATCTAATTTATGCAAAAGGGAAAGTTGCACCTCTCAAACCTACCCGAACCATACCTCAATTGGACCTATTGGCTGCTACATTAGCCATTAAAACCATTTCATTGCTTAAGGATGCTTACTATGATGTGTTCATAACTAATATCCACGTCTGGCTTGACAGTCAGATTTGTCTTGCCTGGATACGGAATGATAGCATTAATAGTAAGAATATCTTTGTAAGAAATAGGCTAAAAGAAATAGCTGACGCTAATGAAAGCCTACAAGTAAACTTTCACTATGTTCCAACTAAACAGAATCCAGCAGACTTTCTGACCAGAGGTTTATCCTACAAGTTGTTGAAGTCAAACAAAACTTGGTTTATGGGACCTAAGTGGCTCTGTAATACAGACCAATGGCCTGTGGAACAGTTAACTTGACATTAAATTTAATCTTTTCAAATGAAAAGGTTGAACCAATCACTAATTATGAAAAGTATTCTGATTTCAACAAACTTGTCAGGGTGACAGCCTACTGTTTGAGGTTTGCTCACAACTGTTTAGCTACAATCAACAAACAGCTAAATAAAAATAATCATAATTATACAGAAGTTGCAACCCAATACTGGATAGGCCAAGCCCAACAAAAAGAGTACAATAAAGAGTTAGAATTCTTAACTAATGGGAAACAAACAAAAGAACCTGTACCATCAGTAGTTGTGGATCTAAACTTGTTCAGAGATGAGGAAGGCCTTCTAAGGTGTAAAGGGAGATTAGACAAATCAAAACTGTCATACAAAAGCAAAAATCCAATCCTTTTACCTAGATTTAGCTATTTGACAACATTAATAATCAGAAAAACACACAATGATGTTATCATATGGGGGTACCACAGACACTAACTACATTAAGAAAAACTTATTGGATACCCAAGGGAAGGATCACTGTTAAAACAGTCCTGAGTGAGTGTGTCACATGTAGGCGTATTCATGCTAGGCCCTATAGGAAACCAAATCCTCCTGCTTTGCCAGAGGAGAGAGTTACTCTCAACAGACCCTTTGAGACTGTAGGCATTGACTATACAGGAGCATTGACTGTAGGGTGGGTGACACTGAACAAAAAATGTACATTGTACTGTTTACATGTGCTGCCTCACGAGCTGTTTATTTGGATGTTGTGGAGGACCTTACAGCAGAATCTTTTGTTGCTGTCTTTAAGAGATTCTGTGCACGACATTCAGTACCAAAGACAGTTTGGACTGACAATGCTACATATTTCAAAGCTGGTGAACAAGTCATCCACGACTTGTTAAGCAATGAAATCACACAATTATATATAAAAAATTCAAACATAAAGTGGAAGTATATTCCGGTTGCCTCTCCTTGGTATGGTTCTATCTGGGAGAGAATATACAAACAGTAAAGAATTGCTTGAAGAAAGCAATTGGCAAAAAACAGATACACTTGTTTGGGTTACTCACTCTCCTGGCTGAGATTGAGAATATCATTAACAATAGACCACTCACTTATGTGAGTGACAACATTAATGACCCAGAACCATTAACTCCAAATCATTTGATTCGGGGAGAACAAGTTAGTCTCCTGCCGGACTACAATATAGACTCTTCAGAAGACCCAAACTGGACTCAACGACATGATGAGCTCCAGACTAAGTTACAACATTTAACTAGAGTTAAAGCTCATTTCATTAAACAGTGGAAAACTGAGTACTTGATGGGTCTAAGGGAGAGACATAAACAAATGACTAAGAAGGATTGGTCTGACACAATAAAGGTAGGGGACCTTGTTCTCATACATGACAGTACTCCAAGACAATACTGGCCTCTGGCTAGAGTTTCAGAACTCAGACCAGGGGCAGACGGGGTAACAAGAGTGGTCAAATTAAGGACTTCAACGGGTGACACAACAAGAGACATTTCTCTTTTGTACCCTTTAGAGTCTGGACCCAAAACAATGGACTTTGGAGAACCTTCTCCACTGACAGTAACAACTGGAGACACTGAACTTCCAGTAACTATTCCTTTGACAGTAGGAGTGGTAACGCATCCTACTACAACATTGACAGACACAAGACCTCAGCGACAAACAGCATTAAAGGCGCGACTATTTTTACAACAAAAAATAGATGCTGGGGAATTGTAATTTTATCTTCTAACTTTCACTTTTTCTTTTCTTATGGTAAAGACCATAGACAGTTTCATCCTATGGATGTATATTTTCTCTTCTAATTAAATGCTACACCTTCTCCATGAGAAGGTGAGGATAGGCACTGTTAATCAGATTAACAGGCATTTACAGTTAAATAGTTAGCTAGTCTACACTCAGACAAAAATTGGTGACAATGACACCAAAATTTTTATCTCCCGGGGCCCCCAGTATATGGAAAACTTATGAGTGGGTAGTTGGGAGGTAACGAAAATGGTTCACTGAGTAGGTAGGTAGTTAATCTAACAATTAATAAATTCCTTTTATGTCAATAACTGGGTGGATGAAACCAATTGGTTGCTCACCAGAGTTATTCTCCACACTAGTATTTATATACTGTGTGGGAGGAGCGTGCTCGGTAATGGAGATACATTACCGCTAAACCAACTGAGGAAAAAACCAAGACAACGCTGGTACAAGAAGCCCCGCGAAGAGGAGAACAAAGGGAGAACGAAAACGAAGAACGGGGCGAGAGGACGTACCAGCAAAGTACGCTCTCGACAATGAGAACCGGAGAAGGGAGAGACTCCAATAACTAAAAGTAAGTGACTAATTGAGTTTTACACCAGACAGCTAATTACATTAAATTAAGCTGGGTCAGACAAGTTAGGCCTACATTGTGGCCTAAGACCCAGCATCAACTCATAGCTTAACAAAGGTGAAGGTAGATTGCCCTAACCTAATCTTGTGAGGAATCCTACTGTGGACCTCAATTTATCTGCCCGCTCTGGACCATTTCCGGAATCTCTAGGCTGACCCCTCTAGGCTAGACTTGATCTACTCTATAGTTAGACTGGAGAAATAAGGGGTGGGTTAATTGTGGACCAATTCAAACAGAGCATTTTTCGCAGACATGATCTCGGTGATGATCCCTTCCGTCGAACCTATCCTACCGCCTTTGAGGAACAGGTCATTGCCACCAGCGTGGACAGCGATCGCAGTCCTTCGACTAGCCACGCGCAGCTTCTCTAACTCCTTCCTTAAGTGCACCGTTCCCCGACCCGGTAAGCACCTTATCTTCCTCCTGTCTCGGTTTGCAGAAGCAAAATACTTTTCCTGGCCCCTGATCTGTGAGTCCCCAATCAAAACGGTGTCTTCCTCCTTTGCACACAGGAGACTAAAGCGTCTTGGAGGTCCTGACAGCGGCAACCGGGGTCTCAGGTTTCGGCTTCGCAGCCTTCTTGCCTGATACCTTTCGATACCCGTCGGCCGTCGCCACCCATAGACTCGGCCGCACTTACACCACCCGACCCACCCCGACCGGCAGCTACATCCGTCGGTTTCTTTGGACCATCAGTAGGCCCCTTCCCACCCTTTTTCTTTATCGGCCCCTTCCCACCCTTCTCTATCGGCCCCTTCTTTGCGCCCTCCCTTCCCTCCACTTTGCGCCGCGGTTCCGTGCATTCCAAGTGGGTCGCTGGCGATTCCTGACACTGATTTTGTACCCTGGCACCCGGTTGCACCTTTCCCTTTCTCCGCGGTCTCGAGCTCTGTCCAGTCCGCCGCTGGACCGCCTTTCCAGGGCGGCTATCCTATCAATGAGCTCCGGGGTGGAGGGCGCAGCCGCTTCAGTGACCGCCGCGCCTCCAACAGCCGATCTGAACGACTCGAGCCGCCGGACCCTCTCCTCTAGCTTCTCGTAAAACTGCATGAGTTCGCAAAAGCGGCACATGCTGGAGTGGTTGATCTTCTCGAAGCAAGCGTCTTTGAAGTTCGTCACGCACTGGTTTACTCCACACCTCGCACACTCAGCCTTCAGTTTCTGCGGTCCAGTCATTGTAACTTATTTTTGTTCTAACTCCGAATACACTGAATAAGATAAAGCGTTCTAGCAATGAAAACTTTCGAAAACGTTCTGACCAGTACATAAAAAAGGGTGAATTATTCCCGCGCAAGCCGCATCCGCCTACCTGCAAGTGACGTTCATCCCGGTGCCCGGACAATTCGCTACTGGACATTTCGCTACCATATATAAATTTACCAGTAACTAAAATTAAAAAGGTAATAAAATTTATTAAAAAATTACGAGAATTACTAAATGAGTACAAGGATTATTAAATGATTACATAAATTACATAAATTATTACGCATGATTACATGAATTATTAAAAGAATTTTATTTTTAAAACGAATGAAAGAATGCATAAAACATTTGATACAATAAAATATCTAAAAATATTTAAGATTATGCGCAATAGCGCGAAGGAATTCCAGTTTATTTCCAGAATCGTATCTTCTCAGTAAATTATGGATCCTCTGCTCACAGTCCCTATACTTTTTCTTCTGAGTTGCGTTTAGGTTAGGTTAGGTAACGTTACAGTATAAACAATTAAAAGAACACAAGACATACAAAAAATTAAAAGAACAACGGAAATATAAGAATTAGAAGAACAAAAGGCAAAGGATATAAAAAAAATATTCCAATCAAACCAATTAAAAATTAAAATGTAGATAGAGGAACCAACCTTTATGGAAGCGCGAGTGACCAGACACTGAATTACTAATAAAGAAGCCCTAACAAGGTGAATAACGGTGAGTATTTTTCTCGAAAATTCTGAAGTTAGTTGGTACGTTATGTTGCTATTTTTTGTATTTAAGTAACCAAAAGGGGAGAGGCAGAGGGATCAATGTTAAATGTCGGTTTTTATAAAAAGAGATTCTAAAATTCTAAAAATTCTAAGAGAAGTGTCATTAGATGATGAGGCTAAAATTTTAAAATGTTTATCAAAAAAAGCAAGATTGCAGGACTGGGCATGTTCTCTTATAGGAGAAAATTCTTTAACGACAGCGAAGTTAGATGCCGGTAGCGAAATGTTCGGTAGCGAAATGTCCTAGTAGCGAAACGTCCAGTAGCGAAATGTCCAGTAGCGAAATGTCCGGTAGCGAATTGTCCAGTAGCGAACGGTCCTAGCACCGTTCATCCCATTCAGACGACTACACCTTTCACTGCTGCCGCACCGACCAAAGGTCTCCCCAGGGCCGGACAGTCCCAAACGTGTCGCAACTACCAACTGACAAACACTCGCGACGCAGGCGTCACGGATTTCCCGCCAGGAGCGACAGCGAGATGCAACTCCTTACTAAGTCTTACTAATCACTCACAAGCGGCCAGACTCTTGGAATCCAGTGTTCAAGGGGTATCCCACCAGACCCAGCAGCTACGCCCGAGACTTTCAGCTGACCTGGCAGCCAGCTGGGCAGTAAAGCTCTCTCACCTAAGAGCAGTACAACCAAGCACCATCAATTGGTCACCAAAGAACGGTCGCAGGGGTCTGGTCAGGCCATTACGCGTTAGGAATGGGCTTGACGGGGCACTACCCACACTCCGTTCATCGCGCCCCCACGCCTGGGGCCACTCCATCCCAGTCTCTCACGACCTACGAGCGTTAAATGGTGTTATTTATAGAGGTTCCAAAGTCTCTCTTCCTACGCATGAGGTAGCAGTAGGGTCCTAATAGTAAAAGTAGAGAAAAAGACTTAATACTAAAAGAAAAGTTTTTTTCCAGTCAGAGGAGAGCATCCTTAACCTAAGCTAAAAGGACAGAGTAGGGATGGGATGGGGTCCTAGTAACCTACGGGACAGGATTGTACAACAGACTTCACCCGCCCTCCCGAAAGAGAGCGAGAACTTAAAGGAACTGGCAACCAATTTCTCTAGAATTCCACGACTCGGGACCGGAGGGCTGTCACACCCCAAGTATAGAGTTTACAACACCCAGAAGAAGTGCGCGTAACCTTTATACCCCCTGCGGAGTTAGGCCCCCTGCGGAGAGAGAGAGAGAGAGAGAGAGTTTATTACATTTATATCCAATATACTGAGTTTGAGTGAAGCGTAAATAAAGTGTTCTCGTATTTACCGTTGTTTTCAATATCTGAATTACATAGGAGTGATTATGATACCCTGTGAAATGTACGTGGCAAAAATAACAAGTTAGTGAGAAATATTAATCATAATTGAGCAGTTATATATTTTGTACTTTGGTAGTGCCTATAATGGCCTGTCAGATTGCGGGCGACCTTGTTTTATCAGCTGTTTCAATATAAAAATGTTAATGGCTGTTAAAAACCCCAAAATATCATCCATACTTTTAAATCTTGTGATCCTAATAATAAATTACACACACACACACACACACACACACATATAATATATATATATATATATATATATATATATATATATATATATATATATATATATATATATATATATATATATATATATATATATACAGGGTGTCTCAAAAGTCGCGCACCATAGGCTTTATTCAAACTTACGAGATTTACGAATCGAAATGGTTTATAAGTGGTTTAATTACAATATATGTTCGATAATGTTCGAATAATAAAATTAATAGTATGTACAATTAATCGAAAAGCTGTCTTAAAATAATTAAATTGAATTAAGCTATATTAGCCAAGGGTGTCTCAGAAGTCGCGCACCATTGCCTAATTTAGCTTCATTTAATTTAATTATTTTAAGATAGCTTTTTGATTAATTGTACATACTATTAATTTTATTATTCGAACATATATTGTAATTAAACATCACTTATAAACCCTGTATATATATATAATAATATATTTTTTTTTTTAAGTTCGGGAAGAACCGATTCGCCTCTATTTAAAAGGGCATATCTCAGCGGAAAAACAAAGAAAAAGTGAGAGGAAAGACAGAGGAAAAAGAAAGGGTGGAGGGGACAGTCGAAGTGGAAAAAGACCAAGGATGACAAGGACTGCAGGGTCGAGCCCCATCATCCTTGGGTGCTAGGGCCGGGAGGGCGCACGTGAAACCTCCAGGAACAAGCACGTACAAACGAGCACAAAGAGCACTCAAGAGCACGAGCTTAGAACCCCCTTGCGGGGATATATATATATATATATATATATATATATATATATATATATATATATATATATATATATATATATATATATGATAAACTGCAAAGTATCGATGTCGTCATACAAGAACTAATCGAGAAGCATACAGAAAAAGAAGAAGACGACGCTATAGAAGCGATAAAGGCTAACTCAAAGTACTTCTATAATTTTGCAAAAAGAAAATCGAAAAACCATGCGACTATCGGACCTTTAAAAAATGAGAACAGTGCTTTATCTGATGATCTAACAGAAGTATCTGAAATATTAAGAGCTCAGTACGAATCACCTTTCAGTATCCCAAAAACTGACAAATTGATTAGCGACAGAAACGCGTTCTTTGAAGAATTAGAGGTCTTCAGCTCAGTACCACAAGGAACAGTATTAGCTCCACTACTCTTCATAATCATGCTAACTGACATAGATGAGGAAGTTACCAGAGACAGCACAGTAACATCCTTTGCGGATGACACAAAGATCAGTAGAAAAATAAGAAACCCAGAAGACAAGATCCCTACAAACCGACAAAAACAGAATCTACAAGTGGACGGAAGACAACAATATGAAGTTTAACACCGAGAAATTTCAGCTATTACGGTACAAAAATAGAGAAGACCTAAAATCCATGGAATATTATACCCCAAATGGACAGGAAATTCAGAGAAATCCCAGAGCAAAAGATTTAGGGGTTGTAATGACGGATGATGCGAAATTTGAGACACAAAATAAGATAGCAGTAAACAGAGCAAAGAGAATAACGGGACAGATATTGAGAACCTTTAAACGAAGGGATAGGAATGTAATGATTCCTCTACTGAAAACCCTGATCAGTGGCGGTTCCTCATATGGGCAATATGGGCAGCCGCACAGGGCGGCATTTGTGGAGGGGCGGCATGAGCGCCTGCAAAAAAAAATAATAAAAATAAGAATAAATAAATAAAGAAATAAATAAAAATAAAAAATAAAATAAAATAAATAATAAAAGATCAATGACTTTGCATCAAGGAAGGTAAGAAGAGTCAGGCTTTAGATGGCAGTTGTGCTGTGGTGCAATTTATTTTGTTTCTTGTTCAAAGTGTAGCATAATAATTACCTTCTCTTAAGTGTCTTATTCTATTTATGTGATAGAGCATTTGTACAATTTAGAAATTTGATTCTCTAGTTTATTTATGGCAGTTGTGCAATTTAATTTGTATTTTTCCTGTTCATAGTATCATAATTACATTCTCTTAAGTGAGTTATTCTATTTACGTGATGAAGGATTTGTAAAATTCAGAAATTTGAGTCTTTGTTTTGGTTCTGAAGTTCCAACAATTAGTCCAATAAAAAGTTATTTTGTGAAAGAGTTATGTCTGTCCTTTATTTTGGGGGGATTCGAATGTGTGTGTGTTGGCGAACAGGGGGGGGGGCGCTGAAGGTGAGGTTCGCCCAGGGCATCATGTAAGCTAGGACCGCCACTGACCCTGATAATACCCAAATTGGAATACTGCTCGGTCCTAACATCCCCATATAAAAAAGAAGACATTAAACAGTTGGAAGGGATCCAGAGAAGCTTCACAGCCAAGATCAATGGGTGCAAAGAACTAAATTACTGGGAAAGGTTACGCGAACTAGACCTATACTCACTGGAAAGAAGAGAGAGATACACCATTATTTATACTTGGAAAATAATGGAGAAACTAGTCCCTAATCTTACTCTGAACCCTATAGCTCCCCAAACAACGTGGACAGTAGAAACGGCAGACTGTGCCGTATTCCCAAATTGAAGGCGAGACAGGGCACATCCTTAACCCTGAAAGAAAATAGTTGTGTAGTGAGAGGACCAAAACTGTTTAATCAGTTGCCCAAAGACCTAAGAAACACAAAGGGAGTTGCAGTGGAAATCTTCAAAAGAAGACTAGACGCCTGGATCAGAACAATCCCCGATGAGCCGGGCGTACCTGGCTATGTGAGGTGGAGAGCGCAAGAATTAAACTCACTACTTCACCAGGCCAATTCGAGAGGAGGGGCGACAAACTTGACCTTCGCGAAATGAGAGATCATCACGCGAAACTTTTGTAAGGTTGTAAGGTAAGGTAAGGTGTGTATATATAATATATATATGCGCCTCGGTGGTGTAGTGGTTAGCATCGCTGACTACGAATCCATCGGCCCCGGGTTCGAGACCCGACGGCAGCCGGCGCGCAGCAAAACTCAGCTGTTCATCTTTCCACACAATAAAGAAAATGGTTGGTAGGTAAATGGGTACCCTGGGTGGCCTAGTGGTTAAGACGCTGGGCTGCTGATGGAGCGTGGTTCGGATTCCACGTTAAACTGTAGGTGGAGTGAAAGCTTGACCTTCGTCAGAATGAACAATTCGGGCGGAAGCTAACCAAAGGTTAAGGTTATATATATATATATATATAATATGGGATTAATTTCACAATTAAACACGTGAAATGAATGAATGATGTAAACCCACAAGGAAAAGGAAAAATGTTCCCAAGGCCTTTCGTGTATTTAGAAGTACACCTCGTCAGGGAATTCATTTCCTGACGAGGTGTACTTCTGAATACACGATAGTCTTGGAATCATTTTTCCTTTTTCTTGTGGGTTTACATAATATATATATATATATATATATATATATATATATATGATGAAAAAACCACGAAGGAAAGGAAACACAGAATGGTGCTCAAGCGCTTTCGTCTAATGACATCCTCAGGAACACTGAGTGTTCCTGAGGATGTCATTAGACGAAAGCGCTTGAGCACCGTTTTGTGTTTCCTTTCCTTCGTGGTTTTATTCATCATAAATATTTTTCACGTGTTACTTTCGTGAAATAATTTTCATATATATATATATATATATATATATATATATATATATATATACATATATATATATATATATATATATATATATATATATATATATATATATACCGGGTGTCCGAGAATTATCTGTGCAATTTTTGGCTGTTATTAAAAGTCAACCATGAAGTGTAGAAATTCCAGTGTTGTCCCATTTTACAGAGAATCTCATTAAGTTTTTTCTGATACCACGTTTTGACAAGTTTTTTAGAAATGTACGCGGGTGACAGACATTGATGATTTAAAAGCAAGAATCACAGCTGCTATTGAGCGAATTGATGTGGATATGCTGCAGCGTACATGGCAACATTTGGATTATCGATTGGATGTTTTGCGAATCACTAATGGTGCACATATCGAATGTTTGTAACAACGTTACTTTAATAAAAGAAACTTTTGAAAATACAGATTCTAAATAATCTTGTTTAAGAATTTTACGTGTGTTATCAAGAATTTTATTAAAAGATGAAATTGTACAGATAATGTTCGGACACACTGGAATTTCTAAAAAACTTGTCAAAACTTGGTATCAGAAAAAACTTAATGAGATTCTCTGTAAAATGGGACAACACTGGAATTTCTACACTTCATGGTTGACTTTTAATAACAGCCAAAAATTGTACAGATAATTCTCGGACACCCTGTACATATTACTTATTCATTTCTCGTGTGTAATCTCGGATTAAATGTACGAGTACTTCCATGTTTAATAGTGATTTCTTTGTATTGTACAGTTGGTATCATACCTTCAATAATGACTTTGTATTTGTTTTATATCAATAATAATAAGTTAAGATTAATATATACTCTTATAATTAATATTTCTTATTGATGGTTTATATATTACAAGCAAAAAATACCACGCTTAAACAATCAACTTCCCGGAATGAGCACATACCCAAACAAACAAACATTATCCGATTTCAGTTTTACAGTATATATGATGAAGAGTTTATTTCCAGAAGGTGCTAAATCCATTTTTGGTCAAAGTTGAATTTGTACCACTAAAAAAACAGTTCATGCTCATGTGCATCCATGTATGTTATCGATTAATTTCAAAAGGTATTATATCCCTTTCTTAACGGACATAATAATATGGCTTTGTTTCCAAAGGGTGCAAAGCCCAATTCACTTTGTTTCCAAAAGGGTCTAAATCCACAAATCCACCAACAGCGACCTCTATAAACTACAGTGTTAGTATAATTGTATGTACCTACATCTACAGTGAAAGATAAATGAAAATGTGTGGTGAACACTATGGATTCTAAGTCCATCCAACACACGCATGGCACGGGCTCAACAGTAGTGTCTGGTTCATTGTCAGGGTGACATTTTGGCTTGATATAATTTAATATGATTGACTGAACTGGTAGATACTGAAATAAATAATATTGGTTTTGTCCGGCTGTTTTTTTTGTGTGTGTGTGTTTGTTTCGGTGTAATCCAGAAGTCTTGGACAACATGTCTTTGATTGTGTTCGAAAAAGTGCTAAGTCCACCACCAATTACAAACAAAAAACCTATTTACAAATTAACCATGCGTACTAGATTTTATCCAGACATCTTTTTTTGCTTAATGGCATTCACTCCCAACATTAATGCGAAAAAAAACTACTTTAAGGACAGACTATAGTAAAAAAAATATAAAATGTGCCAATATCTTAGAAACTGGTTTTATGGACGTAGCGTCTTTTGGAAATCAGCTCTTCATATATACTGTAAATTATAATTTTCCCGTAAGTTTTAATTAATAAAATTAATCGAAACCTACGGAAAATTATTGAATGCTCGGTTAGGTCAACTGTACGCCCTTGACGATTGGTTAAGTCGTAACGTTCTCATTAACACTAACAAAAATATGACAACTGGCTCGGGTAAATTTTAAGGAAATGTTGTCATCACCTGCAACAACTTGCTTATAACGTATTTGCACAAAAAACGTTGCTCTTGAAAAAAGTCTTATATTATTCCGTGGATTACGGCCATAGAGTTATTTTTTCAAAATTCAAGTGATGACATCTTAAGATTTACCAAAAATTTATATTTATCAATGAAGGTTATTTAATTGAATTCAATTCAATTATACGTAATCATTTTGTTATTTAAGAGTTATGGTAAACAACAGGTCAGTTTGATCATACACGATATTTGTACAATTTATGTACGGTATCTGCAGCCCCTCTAATCTGGGTTACTACGAGCTGCCACTACTATATATATATATATATATATATACTCACCGGCAATGAGGTCCATACCTTCAATCAACGCTGTCTGAGCAATTGAAGAAGTTTTCACCCACACAACCAACCTTTCCCACTGCTTGACAAATACTGACTTTTATTTGTTTGAGTCGAGTCAAATCTTTCTATTATTCATAAATTTGGCCGAGGACAGCGTACATTTTTTTTTTTTTTTAAAGAATAAATTTATTTCGTGTTTTTCATATTTCGTACTAATTTACTTTTCATTTTATATATATATATATAAACAATTAACATCTAAACAGCACTGGAAAGTAGGAAAGGTAGAATGTGTAGTGTTCCCAAACTAAAGGCCCGACAAGGGACGCCCTCAACACTAAAGTAAAATAGTTTAGTTGTCATGAGAGTCAAAGTTGAAATCTTCAAAAGAAGACTAGGTACCTGGCTCAGGACAATACGAGATGAGCCGAGTGTGCCTGGTTGTGTGCGATGGATATCGCAAGAAAGCAACTCGCTCTTCGTGTGAAGAGAGACCGACGCACGGCACTTTTACTAAGTTTACCAGGTGTATATATATATATATATATATATATATATATATATATATATACGCCTCGGTGGTGTAGTGGTTAGCGTCGCTGACTACGAATCCATCGGCCCCGGGATCGAGACCAGGGTGACGGCAGGCGGCGCGCAGCAAAACCCAGCTGTTCATCCTCCCACACAATAAAGAAATTGGGTGGTAGATAAATGGGTACCCTGGGTAGCTTAGTGAATAAGACGCTGGGCTGCTGGTGGGGCGTGGTTCGGATTCCACGTTAAACTGTACGTCTAAGGTGGAGTGACAAGCTTGACCTTCATCAGAATGAACAATTCGGGCGGAAGCGAAACCAAAGTTAACCAAGGTTTTATATATATGTGGCCATCTACAACCGCAGCTATAAATAGACCAGAAAGGAAATCAAAGATGAAGGCACAGAGAGAAGACTAGACACCGGAGGAGGGCAGTTTGGAAATTGAGGGTTTTACCAGACTCTATCAAAAGCTATCAAAAGCTCTATCAAAAGCTCCTTGATTTTAATGTATTTTCATGAAAGTTTATTAGTAATAATAATAATAATAATAATAATAATAATAATAATAATTGGTAAAAATATTACAATTTACAATATTACAATAATTTGGCTCTTAAGCTTTAGGCTTTACTGGGCTCTCAAATTAATTATAAGATAAAGCATTTCATATGTAAGTAACTACGATTTGGTAGTATAAATATGATTAATTATTATACAAAATAAATTTCGTAGTTATAATTAGTAAACCTCTACATGCGCCTTGTTGGTAGTTCTGCAAACATCTAATCAATAACTTATTTCAGTCCACACACGAGTATTCTGTGATCAGTTTCAGTATATCCAAACTGTCCACTTTTTCGGAATAAACAAGGTCTTTCACGTAACTCCAATGGAAAAAATCGAGTGGGGTGGGGATCAAATCCGACGACTTGGGGTCCATGCGAGTGGTCCTGCTCGCCGATCCAACTCGCAGAATTTCTCGTTCAGAACAACACTCACAAAAACAAAACAAACCATTTGTCATATGCACACTTTTACTCTGGACATGACACACCCATCAAGAAAGTATATTTTCTTCAGTGTTTCTCCGCACTCTAGTATAGCCAGTCCGGATTACTTGGATGCTAAGTTAGAAAAAATCAGCAATATTGGAAGTGATATGTGTTACCAACCTGCTTTTTTGGAATCTTGTCTTAACAAGGCAAAACGAACCTTTTATCGTGTGAAAAATAACCCTCGCACTTTGTCGAAGAATATTTTAGTACTTCCATTTTTCCCAGGCTTTTTAGGCATTGCTAATGTACTTAAACTTTTGAACATTAATGAAGTATTTTCATATGACAATATTGTGAAAAATGTCATAATAAAGAATAGTCTTACCAACAATTCAGGCATTATCTATAAAACTGGTTGTAAACAATGTGACTTCTTTTGCATTGGACAGACGGGAAAAGATTTGAACACGCGTGTAAAACAACATCACTATTCCATCAGAATGGGACAGTCGTTCAATGCCCTGCCCTTTTTGTCCATTTGTCAGAGTTGTCCCATTGTAGTGATTGGAATAATTCTCCAATCTTGTTTCACTCAAGCAACATTGTTAATAGAAGCATTCTTGAATCTGCCATTATTTAACTTACAAACAATTTCAACCTTAGCCAGGGCGTCTTTTCGTTCTATCCTGTTATTCTGATTTCATTCAAAACAGATTTAGATAAGAAGGGCAAGGTGCTAAAACTCTAGTAGCTATTTCCCGTGAATTGTATGCTCCTCCCAAAATATTTTCCGCACCAATCATATTATTTATTTTTCTTTGTGATCTGTAAATAGTCTGAATCGTGTGATTAATTTCAATGTCCCTGAGGATGTCATTAGACGAAAGCGCTTGAGCACTATTTCGTGTTTTATTTTCCTTGTGGTTATTTTCAGCATATATAGGGTGTTTCATAATATGTGGGACGCACTTTCAGAACGGATTTAGGACCTGAAACCAATGAAAAAAGTCTATATAAAAATATGCCCGAAATCACTTTGTTTCCGAGTTACAGCCCGTTATGTGTTCCAACAAGTATTCGCATTACCTTTAAAGGAAGTGCTTAAGATGACCGACTTGCGCTTGAATACACGCCTGAACACGCTTCATCATAGACTGCCTGACACGTTCAAACATTCCAGGTATTGCTCGGATTTTCTGGCATCCTTGTTCTACACGTTGGCGAAGCATTTCAACGTTGTCAATGGATGTCACGTAAACGATGGATTTCAAATGACCCCGCAGGTAAAAATCGAGTGGATTCAGGTCCGGAGAGCGAGCAGGCAACGCAATGGGTCATCCACGGCCTATCCATTTATCAGGGAAATGGTCATTCAAATAGTCTCTGGCTACTCGACTAAAATGAGGCGGAGCGCCGTCATGCATAAACCACATACGACGTCGGACACCAAGAGGAACTTCATCTAGTAAATCGCTTAAATCATTCCTGAAAAAATTGGAATAGGATTCTCCTGCTAATCTTCCATGCAAAACAAAAGGACCGATTAAGTTGTCGGCAATAAGTCCTGTCCATACATTAATACTAAATTGTTGTTGGTGCCCTGACTGGATGATGACTTGCGGATTCTCTTCGGCCCAGTGATGAGTGTTGTGAAAATTGATCACGCCATTTCTTGTGAAGGCAGCCTCATCAAAAAACAACACGGAGGATGGAAAGAAAGGATCGCGAGCACACTGTTGAAGGAACCAAGTACAAAAAGCCTCTCGTGGTGGGAAATCAGCTTCAGTAAGGTCTTGTACTCTCTGAATGTGATATGGGTAAAGCTGTGGTTCCCGTAAAACTCTCCACACAGTTGGGTATCTTACACCCTCTGCTGCTGCTATCCTTCAGGTACTGACACCAGGATGTTCCTCCACGCGATTCAGGACCCGCTCCTCCAACTCAACAGTTCTTGCGCTGATTGTCTACCACCATCTGAAACTCGCTTGTTGAATGATCCTATATCACCAAGACGCTCGTTTATTCTCTGAAAGGTCTTCTTATCTGGCAGACGGCGATTCGGAAACCTTTCCGCATACAGACGTCTTGCTGCGGCTGCATTACACTCGGCAAGTCCATATGTGAGATGCATGTCTGCCATGTCTCTGTTTGAATATGCTGCTCCATGGTCCGGCGGCAGAATCGGGTGGCTGGTGGTTCAGCAAGCATCAGGGATTCCACTTGGTCTTTCAGGATGGATCCTGAAAAATTCTACCGCCGGACCATGGAGCAGCACATCGAAACGATCCTCGAAATCTTGAGTACGACACTGACCTTTTCGAGTCTCTCCTCACCTCCTACCCTTGCCGACTTGAAGCCGTCCGCCAAGCACAAGGAGGCAACACCAACTATTGAGTGGTTTTGTTTAGACGTAGAATTAAATTGTCTAAAAGATGCAACAATCAGTTTTTTTGTACCTCTATTAGTTTCATCTGTGCAAGAGGGGGCAATCATTGTTTACCACCCCTGATATATATATATATATATATATATATATATATATAATTATGCGGGTTGCTTCTACAGAGCTTCAATTTAATATTTAGGAGAAATCCAATGACAAGGAGAAATGTAAATGCCATGAAAAGTCTTCTTTATTGCGCAACGTTTCGAGCAATACGCTCATCTTCAGGCTGTTTAATAACAATGTGAAATTAAAATCAATATTGAATGAAAACAAACAGAAAATTTCTATAACCTATTCGTAAAGACAAATTTTAAAAGACTGAGAAAAGAGGGTTAAATTCTAAGTTATACAGATTTACATATAAAAATTAAGAAGTTATTTTTAAATACATGTAGTAAATGTGAAATTAATACACTGGAAAAATTACCAATAGTACACTGGAACAATGGAGCTATCTACCTTACACAGCAGTATCCGAGGCCGACTAATTTGAGCAGAGGAAACGTGAACGAAGGATGGCGAGGGAGATAGGGGAAGGAGGGATTATAAGGAATTGGGGAAGGAGGAGGGATCATAGCAAATTGAGAGGGACGGACGATGAGTCAACATTCAGACTCGAAACGTTGCGCAATAAAGAAGACTTTTCATGGCATTTACATTTCTCCTTGTCATTGGATTTCTCCTAAATATATATATATATATATATATATATATATATTCGGTTGATATAAGTTCTTTCTAACTCATCAAAACGCGCACTACACTATTGCCAAATCGCAACACTGCTTCCTGCTAGATCAGCGAAATTATGAGGCGTTAGGCCTGTTCATTATTTGGATGGGGGATCGTCCTCCTCCACATTCATATGATGCAGCGACCCTTATATTGTTCGGATTCCACATAAAACTGTAGGTCCCCTCTATACATGGAGGTCCGGTGCTAGTGTCTCCGAACAACTGATACAATGAGCAAACCAACCAACCAATAACTGATATCTTAATACTTATATAATTACGCATAAAATCTCTATAAAACCAGAAAGAACTGGAACGTTTAGTGAAGGTCATAAACGTTTATAAAACGTCATGAACGTTTAAAAAGCGTCAACAAAACGTTATGAACGTTTATGAAACGTTGATTAAACGTAATGAACGTTTATAAAACGTCACTAAAACGTCATTAACGTTTAGAGAACATTAGTAAAACTTTATAACGTTTACCAAACGCCTCACTTCTTGCTGGGAATCTCTCGTCACTTAAGGGTACATACTCGTAGTTTTCTTTTAAAAAAAATCACCGAACAGGCAAATAACAGATTGTTTCTTACCTTTGCTTGCTTCCCTTGACTGCTTTTGATTGTGCTAACTTTATTCAAGGCCATTTTTTTCTGCGAGGCATTCACCCTTCCTAGTCCATTCCCCCTGCCCCCTTTTTTCAAATGATGACCTTTGCTGTTACAAGGAAATTAAACAACTCAGAACATTATTATTATTATTATTTTTATTATTATCTTTCACTACCACGGATAATTACCGGTCAATACTCAGTCACAACATCTGTTCATTTACCCACTTGATTATGTATAGGTTAATTAAATGAGGTAAGGTTAGGTTAATTTAGTTTCGGATAGGTTATGCTATGTTAAATTAGGTTGAACCACGTATCCAAATCGGCACTTTGATTTGGATATTCTCAAGGCAGTAATTAAACAAAATAAAAAAAATTGACCTTTAAGTCAAGTCAAGGTACAACTGACTTTCAAGCAAACGCATTAAGCCATTAAGCGGACGCTTGAAAATGAAAATGATTGAAGTGCATTTTTTTACCAAATTTTGCCTTGACTCAAGTACTTGAATCACTTGTTGAAATTTGGCGTTCTGAATGCACTTGAAAAACTTTCACTTCCAAGCGTCCAATTCACCTTTTTGTTTACTGAGACTCAACTGGATATACAGTATATATAATTATATATGGAATCTCATAAATGAACACGCAAGAATTTTGCATTTGCAAAATTTACCCTCACAAGGGCAGAGGCGTACCAATACTTTTTGCCGCTCGGGGCGAAAATGCCAACGCCCCCCCCCCCCCTGCAACAATTTTCAATTTTAAAAACAATTCCTTTACAAAAATACACTTCTAAACAAAACTTTTATTGGAAGAAAAACTTAAATAAAGCAACTTCAATTTTAACAATACAACATAATGTACCGTACATAATACACTACATAATTTTAACAATAACTATATAATGTATAATGCCTAGTTAATTTTTTGGACTTTCATAACAGAAAATTCATGAATGATTTTTTCTATGTCCATTGTCTCTGCAACTTCGCGTTCAATTGAAATAATCGCCAAATTGCTCAGTCTAGATTGACTTATAGTTGACCTGAGGTAAGTTTTTATAAGTTTCAGTTTCGAGAAACTTCGTTCGCAACTTGCCACGGACATGCATGTAGTTAGACAGATCCGGAGGGCAATTGTTATATGAAGCAAAGATTCCACTAGATCCCATTTAACGATCCACTGAAGTAGTTTTAACATATCCCAGTTCTTTGGATCATCGTCGACGCTTATGCTTTCGAAACTGAGCAAATGTCTGCGCAAACGCTTTATTTCTTCCAGTAGACTTCCTGGATTAATGTCATTGTAGATGGAAGAAAAATTATTGACCTTGGTATTAATTTCTTCATCTTTGGACTGATTCAAAAGGTACGAAGGAGACAGAAATTCAAAGCGATCATTCATGTTTTTAAGACAAACTCTGCGTTTTTCAATTTCTGCTAATAAACGATCCATGATTTCAAAAAATTCTCTGCGTACATCCTCTTGCACGGTCAATCCAGCATCACGAGCTTGCTCTCCAGGCATTCTTCTCCGTCTCCTGACTCTGCGGTCTATACTGATATCCATTTCATTACAGAACTCTTCGGCGGCATCTGCAGCGTTTGATACTACTGCCTCTCGTTCATTAGTTAAAAACACGGATAAAGAGTTCATTTTTAATGCACACTGGTCCAAAGCAAGTCCCTTTCTTTGAAAATATAGCGGAGCATCATTGATTTCTTTCAGCACTTAATCCCAGAAAAATAAGTACACAATGAATATGTATGACATGATGGAGGTCAACAGAGCTTCAGCATCGCCCTTTGTGTCCAGATTTTCGGAGACCCCTTCACTCAGTTCTTCCAAGGCACTAACAACGTGAGTCAAGTTCTTCTTAAGACTAGAAACAGCATCATACTTAGCACTCCACCGCGTATCAGAGACTCGCTTGACAGTGATTTTGGAATGTTTTGTTAAGACATCCCAACGATGAGTAGAGGAAGAAAAGTAGACGAAAATTCGTTCAATTGTTCCAAAGAAAGTTACAGCATTAGGACTCAGTCCCGCGGCATGAACTCCAGCCAAGTTCAGCGAGTGGTTATTGCAAGGAATGAAAACAGCGTGTTTGCTAACATCAAGAATTCTGCGTTGAACTCCAAGATGAATACCTGCCATCGTAGCAGCATTGTCATACCCTTGACCATAACAATTCTGGATATCCAGCCCATCCTCACGGAGCTTAGTGACAATGAGATCAGTAACTGCCTCAGCAGTCTTCCCCTCTAATTTAATAAAATCAACGAAGGATTCCTTCACCTCTACATTACCATCTTTAATCGACACATAGCGAATTACCTGAGACATCTGATCAATATGCGATATATCTGGTGTACTATCGAAAATTATTGCAAAGTACTTTGCACTAGACACATTATCAATTATACATTTTCGAACATTACAGTCGATTAGTGTGATGAACTCATTTTGAATGTTAGGTGACAAATACGTAGTGGATATCTTGTCAGCCATTCGTATTTTTGTAAGATGTTCCCTAATTACTGGGTCATATTTGCCCATTAGTTTTATTAACTCCAAAAAGTTTCCAGAATTGCCAGCTAGCCCAGCTTCTTCATTTAAGTTCTCTCGGTGCCCTCGGAATGCAAGATCTTGTTTTGCCAAGAACATGATGCAGTCATAAATTCGTCTCAGTATTTCTTTCCACTTAGCAGTAGCATGTTTATTTGCAACTGATGTGCATTATCTATTGTAGCATTCAACTGAAGGCGCATAGACAACTCTTTCCATTGTTCAAAGCATCGGGTATGATATGGACTGTTTACATGTTCAGGTACTCTTGGATTCAGTTTCCTCCAGGCAAAAAATCCTTCTTCTTTTCCAAATGCACTGGAGATGTTGTTGAAGAGACGACAGCAAAAGCAATGCAAGCTACATTTTGAAGGTGAGAAGATTAGCCATGACCTTTCAATTTTTTCGCCATTTTCCAAGGTTTTGAAATACCAAACTTTTGACATTGACCTATTGTTTGAATCAGCTGGAAAGGGTCCATTCATGTTTTTCAAATGTGATGGTCCACGTTTAATGAGTTCGATTCTCAAATTGTCCGTCATTGAAAATTTGGAACGGGCCAGTTGCCAGAATCGTTAAACAGACTCTGTGGGTGATGGGTGGGTGGGTGACTTTGTGATGTAAATGAGGGTTGATCCTGATTATTTGGGGGCAGAGCTGGGCAGTAAATACATTGAATGTATTTAAATACTAAATACTAAATACATGGGAGAAATGTATTTAAATACTAAATACTAAATACATTTTACGAATGTATTTAGATACTAAATACAAAATACATCAATTGTATTTAAATACATTTGTAAATACATTTTAAATACATACAAATTTTAACATATGCATTCACTAATTCACTAAGCCATGACACGCACACAATAAAGAAATCAACCGCTTTCGACTAAGAGTGGCACCCAACTGATTGAACTGACACGTTGAAACATGAACCATGCTGTACTACACTGTCGACGCGTCGTACTGTGCTAGTACAGAACGTGTATTAAACCAGTAGAAGTATTTACATTTTTATATTTTGAGTATTTAAATACATTGTATTTAAATACTCATTAAAGTATTTAAATACTATATTTAAATACATGAAAAACAATGTATTTATAAATACAGTTCTAAATACACAAATGTATTTAAATACGTATTTAAATACAAATGTATTTAAATACTGCCCAGCTCTGTTTGGGGGTTCACTTGAAGTTGCCGCTTGAACATCTATCTCTAAAGATATATCACATTGCGGTTGATCTCCTTGCTTCCCAGAAGACACTGAAGGTGTGTCTGAGAATCCCATTAACTGATGAAATCGCTTAGCAGCACGCTTGCCTTCCTCCTCTTTTTTTTCGCGAAGATTCTTGTATGCAGCACCACTCAGTCTCTGTCGTTTGCTCATGTTTGCTAATTCAGTAGGGTATCTGCAAAATAAAACAACCATTAATTATTAACATCATCAAAGCTCAAAGAATGCAAAGCCTAACCTAAATAATATAGGGAAAGTCTGAAAAATAGGGCTGGCAACCTTTCCGATGTGAAAATTTAACGCAACTATTTGTGGAAATAGTGGCATTGAGGTGGCATATATAGCATTTAATGATGATGTTTCATCAAAACCATGGATATTTTGTACACAAATAACGCGCGACAATGATGAGATATAATTTTTTGGAGGGTTGCATTTTAAAACATAAAAACCCAAAATTTTGCATACTGGGGAAGTGCCGCTCGGGGCGGTCGCCCCTCTCGCCCCTCCCTTGATACGCCACTGTATAAGGGTTCTAACCCACCACCTCTTGAAAAGAAGTTGAGGGCCACCACACTACGACGGGCTAAAAGTGTAGTGGCTAGCGCTTTCACTTTTTATTCTAGAGGTGGTGGGTTCGAACGCCATAGAGACCGTCAGAGATCAGTGAGAAATGAGCGACATTGCAGTGTGAATAAACTGATGACGGAAATAACATTCAACGCCAACCCCTATAATTTATATTTACTTTCCATGGGATATTGCTAACAAGCCTCTTCAGCCAATCACTTATTCTGAGCGGAACCTGGAACCACCTTCACCTCCGTGGTATTGGATCCGCTGAATCGATTATGTATATTCATATGTGCTGTTGGGTTGACAAACACAATTTGGCTTAGAAATTTTGCCCATGAATTCCTGCAGTCTACGGAATTTGGTCCCGAGACCATCGGATTGCGAGTGTGATGGTTTACCACTGAGACAGGCATGTTTCTTGTCCTTTGCCGACGACACCAAAATGGCGACGTTATGTAGAACCCCACAAACAGATTCTGAAACAAACGGTCAGAAAAGAATCGTATGAAGTTCAACACCAACAAACAAAAACAAAAACAAAAACAAAAACAGAGAGTTAAAAATAGTGAATTACTTTCTTTGAAGTGTTGGAAAGTGGACATAACGAAATCCAAATGAATTGGCAAACAAACGCCTTTGGACGGGTAATTGGTAGACGTCAATTTATGTCGAGGAATAAAACTTGGCCTGCTAATAGTAAAAGTTAAAAAAATGACAGGGCAAATACTCCGTACTGGGCTAATCTAAAGTGGATTTTCGGGCCTTTGTGAGTTTGTATCTTCTGCAAGTTTTGTAATCTAAGTTTTGTAATCTAAATGGGGAAGAAATTATGTGCAAATATTATGTGAAAAGAAATTGTAGATATAAGGGAGGACTATATATATATATATATATATATATATATATATATATATATATATATATTATATAATATATATATATATATATATATATATATATTAGGGTGTGACCGTTGCCCTCCAAAAATTAAAAAATGGTCCTACAATGCTGTTCAAAGTTTTATTGTTGTGTATTTATCTAGGAAACACCCAGGTAAATTTTCTTGGAGATCGGTGCATGTTTGAGCTAGCACCGTCGTACCAGCAAGTATTGCTATTTCAGCTTATGAACTTCATAAATAAGTGTGAAAATAGCACATTTTATCAGATTTTCATTTCCGGGTCTGGAATGCTGACCCACAAATTTTCCACGTATTATTTTATTGCATTTAATTTTAATGATGCTCTTTTCTTTTCCCTTGACAGTGATTTGATGTTGTGAATAGAGAATTTAATCATGGATACACGGCAAGATGATGAGTATGTCAGAATGTTATTGGGCACCGTACCCCGAGAAGAAGAAAAGGAAATAAAGGGCTGCAAACTGCCAACTAATAGGCAGGTTTTACTATGTCTGTTAGCAAACCTTCGGGATATGCACTGGGACCAGGCTTTATCTGCCACTATTGACAATGTGCTTTTGCATTACCAGAAGGCGAATGTCCCGACCATTACAGGCAGGAACAATATTGGCCGAGTGATTAAAACTTACTATGACAAAGACTACATGATGCTTATGAAAAAGAATGAGGATAGAAGACGGGCTGATGATCCTGGAATTATGAAGTTTAAATCAGAATTGAGCCTGACGATGAAATTTTATAAGAACACAGTGTTGAAAGACATGGCGGCTGCGAAAAAGGGGAAAACTCAGGCCGAACAAGATGCCATCGATACTGACATACTCTTTATGAAAAGCATGCTAAGTGACAGAGTAGGTACCTACTCTGGGGTAAACAAAGTACTCACAGAAAAGGTTCAGAAGCGACAGAAAAGGCAGATGCGAGAAGAGAAGCGACAAGAGAGAGAGCAATGTGATCATGCTGAGAATGTACAGGCTGATATTGATTCACCTATTAGCTCTGATGAGGACGATGACATTAATGAGGCCAGCACTGCTGAACCAAAGAGAAAACATCGGAGAACAGTGAAAGAGGGAGTTTCAATTTTTGTGCCCCATGATATTCTGAAGTCGGCAGAACTTGTTTCATGCAGTGTTCGAAACAACATCTCGCCGACTCAGCTGAGTGCAATTGTGTACTCCCTTGTATCTGCATGTGGTAGAGATACATCAAAGATGAGTCTAAATGCAAGGACGGCCCACCGATACCGAGCTTCCATCGTGTCAGAAATAAGTTTAAAAATCATGGATGAATGGCAACCATCAGACAAAGTACTGGTGCACTGGGATGGTAAACTTATGGACACGCTGGATTCCAAAGGCACTGATGACCACCTGCCCATTCTTGTGTCTGGTGTCAATGGCACAAAGCTTCTTGGAGTCCCACCTCTTCCGCATTTGACTCAAAAAGCTGGCCTGGTTCAAGGAGACTTGATATCAACAGCAACCAAACAAATTCTGGTCGATTGGGAGTGTGAACAGAATGTCGTTGGTATGGTTTTCGACACAACTTCATCCAATAGAGGTAAACCTATTTCAAACATCAGCGTGAATTTATCACGACATTAATACCAAAATACAGTGAATGATTTAACAGAAATCTGCAAAAAGCACGTGCCTGAAATGGTGGCCTTAAACTACAATTACATTTTTTTTTTCAGGACAAAAAACAGCTGCTTGCGTCTCCCTCCAAAAGGAATTAGAGCGTGCCGTATTCTGGTGCGCCTGTCGCAGGCATGTGGGCGAAGTCATCCTAGGTGTTTGCTGGGATTGCTTGAAAGTGGAGGGCTCTTCAAGTCCAAACATAATGGTTTTCCAGAGGTGAGTCATAAGCTTTACAAAATAACAAGGAATATTATTATCTAATGAACAAATTTAGTGGAATTTCTTTTATTAGACTTATAAGATATACTAACACCAAGCAAATGATCGATCATATCAATCTTAATACCCCTAAAACAATATTATAGATTAGTACGAAATACAATAATCCCAATAATTGCATTTCTAGGTTCAAGAACCATTTCTCTCAACTGGCGTACAATGAAAAAAAGAAATACTACTACTACCCCGCAATGCCTGGAGTGTTTGAGGAGCGCCCAGGCAGGAGATGGCTGACTTCTTCCGTGAATCTCTAGCCCAACCATTTACACGTGGCGACTACAAGGAGCTGGTAGAGCTTTGTCTGCTGCTTGTAACTAAAGGATCCGAGCCAGTGAACTTCACAATGGTCTACCCCATACCCCAGCGCACTTCACAAAGCAAGGTGGATGGCTAAACTGCTCTATACCCTCAAGATTGTTCTTTTGTCAGGCCAGATCAAAGAGCAGTTTCCCAAAGCCGAGGTTGTGACTAAAAGTCAAATCAGCAAGTTAGAACGGTTTGCTGTGTTCACAGTCGCTGTTTATGTCCCATGGTGGATTGTTTGCCCCGTTCCAGCAAGTGCGCCACTGAATGACTTGAATTTGGTCGAAACCTTGGCTGAATTTGCCCCATATGACGCCACAATAGTTGACAAAGCACGTGTGGCACTCGGTAGACACACTTGGTACCTAACTGAGGAGTTGGCCCCACTGGCTTTGTTCTCGTCCCAAGTACAAGAAAGGACAAAAGAGGAGATGAGGAAGGCCCTTCTTTGCCATGAAGGCACTGAAGTTACTAAGAGAGTGGGGCTCAATCATGGGGGCTATGGAAAGCCATATCTTCCCCCTGTCCCAGAAAGTGGCACTGCCCTGGTGGACCTAATTGGGCCTGACTCAAGCCGGTTCTTCACCATTTTAGGCATGCCCTATCAGTTTCTTCACAGTCCAGCCAGTGAATGGGCGGATCATGACGACTACCTGAACATGAAACGGGTTGTGGACAAGCTTCAGGTCGTCAATGAGGCTGCAGAGCGTGGTGTAAAACTTTGCCATGACTTTCTTAATGTTGCCAGGGATGAGGAGCGCTTTCAAGAAGTCCTTCAAGTAGTTGAAAATGACAGACTCCGCGTTCCTAATCAGCGCAAACGATCATCTGTTTCCGAACAGAAATCATGGTTTCTTGCTAGAGAAATAATACCTTGTGAATATATGATAAAACCCCTTAATGTACCATGAGAGAATAAGAATGATTAACTTTTTTGTGTAGTGATAACAGCTTTTAATTAAGACAGGCAAATGATTTGTGTTAATATCCCTTATGATGGTTGTGTAATCTCATATATAGGCGCGTATGCCGTATAAGCAAAATCGCTATTTTTCAAATTGCTGGTGCTCACTCGAATATGGATGAATCTTTAAAAAATTGCACGGGTATTTGTTTTGTCAATATGCAACACCAAAATTTTGAATAGCATTGTAGGACAAAGTTGGGGCAACTGTCACACCCTAATATATATATATATATATATATATATATATATATATATATATATATATATATATATAGTGATGGGCATCGATACATGAAAATCGCTAAAGCGATACCGATACATCGATACATGAAGAACGTCTTAGGCGATACCGATACGCCGATACTTTCTAGATGTCTTAAGCGATACCGATACATGCATCGCCGATACATGTATCGCCGGTACATTTTTATAATTATTCATTTAATATGTAGGTATTAGATATTATTGTTTATACTAGTAATTTGTACGCACTGTAAGTAAAATCAATGACATTTTAATGAGTTTTATAGATGTAAATAAAAACAATTGCTTTATTTAATGAAAGTATGTTTTAATTTTGTAGGATACATGAATGACTGAAAATATTACACTAACAATTAAAAGTAATTACTATTACCCTTCAAAAATACCAGCTGGCTAAACATCTGGTCAGACAGTCTATTCCTTTTTGGAGCGTGAATGTGACCAGCCAAACTAAACAACCGTTCTACAGGAGCAGAGGATGGTAGTGGTGTGTTATACTTCAGGAAGACCCGTAGAATTCCTGGGTACTGCCTCAGAGATTGGAGAGAATGACTTCCGTCACCCAGATACTGTAAAACTTCCATCTCAGTGGAATCTTGGGTTGCAGAGACATTAGTGGAAGCAGACTCATAACAGAAGAAATCATCTGCACTTCCGTCAGATGCAGGATCACTTAGTTGTTGCTGGGGGGGTCTGCTCGCTGAGGCTCTTAACTAGGGTTACCATATTTGAACTTTCAAAAAAGAGGACACTCCGGAGAGTGGGGATGTATCTGTATCACTATCTACCAACTCACGTTGTATTAATGTGTTATATATACTGTGTACTACATGTCGTTTATAATGAGTATCTACAAATAAGAACAAGTATTATGGCTTAAAAAATCAATGTTATAAATATTCAAATTTCCCGGACATGTCCGGGAAAATCCGGACGTATGGTAACCCTACTCTTAACAGCATTAATCAACATTTCTTGAACCCTCTTTTTGACAATGTTAGTATTAAATTTGCCTTTTATTGTCATCCACTTTAACTTGAATAGAGGATTTGAAGACGATGCAAGTATTGCTGCTTTACACTCATGCGACGCATCAAGGCACAGAAACTTTTCAAACCGCTTAGTGAACCCTACTGTGACTGCATTGAGAAGTGGCTGACAATGACGCAATGCCTCCGAATTCAAACGCTCTAGCTTCTTCTCTACAGCTAACAATGTCGGAAGCAGGCAACCGTAAAAACATTCTTTGTTGGACTGCAACCTATCAAGTGCTGTTGCAATGGGTTGTAGTACGGTTAGGTATTCCTGGAGAAGATCGAGCTCATTATATGAGCGTTTCTATATTATGAGCGTTTCTATATTATGGTTAATTAATCTCAATAACACAAGTACAAACGTGTTTAAACGTTGCGCCGTACTGTGTGACGTGACCAGTAGAGTAGTACTGTCATTAAATAAATATTTAATAATATTATTATTTATGTATATTCATAAATATAACTCAGTAGTGTCATATTATAACATCTATTTAAATATTTAAAAATTCTTATTAATGTATCGATGTATCGAAGTATCGATTTTTTCGATACATTTAAGAAAATTGACCTTAGCGATACCGATAAATCGATACTTTTGTCAAGTAGCTAAAGCGATACCGATACCGATACAAAAGTATCGATCGATACGTATCGGCGATACATGTATCTAGATACTGCCCATCACTGTATATATATATATATATATATATATATGAACAGCCTCCTTTGTGCAATTTCTTCTACAATAAGGGTCACTATAAATTCAGTGACAACTGCAAATCCTACCATCCAGGAATTTGCAAGACTTGTAGTACCTGGTATTCCATGCATTAAAACCAAGCTCACCCTCTCGTCTATTGTTAATTTCGCAGCCATCCCCTACCTAAAAGAAAAAATAATATATTATAATCAACACTGAAAATTCCTATATGCGCGACTTTTGCGCCACCCTGTATATATATACACCAGGACAAAGGGGCACAAGAGAAGACCAGGGTCAAGCAAAAATATTGATGGCTCTAACAAACGAGTTTATGTTGACACAAGAGCTAACAGAAAACACCAGAAAAAATAACTGCCTAGATCTGGTATTCACAAATAACACGAACTTGATTGTTGATAAAAAATAACCCCAACTATTATCTCAGACCACAACATAATCGAGATATCAACAAATATGGCAAAAACATTAAAAATAATACCCATACTGAAGAACGAAGCAAACTTGGGACTTTTAACTTAAATTCCAAGACTATAAATTGGGAAGCAATCAGATCACACATGGCTCAAATAGAGTGGAAAACAGTTTTCGAGAATAAAACAACCGAAGAAATGCTAACAATCTTAGAAGAAAAAACGCTGGAAATTTTAGGAAAATATGCTCCAAAAGCACAGCCAAAAGGAAAGAGGAACTGGTTCGAGAGACAAAAGCGAACAACACCATAATATATATTCGTACATGGAACATGATCGAGAAACTGGTACCAAACCTCAAACTAAACTCCAATTACCATCCAGACAACGCTCCAAAATAGGAAAGGCAGAATGTGTAGTATTCCCAAATTAAAGGCCCGATAAGGGACCTCCTCAACACTGAAGGAAAACAGCTTGGTTATCAGGGGTTATCAGACTTCGATTTGTTTGGGCCAATGGAGGATGCTATTCGTGGAAGAAAGTTTCAGAGTGACGATGAGGTTGTTGAGGAGGTTAAGGGTATGCAGAGCTGTGACTAGCGCCGCTAGAACTAGCGGCGCTTTTTAGCGCCGTTAGTTTTTTAATAGCGCCACCACTAGTGTCGCTATATTTTCAAACTACTAGCGCATTTACCAGCGCCGCTAGTTTTTTAAATAAAAATTAACGCTATGCGCTAGCGCTAATTTTTATTTCAAAAATGAATTTAAAGTCCTTCTATTCCATACGAGTTTGAACGTATTACAAATATATTACTTGAAATACTTCTGTTGTATATATGATATATCAAATAATTAAATAAAAGAAATGTATTGTTTTCTATGGTATTAGGTATTTTTTATTTGTTATAGCTAGATTTAAATAAATATACTGGATTTAAATAAATAAAAAGTTTTGTTACACGGATTTAAATAAATAAAAAGCTTTGGTTCTATAGTATAATTGTTTCATTTAAACATTCTTTTTGACAATATTACTGCATAGAAGTGTAACTAACATAATAGGTATTTTTTATTTGTTATAGCTAATATTGAAAACTAGCGCTAGCGCTAGCGTCGCTAAATTTTGAAATGACTAGCGTTAGCGCTAGCGCCGCTATTATTTTGCCTCACTAGCGCTAGCGCTAGCGGCGCTAGTTTTCATGAGTAGCGCGCACAGCTTTGAGGGTATGTAACTACTTGTATACAAAATTTCTGGAACTTACAAGGAAACTTGGAAAGAAAAAAAAAGGTGGGGCAAAATATATTGAGTGGCCCTTGTGTATCCTATATACTATTGAGCTAAAATGGGTCTGTGTGTCCGAATTCTTCGGAACCGTGCACAGCCTAAACGGCACATCGGAAAATTCTGCAACCACCACCAACTGATAGTCCATGAGCTGCCGATGTGCTCTGTCAAGTTTCCCGGTCCTATGTCACAATTACTTGGTCCGAAGGTCCCAGCACCGCGATAAAACTACAGAAAAGAACGCAGCCGTGAAAATCTTGAGCTTCACACATACTGTGACATATATACCGCTACCCGCCCGCGGGTAGTGGGGGAGGGGGTGGGTAATTGGGGGAGTGAGGGTGGGGGTAATGGCGTTTTTTTAACTTTTGTGTGTGGGGGTAATGGGGAGAGTGGTGGGGGTAATGGGGGAGTGGGGGTGGGGGAGAGGGGGTAATGGGGGTAATGGCGTTTTTTACTTTTGTGTGTGGGGTAGGGGGTGGGGTAATGGCATTTTTTACTTTTGTGTGTAGGGGTAATAGGGGAGTGGGGGTGGGGGTAATGGGGGAGAGGGTGGGGGGTAATGGGGGGAGGGGGGGGGTAATGGGGGAGAGGGGTGGGGGTAATGGCGTATATAGCAGTATATGTCACAGTTCTACCCGCCCGGAGGGCCAAGTTGTACAACGGTTGCGAGCGATAGCGAGCTACCGCTTGTATATATCTATAAAAGAGAAGACCTAAAAAATATATATCTAAAAATATATATATATATATATATATATCTAAAAAAGAGAAGACCTAAAATCCATGGAATATTATATCCCAAATGGACAGGAAATTCAGAGAAATTCTAAAGCAAAAGATTTAGGGGTTGAAATGACTGATGATGCGAAATTTGAAACACAAAATAAGATAGCAGTAAACAGAGCAAAGAGAATAAGGGGGCAGATATTGGGAACCTTTAAACGAAGGGATAGGAATATAATGATTCCTCTACTGAAAACACTGATCATACCCAAATTGGAATACTGCTCGGTCCTAACATGCCCATATAAAAAAGAAGACATTAGACAACTAGAAGGGATTCAGAGAAGCTTCACAGCTAAGATCAATGGGTGCAAAGAACTAAACTACTGGGCCTTCCTTCATGTATAGGAGGAATATTTTTGCGGGTTCTCACCTTTGTCTCCTCCTTCCTACATAAAAATGAACAGCGGGAAAGATGGATTGAGGAAGATTATTCCAGAGTTGACCGGCTGACAGAAGGATAGACACCGAAGGAGGGCAGTTTTGAAATTAAGGATTTGTGCCAGACTATACAGGGCTATTTAAAATGATTCATCCGATTTCAACTGAGAATATTTCCGTACCTATCAACCGTGCATCAACTGGGCATACACCACATGAAAGAGGAAATCTCCAAGTTTTACAAGATCACCGCGAGAGGGCTCCAAAGTCACGCCGTGGCCTAGCCTAGCAACAAACACTCAGTGTGAAAATGGCGTCCGCACAGCAGAAGGCGTTTTGTGTTGCAGTTTTCGAGCTGTAAATCGGTAGTCACAGTGCAGCGTGAGTTTCGTCGACGTTACAGAACAGATCCACCGGGTGCTCAGAGCATCCGTCGGTGGTATCGTTGCCCACATCTTTGGATGAGCTCCGAACTCACATTGTTACTGCCGTAGAGTCAGTGACAACGGACATGCTGGAGCGAGTATGGGAGGAATTCGACTATCGTGTCGACGTTGCTCGTGTAACTAGGGGAAGTCACATAGAGCATTTATGAGGTGAGAGACAAAATTTGGACAGTTTTTCTTTTGGTTGATGTATCACAAATCACTCTGTATTTGTAACATTAAAAAATATTCTCATTTGAAATCAGGTGAATTAGTTTGAATAGCCCTGTATACTCGTATATACCGGGTGGCCCCCCAAAAAAACCTTGAGATTTGAACATCGATAACTTCAAAAATATGCAGTTCACACTTCTAAAATTTACATAACCTTTACCTCAATCTATTGATAAGCCATCATAAAAATTTCAGACCTCTACATGAAATACTTTTTCCACAGCTGAGGGAACAATGAGGTATGGTGAAAAAAACGAATATCATAAACTGAAAAATTTTTGTTATTCTCATCTTATCAACAAATATGATCAATATCTCCGCCGTCCTGCTTACAAATTAATATTAACCTTTCCTTCCACGACATGATACACTTTCTGATTTCTACTAATGTTATTTTGTCCCAACATTCGAGTATTTTTTTCTTTAATTGCATTTCTTTAAACTTTTCTGTTTGGCCTTCATAAATCTTCTCTGCTAGTGTTCCATATGCAATAATCCATGGGATTGCAATCAGGTGATTGTGGGGACCAGTCGTTTTTTCCAATGAAGTTGACTACATTCTGTTATAGATAATCCTGTGTGAACTTGCTAGTATAAGCTGTAGCACCATCTTGTTGGAGTATGAAATCGTTTCCATAATACAAACGCCGACAATCAGGCAAAACATTATCCTCTAAAGTCTAAACGATTTACATAGGTTTCTGAATTATTTTTTTTATTTTCTCAAACTAAATGAATTTTCGTCTTTCCATTCCACGATACACCTGCTAATACCATGATTTTTTTGGAAAACCGACTTCTCTGGTGGTAAAGTCTAGATTAAGGAATTTCTTTCTTACGCTGACCATAAACAACATCATTCCGGGAGTTTCGAGCAGTCTCGATGGTGAAATCTTTTTCATCTGTAAAAACTATTTTTTTAACTCACTGGACGAAAATCTATCAAGCAATTTTCTACAACGAATTTTTCTCTTAGCTCTTACATTGCTGTCACGTCTTGAAACACGGATCCTTTTAAATGCTTTAAGTCCTACCGTCCTCTGCATTCTTTGCAGTAGAAAAATAAGAAACCCAGAAGATATAGGATCTCCGTGCCGTCGAACCGGTTGCTTTAAGTTTTTATAATTATTCTATTCACAGACGTAACATTACAAGTTATCCCTGGAAATTCCCTCAAAATTCTTGCTCCAGTACATCTTTTTTCCAAGAAACACTTTTCAATCACCGTTTTTTCACCGTTAGTTAGCACTATAATTTGAAGGGTAAGTTTAAAAAACAGTATTTAAGATGGGCGTAGCGGCCATAGCCTATATCATCTGACGTTTTTCAGAGACTAACAGATTATCGATAGGCTAAGGGAACTACTACAAGTCTTAGAATAGTTGCCAGGTACAGCTATACACATTTAGGATTTAGGATATTCGTTTTTTTCACTATACCTCATTGTTCCCTCATCTGTGGATAAAGTATTTTATGTAGAAGTCTGAAATTTTTATGATGGCTTATCAATAGATTGAGGTAAAAGTTATGTAAATTTTGGAATTGTGAACTGCATATTTTTTAAGATATTGATGTTCAAATCTCAAGGCGGTTTTTTTGGGCCACCCGATATATATGGAAATGATCACTAGACACGGGAGAAATACCGGACATCCTGAAGAGCACGAACATAGTCCCAATATACAGGGCTATTTAAATAGATTCATCCGATTTCAACTGAGAATACTTCCGTACCTATCAACCGTGCGTCAACTGGGCATACACCACATGAAAGAGGAAATCTCCAAGTTTTACAAAATCACCGCGAGAGGGCTCTAAAGTCACGCCGTGGCCTAGCCTAGCAACAAACACTCAGTGTGAAAATGGCGTCCGCACAGCAGAAGGCGTTTTGTGTGTTGCAGTTTTCGAGCTGTAAATCGGTAGTCACAGTGCAGCGTGAGTCACCGTGCGACTTCTTCCTTTGGGGTACGTTAAGGATACTGTGTACGTGCCACCGTTGCCCACATCTTTGGATGAGCTCCGAACTCGCATTGTTACTGCCGTAGAGTCAGTGACAACGGACATGCTGGAGCGAGTATGGGAGGAATTCGACTATCGTGTCGACGTTGCTCGTGTAACTAGGGGAAGTCACATAGAGCATTTATGAGGTGAGAGACAAAATTTGGACAGTTTTTCTTTTGGGTGATGTATCACAAATCACTCTGTATTTGTAACATTAAAAAATATTCTCATTTGAAATCAGGTGAATCAGTTTGAATAGCCCTGTATAAAGGAGGAGATCGATCCGAGGCCAAAAACTATAGGCCAGTGTCGCTTACATCTCATCTCACCAAAATATTTGAAAGAATAGTTAGTGTTAGAAAATCTAGAAGAGGAAGAACCATTGTTGTCCCAAGGCGATATGATGACTAAACTGATGGATGCAGCATTGCTTGTATATATTAAGTTAAGGTGTATATATATCCATCTCATACTTGTAAGGTTAGTGAAAAATTCACTTAATTTAGAGCTAGCATTTTTGGGCTCTTGTGGCATCATTGTTTGGGCACTCTGGTGGCATCATTTTGGGGCGCTGCGCGTCCTTTCTACTCGTTTGTGGAATGCCGTACTTACAGGGTGTGGTCTTATAGAGAGCTCTCTTGCAATTCAGTTTGGTTGTTTAGCTACAAGATTGTTGCATCGTGCAATAGTCCAGGTTGTGTTGTTGTTGCAAGGTTGAGAAAGAAGACCATAAATAGTTCCCCTTTTGTTTTTATCTTAAATTCATGCAACTGAGGCCTAAGGTAGGCCCACATCGAGTCAGCAACCCTGAGGTAGGACCTAATAGGATCTCAAGTCCGTAAGTTTTTAATTTTAGCTTAACTTGGGCTGTAGGTTGAACTGGCCCTTTAGAACTTGGCCGTTCACGGCTCAGCTGGGATTTTGAACCCAACAAATAAATAAATAACAGTTAGACAGAAAATCTATGGGTTCTTGGAAACTCAGAAAAAATTAAATGATAACCAACATGGGTTTCGGTCAGGCAGATCATGCCTATCACAACTAATGGAACACTACAACATTATTGATGCACTAGAAAGTAATGAAAACTATGATGTAATATACACAGACTTTGCCAAAGCGTTCGACAAGTGTGACCATGGAATCATAATACATAAACTGAAATATATGGGAATAACAGGAAAAGTAGGGAAATGGATATATAATTTCCTTAGTGAGTGGCGGCAAGTCGTTACAGTACAAGGAGTATCTTCATCAGAATCAGAGGTCCTCAGCTCAGTACCACAAGGAACAGTATTAGCTCCACTACTCTTCATAATCATGCTAACTGACATAGATAAGGACGTTACCAGAGACAGCACAGTAACATCTTTTGCGGATGACACAAAGATCAGTAGAAAAATAAGAAACCCAGAAGATATAGGATCTCTACAAACAGACATGAACAGAATCTACAAGTGGACGGAAGACAACAATATGAAGTTTAACACTGAGAAATTTCAGCTGTTACGTTACGGAAAAAGGGAGGACCTAAAATTCATGAAATATTATATCCCAGATGGACAGGAAATTCAGAGAAATTCTAAAGAAGAGGATTTAGGGGTTGTAATAACTAATAACTGATGATGCGAAATTTGAAACACAAAGTAAGATAGCAGTAAACAGAGCAAAGAGAGTAAATGGGCAGATACTGAGAACCTTTAAACGAAGGGATCGGAATATAATGATTCCTCTACTGAAAACACTGATCATACCCAAATTGGAATACTGCTCGGTCCTAACATGCCCATATAAAAAAGAAGACATTAGACAACTAGAAGGGATTCAGAGAAGCTTCACAGCCAAGACCAATGGGTGCAAAGAACTAAACTACTGGGAAAGGTTACACGAGTCCTATATACTATTGAGCTGAAATGTGTCTGTGCGTCCGCTTTCTTCGGAACCGTGCACAGACTAAACGGCACATCGTAAAATTCTGCAACCACCACCAACTGATAGCCCATGAGCTGCCGATGTGCTCTGTCAAGTTTCCCGGTCCTAGGTCACAATTACTGGGTCAGAAGGCCCCAGTAATTGTTTAATCAGCTGCCCAAAGACTTAAGGAACACGAGTGGTGTTGCAGTGGACATCTTCAAAAGAAGATTACACGCCTGGCTCAGAACAATCCCCGATGAGCCGGGCGTACCTGGCTATGTGAGGTGGAGAGTACAAGAAACCAACTCACTACTTCACCAGGCCAACTCGAGAGGAGGGGCGACGAGCTTGACCTTCGTGAAATGAGGAATCATCGCACGGAACATTTGAAAGGTTGAAAGATATACTGTATGATAATGTACATAAAAACAATGTAAGTCAGTAAACTTAATTACTGTAAAATAAAGATAAAAGGTTATATCCAGGAAACTCATTTCCCCATTATGTTGGGTGACTGTACCCTAAAGGCCACCCGAGCCTGAGTAGAAACAGGGCGAGTGGCCGGTTCAACACCACCCGATGTCAGCCTCTGGGGCCTCAGCCTGGAAGCGAACGCAGAACCTCACGGACATCACCGTAACCACTGAGGTACCGGGTGCTCATTGCTCTAAAATAATGTGAGTTATTTTAAATTATTCAATATGTTTTCCCCAAAACACACAAGCCATTTGTCTTGGAAAATATGTTCATTGTTCCGAGTGTAGTAAAATTGTTTAAGAAATATTTTAGTTTCTCTTTATTATACTTTCGTTTTCTTTATTTTACTTTATTTTTATGGCTAACTCTGTTAAATATATAACATAAATAACGGCTTTATTACAGTATTCGTAAAAAATTTAACGTTGATTTCCTTTTCAGTTTACTCTTATATTCAGAGGAAGCATAACAATGTATTGCTATTAAGTTTTCTTTACTAAATGAGGGAGTGAAGCTAATTAAACTATTGTTATCTAGCATTTTATTATAATGAAAATTCCAAAGTACCTGAAAAATTAGATCTACATTACGCCACTCTGAACAAAGCAATGGTATCTTATAAATTTATTAATAACTCTTTATCGGAATCTTAAGATGCCCTTATTTTGCATTATTTAGGGCTTACGTGTCAAACTTGAGAATTACTCACTCATTTCTATCTTTGCATATTTCATTTCTTTTCATTTCATTTGGAAAACATTTAGAAAATTGGAAAACACCTGCAAATACTGATGAATATATATATATATATATATGAATGAAAAGAAGGATCAACACAACGGCAAACATTTTCATTTATTTGTACATCAGACGTTTCGACAAATCTTTTGTCATCATCAGTGAGTTAAGTCTTAAAACCTTAAACAAAATTGAAAAGTGAAAGTTACATCAATACAATATTAAGACCATTAAAATTAAAACCTTAAAGCAAAATGAAAATTGCATCAATACAAAATTAAAACATTTAAATTTCATCACTATAAAAACTAAAATTAAATTAAATTTCATCACTATAAAAACTAAAATTAAATTACCTCAATAGGTAAATACACAATGTTTACATCCACCTCCATACTTGGCAAAGTCTAAGAGACCACTAGGTGGTCAGGGGATTAGAAAGGGTATATCTTTTGACAACCAACCGTGTTTCACAGATATACCCTTTCTAATCCCCTGACCACCTAGTGGTCTCTTAGACTTTGCCAAGTATGGAGGTGGATGTAAACATTGTGTATTTACCTATTGAGGTAATTTAATTTTAGTTTTTATAGTGATGAAATTTAATTTAATTTTAGTTTTTATAGTGATGAAATTTAAATTTTTAATTTTGTATTGATGCAATTTTCATTTTGCTTTAAGGTTTTAATTTTAATGGTCTTAATATTGTATTGATGTAACTTTCACTTTTCAATTTTGTTTTAAGGTTTTAAGACTTAACTCACTGATGATGACAAAAGATTTGTCGAAACGTCTGATGTACAAATAAATGAAAATGTTTGCCGTTGTGTTGATCCTTCTTTTCATCTGTAAGCTCCGGTTCCCTAAGGAGAAGTCAATAGCTTTGATATATATATATATATATATATTCCTAGTTTCCTACTGCATTTAAAGTAGGATGTAATTAATTGTGTTTATTGACTATTTAGGTTAAAGTGTAGTAACAAATGAATGAACAAACTTTGCAAAAGTTTTGTAAAATGAGGTTTGAATCCTTCATGTAATTTAGTTAGATATTATATTATTATTATTTTTATTATTATTATTATTTATTTATTGTTAATATTGTTTTTTTATTATTATTCTCATATAATCCTGATGATAACTGACATTTTTGTCTGTACACCCTATTTTAGGCCTATATATTTTCTTGTTAAGTATAGCTTATAAGTGCTTTGGTGGTACGCTTGTTATTATAAATGAAAATAAAATTAATTGCGTCATATATTAGATGACATGTTTACAATGAAACATTCTTTTTATTAATTTATAATATATTTATGTCACTATGATCATACCACATGATCTTAAAACTCTTTATTATCTCAATATATGTCGTAAAGAGGATTAAATTCTGCGCGTGAAGCCTATTCAGCTACAGCGCAGGTTACGATTTCGATATGAGAGGCGTATCAACACGCCATATTAGTTATGTCCCGCATACATTGTCATCATTACAGGATTCTTATCATTGTTGAAAAATTTGAGGAACCTTTTTGTTATGAATTTATCATCCCATTCGTTTAAATTAACTAAGTATTTGTTGAAAAAGGTTGATAGTGTGTTAAAGTTTAGGCTTACTTTGGTCCCACTTTCGTAGTGTTCTCAAGTGAATCTTAATGATGTTTTGATGTATTTAAATTTAAGGAGTTTTTTTATTTCTTGTTTCTTGCACTTGTAGGTCTAGTTCACCTAGTTTAACCTAAGTTCTGCCCACTCTACCTACCATAAGCATTAAACGAGGTCGGGCATGCAAGTTTAGGGCCTAGTTAAGTTAATACAGTATTTTAAAGTTCGGCTAAATTTCGATAGATAACTTAGAGTTTAAGGCCCTAGTTTATAGGTTGACGTGACATGGTAGTTACTGGCCGTATCGTAGGTTTAAATTGAACTTAGTTTACAGAGATTCGAACGTTAATGCACCATCCCATCGACAATGCACTAAGATTACGAGAGATAGAAGCTCTATTAATTAAAACAAGATCTTGGTATTGAGTTCTTGCACCTAATCTTGATTTGGTTTTTTCTTGTATACTGCCAAATTATGCAAACTGTTGGTCAAGTGGTGTTCAGTCCTTACTAAACTGGTAATTGTGCAGTTTATGGTCGGGTTTAATTTAAGAACATAAGAAATTTTCATAGTGAGCATACTAGGGGCCACTTCAGCCTATCAAGGTGGCTCCACTGTAAAAATTGCCTGTACATTGGCAATAACCAATTTTTACAAAACTAATTATCAATTTAAAACTAGATTGATCCTCTGGATCCAGGGATTCTAAGTCATAATAGGCTACTATCCACAAATATGTTACTCTATATCTATTTATAACTGATATGCAAATATATCAGATCCAAAGAATCTAGTCAATTTCATTACGGTACCCATCAATACCAGTGTACCTATCTTGCCAGCCAAAAATAAGTCATGGTCCATATCAATTGCGGACTAAGTCACAATTTACAACCCTATACATTACAATATATATACTTAGGAGGAAAAGTATAGGTGTGGCTAGAAAGACTGTGCAGTAATGTAGAAATGTGTGTACTCATTTTGGGTCTCCCATTTAAAGGTGTTTGCAAGTTTTTTTTATTTTTAGATTTTAAATTGGTGATGCATTCATAAAGATTAGAAAAACTAATCAATGAAGATGAGATATGTTCAATATACAAATATATATTGTATACATTATTATTTCACTTGTCTTGTAAATTAAACAAAACATGGGTACTTACGTATTAATGGGGGGGGGGGTACCATATATTGATGATTGGTTAGGTTAAGTTGTAATATTTTCGCTAGTTGAAAATTTCTAATACATCATATTTTTAAAATATTTAAAAATTTTTTTTTATAATTTTCTGAGTTTTTTAGGTTTATTCATGAAGTTTTTGGCCTTTAGAAACAAATGTTTCTAACATGTATTAATCATTGTAATATTTGAAAATAAATCAAATATTTTAAAAATTTTATTTAAAAAATATGATGTATTGGAAATTTTTGACTAATGAAAATATTATAACTTAACTAATCATCAATATGTGGTGGCTCCCTAGTTAATACATAAGTCCCAGAACATAAGTACCTTATGATGTTTTAGTTGGTAGCTATTGGCTGTGACCAGTGTCTGATTCCTTTTGCAATGAGCAAATTTAAATGAATACTTTGCATGAAGTTAGTGGAATAATCAAAGTATACTAAGTTTTCTAGAATAGGGTTAAATAATGTATAGGTTCTATTCAATATAAAAAAATATTGATATCTAGTTTTCTGGCTATCTAATTTTCTACAAAGTTGGAAAACTTGCCTATTTTGCAGATTATCAACCCAGGTGATTATAAGTATTGGTACTCTACTAATTTTTGCAATTTGTAACTACATTTTATTTTCCCTTTGTGACTCATTACTACAACTTTAGTATTTTCCTCAGTCCCTCATTAAAAAGAAAAATAAATAAATGGGCTATTAATTTAAAGGTTAAAGTACATGGTTGTTTGGTTTAAACCATGGTTTAAATCATTTTAAAAAAAAACAAACTAAAAAAAAGTGTGAAATAAAATAATATAGGCAACCTTTCATTTATATTTTATGCATGCATGCATTTCCATTAATCTAAACATAACCCCACTTGCATGATGGAGATCTGTCAGGGAACTGTCTGAAGATGTGCAGAACAATGCATCAGTGTTCATAACTGTCATCTCATGCTGCAGTTGAAAGAATCTTCTCTGCTTTTGCACTGGTACAGTCCAAATTAAGGAATAAATTAGGAGTTCATAAAGCTTCTAAACTTGTATTTATTTAAATGTTTTAACATAGCTAATGTGAAATAAATTGAGGCTATATCTATAAACTTAAAGGCCAAAGAATAGTATATTTTTTTATTTTCTATTTAGTATTGTACCATACAGTAAAGGATCTTTTTTTAATATTTGTTTAGCTATATACACAGTCAAGTGAAATGTTTATTTTTAGTTTATAGTTAAACTATTGATTTCTCTTTTTTTCTAATTATCAGCAATTAAATTTTATGAGAATATACAGGCTATATATTAAAAACTAAAAAAAAAATGTTTTTTTTTTAGTTTTTATAAAAACCAATGGTTTTTTAGTTTTTTTACCAACCTGTTAAAGTACCAGTACTATATTTATATTTGGGCCATGATACTTCAATATATACCTAATTCATAAAATAAAATTTTCCTTTTATATCTTTAGGAATAATTATTGATAGCTGACTAAATCAGCTAATATTCAAATACAGTTACTCCCCAACTTATGATGGGGTTGTTCCGACAAACCTGTCGTAAGTCGAAAATAACCACAATGGTAGTGATGTGTGTTAACATATACGTAGTTCAATCAAAGTAAAATAACAACACACATTATACAAATAATAGTAAATAATAGTAGTAAATAATACTATAAATAAAATAAATAAAAAAAATTTAAAAAAAAATTTAATTTTTCTTCATCTATTATTTTATTTTATTTATTTAATAAGTCATCAACGTAACTCAGAGTATCTGTACCTTGAAATTATTTAAATTTTAGCAGTACAAAGGGAGATTTGTATGGTTTATATTATTTTCCAAAGTGTTCATAATAATTTACCCTTGAAATTTTTTTATGTAGAATCATATATTTAGAAATCTTTGCATTTATGCAAGGGGTATTTCATTCCTTTCACTAAAATTCAATAATTTTAAACCATTAACTCTAACATTATCATTAAGTAAATATCATATTAATATAAAAGTTGCTATCTATAATAATTAACAAGTTTATTTCAGTAATCCAGTACAGTCAACCCTCGTTATAACGGACTAATAGGGGAAAAGGTGTCCGATATAACCGATGGTACTAGTAACCTATGGTATACGTATATGATACGGTAATGGAGATACTATATACAGTACTATGCACTGTCTGCTGAACATGATACATGATAAATGATACAGAAAATAATGAAATATAATAAAAAATATAAAAGTTAGCTTGTCCTTGGCTTTACGAATGTCGGAAACAGTTTGCTTTTTCACGCCATACTCCATGCACACCTTGGCTACCGAAGCACCTGCCTCTAACTTCTTGATTAATTCTAGCTTCTGGGTCACTGACAGGGTCACACGCTTCTTCTTCCTGGTTAACGTCGCCAGTGGTGTGTCTGGTTTATCCGATCTGCTCTAACGGGGTCCGTTATAGCGAGGGTTGACTGTGTATAACTATTATATGAATGTCCTCAAAGACAGTGTTGCTGGTGATAGATTTTCTAAAGGTATTTTTGGTTAGGTTGTCATATTTTTTAGCTTTAACAAAAATATCATGACAACCTAACCAATTCTCAAGGGTGTACAGTTCACTTAACTGGGCATTCAATAATTTTCCTGTATGTTTTGAGGAGGCAGATAATGGAAAAGTACTCTAAAAAATTCTTACATATTTTGAAATGGTGCTTCTCAAACTTACCTTTTAGATATTCCCTTAATGTACCCCTCCCTTATTTTACCAACCCTATTTCACTATTTCAATAAATTTGTACCCAAATATTATATAAGTTAAAATAGTGCAACCTTGAGAAGCCAGAATTCTAAAATCTGGTTCCACTAGTCATCATGAAAATTTTCTCAAGATTCCAGATCTGACATCCAGCAAACCCTCTGAAAACCTGAAAAGAGTGGCAATAATTCATGGGCTTGCCACTCTGGCACCTGGAGACTAGGGTTGTTCATGCTTTCACTGTCACTCCACTATTTAGACGCAAGTTTGGTTTGTCAGTTCAGGTATACTCTATATTTTGTACTTTGGAAGTGGTCAAGGAAGATAGTCACCTGTCACCGTTTGTGCTTTGTGGATTTGCTTATTGCCAGTTGATCATTTGTGACCTTTTCATGGTTTGCCAGTGTAAATCTCGCATATCCCGGGATTAATATGATTGGATAAAATTTCACAAGTTTGCTGTAGAGGTGCAAAATGATAACTAACCTCATTCAGCTAACCATTTCTGGACTAATAGGCACCTTAGGGGGCCCCTCCCACACACCCTTTGTCATTACTGATATGTACAATGTCTGGGTCTAAAATACTATTCATTAGTTCTTTCTATTCAGTAGTTCTTGTACAGTACTTGTCACCCTTCACAAATCTCTGGTGGTACATTTTCTCTCATTATATTTCTTATTGATTTTAGTGCTTATTTCAAGATAGCTAGTTGACTGCTTTTTTGTATATTAAAAAATCCCCCCCCCCTCTCCCCCCCTAAAATTAGTATTCTTATTTTAAGGGGGGTGGGGTTGGAGGTCCCTAAGCATGTAATGCCCCCCCCCCCTTTCCCATTGAACCTTTGGTTTGTGGATTTTGTGCTTTGCTGGTGCTGGGTGTCTACAGAATGAAATACCCATATATGGTGGTGGGTGACTGTATTAAGTAAATTAGTGTTATTACAGGTTTTGTTTTGGGTAAATATTGTCTTGTATTGTACAATATATACATTAATTTTTCTTTCTGAAATCCAGAAAGGGTTTGGTCCCAAGCATTCTGGATTCTTGAGGTTGCACTGTTATGTGAATTTAATAAATGCAAAAAAACTTTTTTTTCTACGTGAAGGTCAAAATATGAAAATAAAAACCCACTCTAATAGACAAGAGTTTATTTCCACGACAGTTTTGACGCCCACTGGCATCCTCCTCGGGTGGATACAGAAACACGAATGAACCAAAACAAGAGGGAAAAACAGTCCAGGGACCGACCGTTGAGAAATTCGCACCTAGGTTAGATCCCACTCTCCCGACACTGGAAGGGCATTTTCATTAAGTACATTCGCGCAAATTTAAAACTCTTCCTGTTCTAATATACAGATTCTATTATATTTTTTTACATAATTATTGAATTTATTATTAATTTTATTACATTTAATATTGCATAATTATTTATTACAGAAATTATAAATTTATTATTACATTGGTTATTACATTATTGTTTATTATAGAATCTGTATGTTTAGAACAGGAAGATAGTTTTAAATTTGCGCGAATGTACTTAATGAAAATGCCCTTCCGGTGTCGGGAGAATGGGATCTAACCTAGGTGCGAATTTCTTAACGGTCGGTCCCTGGACTGTTTTTCCCTCTTGTTTTGGTTCATTCGTGTTTCTGTATCCACCCGAGGAGGATGCCAGTGGGCGTCGAAACTGTCGTGGAAATAAACTCTTGTCTATTAGTGGGTTTTTATTTTCATATTGTGAATTATAATCTTGTAAATAATAGCAAAATATTGTCTTGAAAGACCAAGCTGTATTAATGACTTAATCCATGACCTGGTAATTATTCTTGTAGCAGTTTTATCTCTGAAAATTTTTTATAATGTAAATTTTCTATATTAAATAATCTCTAATATGACAAGTTTACTTCTCAGATGTGTGTGTGTATGCACTAGACATTGGGTCAATTACTGGGTTTCTATTACTATTACTTTTGATTCCTTCTATTACTTTAATTTTCATCTATTACTTTTGTATGTGGGGTACTTCTCATTTGAAAAGGATCTTTGTCTATTTAAATGCAATTAGAAGCAGGATGTTAAATACTTTATTTCAGACTCACCAGGTACTGTACCAATATTATACAAGAGGTCCATAGAAGATTAAGAGATAGTTGTCTGGAGCACTAAGTTGGTCAGTGAATCATTGTGTATAATGAACATACAATTGCCTATGCCTATACAATTTTTAACAATTGACATTAATTGATCAATTACATCAGTCATAGCTCAAAAATCAATTACAATTCCCTTTATTTTTTATTTTGAATCCATTACAATTAATGGAAATTAGGATCAATTAATTAAAAATTATAATTATTCATTGTATCCAACCCTGTTAAAAGCTATTTTTGCTTAGATGGCACAAATAAAATTTGAGACCTACTGATCTTGTTTGAGGTCTACAACAAGAAAAAATGTGGTTTGATTTACAGATTGGAATAAATATAGATGCCAAAAAAATCCTTGCTCCAAGGTTTAAATAAGCTATTTTCACATGGGTACATACTGTTGTACACAATGAATAAATACACACAGTTAAGTAATTCTATTAAAACTCCTCTCTAACTCTTAAAACTGAATTTATTCTATAGGATAGTACCTATAGCCTAGTATAAGATATACATACATAGCTTTACTTTAACACTAGAACAGCGAAGCGGTCATTTTGACCGCTTTTTCGAAATTTAATTAGCATATCTTGCTTAATTCGGATTAGTTCGCCGTCATATTCCATGAATGCCTTCACTACGCCAATAACCTTTTTGTGGTATAATATGATTAAAATATATTAATTATTTCACAAGATATTCAGCGATATTACTAAAACAGCGAAACGGTCACTTTGACCATTTCTCATAAAAGCAATACAGGAGTGCTGTAAAGACTTGTCATAACATGTTCAATCTCGCTGTATGTTGTTGACAACAACACACGGCGGTTCAGTGTGTGTTGCGCTTCCAAGCTGCAAGCATGTGTGCAAACCCCTCTTTCAAATGAAGAAATTCTTCGATGTTTGCAAGCAATTTCAGAATCAAACTCAGAAGGAAGTGATATATCATTGGACAGTGATGATGGTGAAGATGATTATATTCCTCAGGCAGAAAGTTCATCATCTGAGTCAAATGAAGAAAGTGATGACCAGGCACAAACTGATTCAGCTAATAAAACGTTCAATGCTGGTCATGTTGCGGGTGAGTACAATAAATATTTACATCTTTGTCAGTTTCAGTATGGCGATTCGTGCATAAGTTTATTGATGATGATTAGCAATGATTTCGTGTCATATTGTAGAACCATTATGGTTATATATATAAATATTATAATAGCACAGGCCCGTAGCCACGGGGGGGGGGGGGGGGGGCAAAAGGGGGCAAAGCCCACTGTAAAACATTCTGCCCCCCCCTGGAAAAACTCGGTACTTTTCACCACTGTTTGCCGAATTGAATTAGAACCATATATATCTATATATATATATATATATATATATATATATATATATATATATATTCCTTCATTGTCCCCCCTATCAATTTCTCCGCCCCTCCTACTCATTCGGTCTGGCTACGGGCCTGTAATAGCAACTTACCATTGTGCTTTATTACTTGCAGGAAAGATGGGAGGCTTTATGGGAAGAAAAAAGCGATGCGAAACTCCTGCTTTGATTGAAGTTGGTTCAGTTTTAACGGCGAAGGATGGCACAGAATGGGAGGTTATTGAACAAGGCAACAGAAATGAGGGAAAAACCCGATCACAGAATATTGTACGTGAAGAACCTGGCCCCACAGTTTATGCCAAACGACAAATTGCTGAAAATGATTTTTTGAGTGCTTTTAGATTGCTAATTGATGATTTTATTTTGAAACATATACAAAAGTGTACTCAAGCAGAAGCTCATAGACGATTGAAAACTACTTCATGGACTGTGTCACTGGAAGAAATTATGGCTACTATTGGCATCATGTTTGCTCGAGGAATATTGGCCAAGGGGCAACCTGCTGATGATCTCTGGTCAAAAGAGTGGGGACCTCCTTTCTTTCGTGAAACAATGGCACGAGATCGCTTTCGAGAAATTATGAGATACCTCCGTCTAACAGATCTGAAAGGCTGAAAACGGACAAATTTGCACTGACATCTCAAGTTTGGAATCGGTTCACCCAAAATTGCATTGCTTGCTACAGACCAAGCGAATATATAACTGTTGATGAACAGTTATTCCCCACTAAAGCAAGGTGCCCTTTTACCCAGTACATTGCCACTAAGCCAGACAAATTTGGTATAAAATTTTGGATAGCTGCTGATACCAAGTCAAAATACTTCTTGAACGGATTCCCATACCTTGGTAAAGATGCAAAGCGCCCATCAAACCAACCGCTTTCAGAATATGTAGTTCTTCAACTTGTCGAACCATACCTTGGCAAAGGAAGAAACATTACGACTGACAACTTTTTTACTTCAGTGAGTTTGTCGTAAATTACAACACAAAAATACTACCCTTGTTGGGACAATGAATCGTGCCCGAAAAGAAGTGCCAATTGCCATCAAGAATTTGCGAGACAAAAGGTTCAACACTCATGTTTTGAAAAATGACCAAGCAACGCTAACTGTCTATCAATGCAAACCAAATAAAAATGTGATTCTTCTGAGCAGTGTGCATAGCTGTGTTCAAGTTGAAGATAATGCAAAAAGAACTGAAACTGTGACTTACTACAATTCAACAAAATATGGAGTAGATATAGTTGATCAGATGGCTCGCAAATACAGCACTAAAGCTGGTTCAAGAAGGTGGCCCGTTCATGTTTTCTATAATATGTTGGACCTCGCTGGAATCAATGCAGCTGTTCTCTATAGGGAAGTTACTGGTAAGAACATTACTTGTCGCAACTTTCTTCTGCAGCTAGCATTACAATTACGACAGGGTTTTAAAAAGAGTGACGCAGAGCAGGATATCAGTGAAGACGACACTGCAGAGACAGATGTGATATTGTCCCGGAAAAGAAAACAATGCCAAGTGCGAATGTGCAAGCAAAATAAAACTTGTGAAATTTGTCACAAATGTAAAAAAAAGGTATGTGGATCATGCACAAGCCACGTAATCAAGAAAATCATTTGCAAGAAGTGTTCTTCAACATAGAAAAGCACAGAAATAAAAACTAGGATTTATTAGTAAGATGAAAAAAGGATTATTATTTTGCGAAGTTAACCCAAAGTTTTATTAATTTATAAGCGTAATTGGTTTTATCGTATATGGTTATAAATAAATACCATTTATTTACTTCAAATAAAATTAAATACCTGTAAAAAGTATAATTTTCCTTCGATAAATACAAATGTAAACGTAAATTTAAAATAATATTAGGTGGCGGTCAATTTGACCGCCTCGCTGTTATGGGTATGCAAAAATTTCAGCTGTTCTAGTGTTAAACAGGATAGCAGGTTCAAAGTTCTTTATACTTTTGAATGTCTATATAAATTATGTAATTTAAATTATATATAAAAAAATATTTTACTAAAAATTTTGTTTTAGGTTAAGGTAGACATGTGTACCCAAAATTGGGTGAAAGGAAAGAAAAATCAGTTGACATCAAATGACCTACATAAGGTCAAAAATAAGATCAACTTTTATTTTTTACGACTGAGGTAAAATATGAATGGAAACAAAGTTGTAGATCTGCTTAAAAGCTTTAAAATAATGTTTAAATGGTTTCTGTAAGTGTAATAGGAGCAGAGATATTTTGTTGAAATATGGTATGACTGGAAATTTTTTACAAAATTTGAAAGGCCATATCTCTGGAACCATATGACCTAGAGCAGTGATGCACAAACCCTGGCCCGTGGGCCAAATGTGGCCCCCACGGGTCTTGTGCACCACTGACCTAGTGCTGAAACAAGTATCATTGTTTTTCTTAGATCTATAGGTGTGCCAATTTAAAAGTCATTTATTTTTTCACCGTTGAACTGACATGGAATGACCCAATTTGCAAATGGAACGGAAGTTAGCAGTAATTAAAAAAAGAAATGGTTGGTACTAAGTTATCACCTTCAGTATGTGCAGTATCTTTAATGCAGCTATCACACACTTTGTCTAAAAGGTCCTCTTGTAAGTGAAAATGGGGGAGGACCAGTTAAAAAGGATTAAATTATAAATTCACTTTTACCATTTTGACTGACAATTGTGTTAATAGTAAGCCTATATACAAAACTCAAGTTTAAGGGTTGTTAATAAATTGTAGCTGTGTTCTGGGAAGGGATTGAAATTTACCAAATTCTGCATGCTTAAACAAAAATGCTGAAGATGTGAAGTTGAACTTGACACTAATTTATAGAATTTATAAGTTAATTCATTTTATTCTGAAAGTTTGCGAGTATTTTGAGACAACTTCGATAATATGAGTTGGTAAAATGGCTATGAAGTATAGGAATACCTCAAAATTCATTTAGTTCATTCTGAAATGACAAAATGAGGTAGATTATAACATTTCAATGAGAAATTTTACTATATTATTAAACAGATTAATTAATTTTTTCAGCAAAATATGTACATTGCATTGGTAAACAGTTGAATTTTGTCAATTTCAATCAGGTTTTTTTTTTTTTTTTTTTTTTTTTTTAAATAATGAATCTGCAAATATGGATGACAGATTGCAAAACTATAGGTAGTAAAAGATTGATGATGAATCTATGAAATTTGAAATGACAAATTGAGGTATTCCTGTATACTAGAGAACCCACTTTATTTCTTGGTAATTTAATATACAGGTGTTCCTCAAAAATGTGATGTAATAACTTTCCCATAGACCCATTGTTATAAATGAGGGTTATGATTTTCCCAGGTCCCCCCAGGGGTCATTCCATGTCAAGTCAGCCACCTAAAACACACACCCCTTTCAATTTTGCTCATACTTGGCACAATAGCAGATATACATGCCAAACTTAAATTCCCAAATTATTAGAGCTGACTGACCTTTGGTTACTGAGATACAAGGTCACAAAGTTTTGACCTTTTTTGCGTTAAATAACTATTTTCAAAACGGTGTAACTAAAAAAACTACTAAAGCTAAAGCATTGATTTTGGTCTCATTTTAAAGCTCTTTAGTAGCCCCTTGTTTATTGTCTCTTGTTAAATATCTCTGTGAAAAATAAAAAAAATCCCTTCAAAAGTTGACTTTTGACCTTGAATAAAAACAAAATACCTTCTAAAAAATTCAATTTTTTTTACATTAATACCTTGAGTCATGTACAACAAAATCCCAAGAAGCTGTAAGTGGCTGATAACTAGTTCAATGTAAAAAAATAATGAATTCAAGCAACATTTTGAAAAAAGTCATTTTATACAAAAATTGTCAGTCATGACTTTGTGACCTTGTATGTCAGTAACCATTTTTGTCTAAGGTCAGCTCAATCTCTTACAAATACAACCCATATCTACATACTATCTGCAGCCTTCTACAAACAAGCAAATGCTTATTTTTAAATACTTGTTCTTTACCCACCTCACCTGTATGTTGTGCATGTATGTGATGGTTTTCAGTAGTTGACAAGATTCTTGTGGGCCACCCAATTTATTATGATTTCTAGAAGAGAAAACAATTTTTAATGTATACCTAGATAGCTACCTAATTAACAAATACAAGTAACATTAAAATGTACATACAATATGTATAGGTATAGTCAGAGATGGGCAAGATCACCAACTTTGGTGATCTTGAAAATCAAGATCAGATCACCAGAAAAATGTGATCTTGAAGATCCAGATAAAGATCACTTTTATATGAATTGAAAAAAGTTGTACTCTTGTAGAGTAAACAAAAACAAATTATTTTGTTAATCACTCCTGAAAAGTATCACTCCTAATACTCCCCTGAGGGCTGAGGCAATACAAGCATCGCATCCTACCCATGTCACCTGATCTAAACCACGGGGATTGACGATTCCCCTTTCAGTTTTTCAGGTGGTAAACTTAAAACTTAGTATTATCATAACTTATCAGCAAAGAAAAAACTATTAAATGACCTACATATAGTTTTTAGTTCTATTTTTCTCAATTCTCATTTCACCAGGTCCATAACCCATATCAATGAATGGTCAGCATATATAAGTAAACATTTTTTACATAGAATTTAATTTTACAGTTTTACTGCAGTACGCAATTACTGACAATATAAGGGTAAAAACCGCAAGTTAAGAGTGTTAATTTAATGTTCAACCGCTGTAAACATTTGCTTTCAGCAAAACCAATTGTTCAAAGTTACCATCCGAGAGACGACTTCGTTTGGGGCTATGAACCATGCCAGCAAACGAAAACAACCGTTCCACTGGTGCAGAGGAAGGTAGCGTGGTGTTATACCTCTTGAAGATCTTCTTTATAGCAGGATACCTATCTAAAGAGTCGAGTGCCTTACTGGTGTCCTGCAAATAATTGAGGACTTCCAAGTCTTCCTTGTTGTTAGGAGCAGAGAATGAGCCGTCCATAGTTCTGAAGAAATCGTCTTCAGATGATGAGTCTGAGTTCACCGAACTATTACCACTGCTGTCAGAATTACAATTTCTTACAGCCATTTGCAGCTTGTCTTTTACTTGAGACTTGATTGCTTCATGATCGCCGAAATTAGGCCCTTGCAACAATGATATCCATCTAAGTTTGAAATACGGATGAGATACTGAGGCCAAAACGGCATCAGTTACCTCGGGGCTCAACGACAAAAAATGACCAAATCTGGCATTGAAGCCAGAGACGACTGCTGCCAGTAATGGCATGCAGTGTCTCAAGCGCAGGTCGTTTGGTTGGATAGGCTCCAATCTTGCGAGGGCATCTTGAGTCACTAGGACTGTTGGAAGAAGACAACCGTAGTAGCATTCTTTCTCTGCCTGTAATTTGTTGAGGGCTGCTGCAATTGGTTTTAGAACAGACAAATATTCTGAAATAAATTCCAATTCATTGTCTTTGAGGATGGGTAGATTCAGTTCTTCAAGAGCTACATTCACGTCGTTCTTATGTTTATATATTTGGCTTAATGAGTCGTACATTGAGTTCCATCGGGTGACGCATGGGTACCTAAATTGGACGCCAGTTATTTCCTGTATTTTTTCTGCTGACTTGGGTTTACCAGCAGCATTCCACAGCGCCGAACATTTTCCCATTGCAGAATGCTTTATCTTCTTTAGTCCAGGTGAATTCAGTCCTTTATCTGCATCAGTTGTTGCTACCAAGTTCAATGTGTGGGAGGCACATCGAATATGGGATGATAGTTTCACTGACTCCTCTCCATGCTCTCCTGAATGTTCAGGAAAGTTGCTGATGATAACCTCTTCATCTGAATCTTTTTCATCATCATCTTCATCTGCATCATCTTCATCAATGTCGTCAGTACGATTCTGAACACGAACACCGAACTCTTTAAAGCATTTCACCATGTTCGATGCATTGTCGGTGACTGTAGATACAACTTTTCTATAAGATAAACCATGCTCCGAGTTGATCCTGTCCAATATTCCAGCAATTTTATCAAAGCTATGTGTTCCACGAAATCTTCGGCATGCCAGTGCAGCTGATCCTCGCGACAAGTCATCATTGATCTGTAATGTAAGAATATAAAATCAATGTTTGTATGAACATTTTTTTAAGCTTAATTTAATAATATTGGTTAGACACGCACCAGCTAAACTGCGCCACCAAACATTGAAGAGAAGAACTATGTGATATAAAGGAGGCAATTCAGCGATGAGTCGCCTACCATACCACCACATCAGTGACCCATCCCATAAGAGCAAAATGTGGAAGAGTCCATATTCACAGCCTGTGAATATGGACTCTTCCACATTTTGCTGTGAATCAGACACAATGACAGATGACAGAATCAGTGAATTAGTGTGAAATTACTGTGAATCACAGCAAAATGAAGACTCACCAAATTAATGAATGAGGAACACATGTCGAATAATTGAAAAGATTATACTATAAGTCTATCAGACTATCAGTCTATCACCAATGGTCAATTTATCAATTATATAAAAATAATACACTAAATCAATAGCATACCCAATGCGCAGTGAAACTGCGGTGATTAGTTGACCATATGTCGCATGTAACACACACATGGTCAACTGCTGCCAGTTTTGCTTGTATGTCTTCCTTCATTGTACTGGTTGTTGTTGCAAGAGATCTAGCCAGGGTGCGTCTAGATGGCACCTGAACAGCCGGGTTGACGTCTGAAAAAAATATTTAAAAATTAAAACAAATACAATAGATTAGCTATGGAAAAAATATCAAAATATTTAGCTAGGCTAGCGATAGTCTAATGTTCATACAAATAATATGATTAATTATTTTAATCAGATATTAGCTATGGAAAAAATAGCAAAATATTTGAGTTATACTAACATGAAAGAAGATCCTTAAATTCATGTAGTTCAACTAGGCTCAATGGTAGGAGCCCATTAGCCACAAGCGAGAGAATCTTCTTTTCAAGGATATCCTTGCATATTGGTGGTCCTGGTTTTTGCTTGGAAATGTGGAACATGCTTAGTGTTGACTGCTTGGCAATTTTGGCAGGGCCAGCATTGCTGCTGGCATCTTCTTTAGCTGGACGCTTGCGAGATTTCTTCTCCGATTCATATTCACCCAAAAGATCCGAATGTAGTTTCTGCACAAGAAAATAAATTATTATCATGCGGAGAGACTTCTTGAACACCCTGTATAATATTTATCAGAGTATCAAACTTCTAGTTGAAATTAATACTTAACAAGATTCTAAAATTTTGTTATCTTTAACTAAAATTATTTTCACCATGATCAGTGCATTTTTATCCTATGTTAAATTGAAAGCCGAATTTCGTCCTTCAGTAACTAAATAGGAGAAATTACAGACATGGATCAGACAGAGAGAAAGACAGATACACCTGGCGTTTTATTATAGTTGGATATCGGCAGTTTTTAATGTAGTTACTAGTCCATAATCTATTAATATCTGAAGTGCACAATATATTCAAATGGACGTCTATGTAAATGTAGCATTAGTCTTGTATGGCACCAGTCACTTAAAATATGACTTGAACCATTATGTTAATGTTGCTACTTACTACTTAGTTACTAAGTAGTACTAACCCTGAGGTGCCTCAGAAGATTGCTTGTTGAGTCGAGGCCAGCAGACAGAATTGTAGTTTTCTTTGTACACTGCCTACAAATAACTTTGATACTGTTTCCAGTTTTTTCGACAATTTGAAAATATTTTCCGTTCAATAGCACAGATTGATCCTTATTACCAACATTGTTATCTAAATATATTGAATACTGTTCTGGTGACAACCTAGAATATTTGGTTCCCTTGGGAGCCTGTTGAAGTTGTAAAATTGCACTCATTATTAAAAAATTCAATCTGTAAATAAAATATGTTTAGAATTAATTTATTATGAATACGGACCTATAGGCTATATTTTATGCCTATATATAATAATATATTAATAGAACACTTTTAACATAATTGCACAGTAAATTACACTTTTTACGAGCCTAAATTCCACAGCAACTACACCTTCCATGAGCCCACGCATGACGCAAGTCACCCAACTAACAGAAAACATAAACAGTCGGTGTTGAACAAAGTTGCCACCAGATGTCGCTTGGACAAAAAACAAATGACATTCGCATAGCGGCATATTTAAGAATCTGAAATTAAAAGTGATCTTGAAGTCTAAAGTGATCAAGATCATCACAAGAAATAAAGTGATCTTAGATCAAGATCACCATAATAAAAGTGATCAAGATCAAGATCAGATCTTGATCTTCAAGATCACGATCTGATCTTGAAGATCAAGATCGTGCCCATCTCTGGGTATAGTGCTCATTGATTTCCATTTATCACAACTTAATGTATGCAGTGTATATATAGTTACATGACCATTTTAATTTTGAATTCTTACCTTTCTGTGCTGTAGATCTGCCAAAGCTTTGGATGCCTTCAAAGTAACTTCTTTGCAAATCCTGTATGTTCGTCCATTAGTAGTAGATGCCTCAACTTGTTAGAATATCTGAATATGGTAAGATTAATTCATCTGGTCGACCAGGATACACAAATGATGGGTTTGGGCCATGAGGATGAAGGAATGTGACTTTTACTTCTCTATTCTCTGGTATCTTTTCCAGCACATATGCCACCCACCAATGGCCATCATATGCAGCAGTAACAAAACCATGTATTTTCTCCTCAGTCACAACTTCTTCCTTTTCAGTAACTTTCTCAATATTTGAATAATCTGATAATGAATAATGTTTAACCTTAAGAGAAGTCAATGAAACTGGCTGTAAATGGTGTAATTTCTGTGTACCAGCAATAGTCCTTGCAGTTGAGTGTCTTTCTTGGAGAAGTTGGCTTTCTCTTCATGCTCTTTATTGGTTGAAAAATGACATTTTATATTTACAATATTTTCACTTGCAAATGTATATAACTGTTCTGCAGTAAGGATCTGTTCATCATAAGGTCGTGTGTAGACTAGTTTTTGCAGCTAATCTCTTAACTGTGCCTCCAACACCATCACAGTGTCCCTTTCCATGACTTGTTGCAAAAAAATTCCATTCTGCCTCAATTCCAAAATCATCTCTGTGATGGCAAAGATTCAAAAGTTTTTGCAGTTCTTATACTGTCCTGCACACCCATCTGAAAAGTAAATTATTTTGTGGATGGAACCGATGGATGAGATATTATCTTTTAGGAATTTTATCAGATGCTTTTGAAACAAATGTACAGCAACTGTGTTATGGATGTTACACTCTGAAATAATAACAAAGCTAAGGTGAGCAATCTCATCTTCTTTTATAGTAAATAACAAATGGATGTAGAGTAGCCATCTCATTGTTCCAGTGAAAGCTCTGAACCTCATCTTGAAGAATAAAGGAACAATTTTCAGCAAAATCACACACAGCAAGGACCTCACCATCTTTGACATTTTTGTTTCACGGTAATAAGTTGCTTGCATCTTTGTCTTGAAGTCATGTATCTGGTATTCTTTCAGTTGGTTACAGAATTGGTCAATATATTCATCTGTATTCAGTTCTACTGATTCAAGATTTGACCGATCTGTATTGGTCCACTTTTTAAAATTTATGATATCAATGAAGTTTTGTAAATATGTCCAGTAGTCTGTTTTTTAAATCTGATGGATCTCCACATTGTCTGAGGCAGGATTGCATTCCATAAAGGCAACACAATGACGTACATTCTTAATAGGTGTCATCATTTGCAGTTAGTTTTTCTAATTCAGCTCCTACAAACATAAGTTTGGCATTCTGATGAATTGTACACACACATACTGAGTGAGTTCCTGTTGCTCCAGCAATAACACACTACTTTGGACACAATTCTGCAAATTTACTGAATCCCACCTTAACCAAAGGATTTCTTTCTTTGAAAATATGATAGGCTTCTTTTAAATTGCAAAGTAAAAGATGCTTTTGCAAATGTATCCTTCCTCTTTCATTGTCAATGATACTACAATAGTCTTTCTTTCCTGGCATTGTTCTACTGATGTCTTCTGAAAGATAAAATGCTTTAATAGCGTCAACAGTATCCTGTTTAATTCTTTTCTCACCCTTTGGATTTGGGTCTGAAAGGACACCTTTTTCAACTATTTTTTTAGCAATAGATGCTGTATGCCTTGTGTTAAATTCTGAAGCAATTTTCCTAATGCTCCAACTTTTGGGGAATACAGTGAGGATTTTTATTTTATCACTTTTAGTATTTTCATTTTTGAATTTTTCCTAGAGTTGATTTATTATTTCTAAACAGTCTACATCTCCAGATGGCTCCTTAAATTGTGAGTCAGAAATCTCTTTTCCTGCAACTGTTTCCATTCTCTTCTTAACTGTCTCTGTCACCTTGCTTAGTTTTTAGCTCCATATGACTTTTGCTCTACAAGCTTTTTTTTATGGGTGATTCACCAATTGAAATAAAAGAAGCATTCAAAGTACACATCTCATGGTTTTGCTCTGAAGTTGATGCATCACTATTGTCAACATTTTCAATTTTCTAAAGATCTTCAGGTGGTTCACTACTACAAGAAGAATCATCATTTATGTCTGAATTCAAAGTGCCTATTCCTTTCTCAGGCAAGGACTCAAGATGTTCTCTACACTGCTTACAAAGTCTGTGATGTAGTGTAAGTGCAGATCGGGAAACTTATTTACAAGTTCCTGTGGTACAATTCTTCTTCTTTCGACACTGACCTTTGTGACGCAGCAAAGGATCAGCACACTTCTGTTTGTTTTAAATGTTCCATGTTTGTACTCTGAAATCACAAAAGCGCACAGAAAATCCTGAAAAGAAAACAATGAACAATTAATGAATTATTAAATAAATTTTTATACATGTATTTAGTGAAAATAAATTAACTTTAACTTGAAGTCAGGAGTCAACTCTGTAAAGTTGACAGTACTTATATACTAGTTGGTCCTTTGGATCAGCGCACTCCAGTAGATTGGGGCTGTCGATGGGTTTAACCCTGGTTGTCTTTTAAAAGACTTCTTTTGGCACAGGTCACAAAGGTTGTTGAACTAAGTCTTCACTGACACTATATCAGAACAGAACTTTTAAATAAATGAACTGACAAAAATCTAAAATTGAAGAATGATGCCAACTTCATTTATTTTTATACATTGAACTTATCAGCCACTTACAGCTTCTTGGGATTTTGTTGTACATGACTCAAGGTATTAATGTAAAAAAATTGAATTTTTTAGGAGGAGGTATTTTTTTTTTTATTCAAGGTCAAAGGTCAACTTTTGAAGGATTTTTTTTATTTTTCATAGGAGATATTTAACAAGAGAGAAATAAACAAGGGGCTACTAAAGAGCTTTAAAATGAGACCAAAATCAATGCTCTAGCTTTAATAGTCTTTAGTTACACTGTTTTGAAAATAGTCATTTAACGTAGAAAAGGTCAAAATGTCAACTTTGTGACCTTGTATCTCAGTAACCAAAGGTCAGTCAGCTCTAATAATTTGGGAATTTAAGTTTGGTATGTATATCTGCTATTGTGCCAAGTATGAGCAAAATTGAAAGGGGTGAGTGCAAAAAGTGCCATTTTTGGCTGAGTTGACATGGAATGACCCCCAGGTCTTTAGTATAAAGTGCCTTCAGTAGTTGAAAAATTACTTTCTAATGTTTTAGCCTTGATATAATGCAGCGTGTCTCCAAATATATACAAAATGAATATCAAATGATAAAAATTAGTGAATTAAGAAAGGTAACTTGACTTTATTAAACTAAGTCTGACTTAGATGAAGGGTTAGAGATGGCTTAATGAAAATTTACCAATTATAAAACTTCATTAGAGCTTTCTAGATTTATTGGGTGCTTTGGAGGACTTTTATGCGGCCTTTTCTCGGGGGTTTGGGCAGGTGTGGGAAATTCTCTATAACACCTCACAGCATTTTCAAGGCCCCTGTTGGCTGTGGAGCTCCTCAGCATATTTGGAGTATGGCTATCAAATTCTTCCTTGACCCTGTTTCTCCATGTTTGAAGGCCTGGGCCAAATCCTTAGTCTTTAATGATTTGGCTTGAGGGGTTTCAGCTGAATCACCTTCCTCTATGGCCCTTTGTTCTTCCAGTTGCATGAGGTCCTCATTGGAGAGCTGCTGGTTGTGGGAAGCAAGAAACTTGCGCATCATTTTCCTCACTCTTCAAAGCCCATTTGCTTTCCTAATTCAATGATGTTGCCATGGATCTGGTCCATATTTTCATTAAAACCTTTGAAGTTATTGGTGCATTCAGGCAGATCTTTTTCCACATGCCAATAGACTAAAGGCAGATTTGAAGTTCAAAAGTTCTATATGCTGCCCTAGACAATGAATGAATGATAAAATGTATGCACTTTGCCTCAGGGCTAATAGAAAAGAAAGTGGATTAGTGGGAATGCACAATAGATATTTGGGGGGATGGTATTAATTGATTAACATTGAAGAAGCAAAAAATGGATAATAGGGATGGCCTATACATGTATTTGTAGTTCAGTATTTGAGGATATTTGCTAGCAAGATAAGTTTGTGTTAAGTAGGACTTTGGTACAATACTTTTAAAAAAAAGCATATTACCTTGTCATAAATGTTAGAAGTATGATGAGTCATGTAGAACTCTGTAACAGGGGCAGGTGATTCATTCCTGTTTTGCAGATGCCAAAAATCTATATATTACTTTTTTAGTATCTTTAACAGATAGTTCAAGATTGATATTAACAGTTGGGAAACAATCTTAGGCAGAGTTAGCTCTGAATATGGTGCTTAAGAAAAAAACTATCTAGTTGGTGCTGGATATTTCCTTAGTGGGGTTTCTACCTAAGGAGGTTGAAGGTAATTAGCATTTGGATAAACTAGCCTCATTATATTAAGCAGAGGTGGTTGCCATTTCTTGTTTGCAGAGAAACTACTAATGCTTAAATTTGTCCAATAAGGACCTGTTAGATAGTCAAGCTACTTTGAAGTCCTCTGCAGTGGACAAAGGTGTGGGAGCAATTGGTAATTTCCTGCTTGGCTTTGGGTGGACTGTCTGAGATGGGAAATAGGATAACTCTTGTGTAGGTCATGGGACATGCCAAAATTCCTGACAATGACTAACCAGGCTGACAAGGTTGCAAAGGCTAGGGTAGATTTAAAAACTCAGGCCCTGAGCTAATGATTCTTATCTTTACCAAGCCTGTCAGACACAGGTGAGAGAGTGGGTGGTGAGGGAACAAAATACAAGGTGAACCAATGTAGGTAGCTGCCAGCACACCAAATAGCTTTCACCAGAGCTGACCAGTTGGCTCTTGGAACTACTGATAAGTCTCAAGAAGGATGCACTGGAGTCGGTAATAAACTGCAATCTTGCAATGCACCAATTTACTATCTAGGTAAAATGAACTCTGCTTGATATCCTCCATTATGTTGAAGTGTCCAGTTTTACTCAAATGGTTGAGCCTTTCATTCTTACAGGGCATTGCTAATGTGTAATCAGAGAGCACAGGTTTCATCAGCTACTTTATTGAACTAACTGCTAGATTTACAGAATTTCCACTGGAGGGGGGCTAACTGATTGTTTGAACTCTCATGGTGTTCTAGTCCAGATGTTAGGGCAATGGGCCAACTAATGCCCTGGGCTTCTAGCCTGTTCATGGCCCATCTGAATTAAAAACTATTTTTAACCACTAGAAATCATGGTAGGCCAAAGTGGTGGACTAGGGAAATAGGCAAGTTCATAAATGAGCTTAACCCTTTGGATGCCGTAGTTGACTGTAGTCAAATGATTTTTTGGTAGTCACAAGTGCCATATTCGACTCTAGTCAATATTCTGTAATAATATTTTTCTTTGGCGCACTGTTCGACTGAAGTCTCTGAGTTCATAAGAGTTGCCAATTATTTAATTTTGTCTTAATTTTGAAGCTCACTGACCCCCTGACGCTCATTTCTTCATTTTGCTGATAACGAAAATAATGAAAATGATCGACTTTATAAGATCAGGCCTATCATAGATATCACGAAAGATTTATATACTGCTGTATACAATGCCAGTAAAGAAGTTTGTGTGGATGAATCTATGCTAAAATTCAAAGGACGTTTATTTTTCAAGCAGTATTTGCCAAGTAAACCTTCAGCTAAATGGGGAGTGAAACTATGGTCTCTTTGTGATTCTAAAACTGGATATTTGTTGAGGTTCAATGTTTACACAGGAAAAGATACTGAAAACACGCTTGTAGGAGGATTGGGAAGTACAGTTGTTCACTCTTCTAAAAGGTTTTGAGAATAAAGGCCATATTGTGTTTCTTGACAATTTCTATTCCAGTGTTAACCTTTATGAAGCCCTTAGACTAAAAGATATAGGTGCTTGTGGCACTGTTAGAGCAAATCGTAAAGGGCTGCCACCTGACATGAAAAGAATGAAACGAAACGAGGTGACCTTCCAACAATTTGGATAAATCAAAACAAAACTATGTTGGCCTGTACATGGCAAGACACTGGAAAAGTAAATATGATAACAACTGTAGGAGACTGTGGAATAACAAAAGTAGCAATAAAATCTAAAAAAGGAGATTGGGTTGTTGATAAGCCAAGTATTCAGGTGAATTACAATAAATATATGGGAGGTGTAGATACATTTGACCAGTTGTGTGCAACTTATCCTTTCAACAGGAGAACGAAGAAATGGTATAAAGTAATCTGGCATTTCCTCATTGAGGTAGCACTGATAAATTCAAGGATATGCTTCAACATTCAAAACCCAACCAAAAAATTAAGTCAGAAAATGTTTAGATTGAAAGTTATTGATGGCCTTTTAGATGGGTATGCACGGCATAATACACGTAAATGAGGGCACAGGCTTTCTCAGCCTATCATACAAAATAGACTGAAGGAAAGGCACTTCATCTCCAAATATGAAGGAAACCAAAAGCCAAATTGCATAGTTTGCTCAATTATGCCAGCCCAATGCAAACTGAAAGGCAAGGGCCTGTGTAAGAGAAAGCAAACGTGCTATTACTGTAAAGCATGCAATGGTAATCCACCATTGTGTATAACACCATGTTTTGAAGTTTACCACACGAAAAAAGACTACAAAATGGTGTGCAAATGCTGAAATCTCAATGCACTCCAGTAAGGCCTATACCAACATTTGGAAACTTATTTCTAAATATCCATAAACTAGTATTTAGTTTGATAAATAAAAAGATGATGAAATGTACTTATTTTACAGTGGATAATTATTTTTGCCTTTTATATTTTGTACTTTTATTGTTTTTTGTAGGCCTACTTTTATTTTACTAAATTAGAATAAACTTTGCATACATATATATTTTTTTGTCATTTATACCTTTGATAGCAAATCAAACTTGTTTCTATTGTATAAAAAAGTGAGTTATACATTCTGTTAGCGACCTAATACAAATTTGGAATAGATTCTGGAAATACTCTTATATAAATACAAATTTATCTCATTAAATGGTTGATTTATATTATTTTAATGATAATTTAGGAAAGTATATGCTTAAATCTAAAAATGAGAATCATAAAATTTACTATCAAAGAAAATTTGATTTTTTATGGAAAACTGCATTTTTTCGAGAACAAACCTTTCCAACCAAATTGGCAGCTTAAGGGTTAACAGAGCGTATAGACTTAATAAGTGCAATGGCACAGTAGCTAATGTTAATAGATATATTGAGCTTCAACGTCAGGTTAAAAGATCAGTTAGGAATGCTAAGCGTAATTTAGAGATACTTATAGCTGCAGATAGTAAACATAACCCCCAAAAGTTTTTTGATTATGTGAATCATCGTAAGCTCATAAAAAGATAATATAGGCCCTCTCATGGACACTAATGGCACTTTGGTGTCTGACACTCAGGTGATGGTAGGTATTTTTAATAACTTTTTTGCGACAGTTTTTACCATAGAAGACATCAATAATGTCCCTGATGTGAATGATATCACTCCATTTAGCAGCGAGACTATTTTGGATGAAATAATTGTTTGAGGGTCAGATTGTGCATTATATCAATAGGCTAAAAGTTAGCAAGGCTCGAGGCCCTGACACGTTTTATCCTAGACATCTGAAAGATGTTATCATAGGCCCCTTAATGAAGACTTTTAATCAGTCACTGGAAATGGGGATTATTCCTGAAGACTTCAAATTAGCAAATGTCATGCCCATTTTTAAAAAAGGTGACCACACAGTAGCTAGCAATTATAAGCCCATTAGCTTAACGTCAATTGTTGGTAAACTTTTGGAATCTGTAGTTAGGGATTGTATCATCAATCACTTGGAAAGTCGTGATTTGATCAATAGTAGTCAGCATGTGTTTTGATGCCATAGATTTTGTTTAACTAATTTGTTAGAATTTTATAACGAAATAGTGTGAATATGATAGGCAGAGTGGCTGATATTTATTTAGATTTTAAAAAAGCATTTGATACTGTTCCATATAGAAGATTAATTGTGAAGGTTAAACGCATGGTATACGTGGTCAGGTAGCTAACTGGTTAGAGGAATGGCTTTGTGCTAGGAGATAGAGGGTCATTGTTAATGGTAGTGAATTGGGATGGTTGGATGTAGGTAGCGGTGTCCCACAGGGTTCAGTGTTAGGCCCATTGCTATTCGTACTTTACATTAATGACATAGATGTAGGATTGACTAGTGATGTCAAAATTCATGGATGATACTAAAATAGGTGGTAAGGTTGTTAATGAGGATGATAGAAATAGGCTCCAAGATGTAAATAGGATTATGGAGTGGATTGATAAGTGACAGATGCAATTTAATGTTGACAAATGTAAAGTTTTGCATATAGGTTCTCATAACAATAATTACACATACACAATTGATTTTAGAGATATGGTGAGCGTTGATGAGGAACTAGATTTAGGCATACATGTATCTAAGGATTTAAAAGTTAGGAACCAGTGCCTGGAGTCTTGCGCAGAAGTTAATAGGATGTTAGGCTTCATAGTGCGTAATTTTGAATTTAAATCAAAGAATATTATATTGCCCCTTTAAAGTCCCTGGTCAGGCCTCATTTAGAATATACCATTCAGTTTTGGTGCCCATATTTGCGTGAGGATATTGATAGGCTAGAAAGGGTTCAGTGTTGCGCCATGAAACTAATTCCATCATTGCGCAACAAGCCTTATGAAGATAAGATTAAAGAGATTAAAGAGTTAGACTTGCATTCACTCGAAACTAGGAGATTAAGGGGGACTTATTGAAGTTAAGAAATCATTAATAAAAATGATGTAAATTTTGTTAAACTGTTCACTTTCGATAATAGCAATACTCGTAATAATGGATTTAAGTTGCGTGATAGATGTTTCATTACTAATATTGCTAAAAACTTCTTTACCTTTAAAGTAATTGATAAATGGAATCTTCCCGCGTCGGTCATGAACTCCACCAGCGTTAATGTGTTTAAGAACTGTTTAGATAGGCATTTTAAAAATATTAACATTGTTTAATATAATAAAAAAACAATTTAGTAACAGAAGCTCTGGGGGTGGTGATTGGGGATGAGTCTGTTAATGACTAATGCCAGTTTGTGATATGCCAGCAAAAAAAAATATATATATTGACTAACACGAACTTAGATGTAGCTCATAGTGTAAACTAACCCACTTTTTTTTCTTTTTTTTTTCCCTCCTTATTTGCATATCTGTAGTTTGCATGGTATGATAGTACAGGGTGTCTGAGAATTATCTGTACAATTTTTGGCTGTTATTAAAAGTCAACCATGAAGTGTAGAAATTCCAGTGTTGTCCCATTTTACAAAGAATCTCATTAAGTTTTTTCTGATACCAAGTTGACAAGTTTTTTAGAAATTCCAGTGTGCCCAAACATTATCTGTACAATTTCATATTTTAATAAAATTCTTGATAACACACGTAAAATTCTTAAACAAGATTATTTAGAATTTGTATTTTCAAAAGTTTCTTTTATTAAAGTAACGTTGTTACAAACATTCGATATGTGTACCATTAGTGATTCGCAAAACATCCAATCGATACTCCAAATGTTGCCATGTACGCTGCAGCATATCCACATCAATTCGCTCAATAGCAGCTGTGATTCTTGCTTTTAAATCATCAATGTCTGTCACCCGCGTACATTTCTAAAAAACTTGTCAAAACGTGGTATCAGAAAAAACTTAATGAGATTCTCTGTAAAATGGGACAACACTGGAATTTCTACACTTCATGGTTGACTTTTAATAACAGCCAAAAATTGTACAGATAATTCTCGGACACCCGGTATTTGAGTTAAGAATGTGTTGCATGGTTTGTAGTGTGTTCTTATTTTACTTATCTTCCACCCCTTTCCAGCAGAGTGAGCTGCATCCTCTACCTACCTATAGAGTGGAGGACTAGTCTGCAACAGCTGGAAGTATTCTCTTCAACTATTTTTCTGACTTTTCGGCAGTGGCTGGTGGATGATGGTCTCTCTCTTTTTCTGAATGAATTTTAACCCATGAGTGATAGGTTTTGCTACTTACTTAACCCCTTATTCTCTTTTAACTCCTTACTTTCTTTTCTCTCAGGCTAACTTTAGAGTGGATCTTAGGGTCTTTGTTAGCCTTAGCTTCTGTAGATCTATATTAATATTGTTCTTTACTAATAACCCCTTTTTTCTTTATTTGGTATATATTAAAATTTTTTGGCAAGTCAGTGGTGTTCAGGTTGCATTGTGAGTGATGGTACTGAAGATGTAACAAACCAAACTGGTTATAATTAGGCCTAATAGATTTCAATTTACCCTCTTTTACAAGCTGGCATTCTTTTCTAAAATGCCCTAATTCTTAAGGTTTCTTAAAATGCCTTAAACCAAATATAAATTTTCTTTTAAAAAATTAATACTACAGAGAACCCAAAGAAGCCTGTTTGTCTGCCATTTGACACTGATTTAAATTATCCATAACCAGATCTTTTGCAGTGATTCTTGAACGTTTTCGTACAAACCTATGTATGAACTCCTAGTCCATACAGTGGCTGTACTTAGTCTAAGGGAAATGCTTGAAAAACTTAATATAAATCGCGTTAATATCATAACTTGTATATTGTACTGTAGCTACCTCTCATAGTTTGAGTTTGGAAAGTAGCTAATTCCACAAATGCATTGATAGGGTACTACACCATGTGGAATTAAGTTTTACTGGTAAATTTTTTACTTTCCAGAGTCAACATTAATTGAAAATTAAATTTAAATGAAACTAATTTTAGGCTTTTTGTTATTTAATTTAATCTTTCATTTATTTGCTTAAAACGTGACCACTTTTCCATAAAAATATTTTGTCAATGAATGAAGTGGAAAAAGTTGGTCACTTAAATTGACACTTTTACGATTACAAATTAAAGAACATTCATAGTGAAGTTGAGAAACACACTTCATTCCTTGCATATCCCCTTTTTTTTATTTTTTTACACCATTTTTGTAACTATTTTCTAAGATGGTGAACAGAGATGATGAATATGATTATCTATTTAAAGGTGAGTCTTGTTTCATTTCAAATTTTATACCCACACTTGGGTTATTATTTAGACAGGCCAATTTGTGGCCATTATTCCCAGTATATGAATTAAGTTGGTTAGAGCAGGATCTTAATGAGTACTACTATAGTTACTCGCCTTTGATCAAAATTCTGCCAATTTGACATTTTTAATAAGTTACTGCAATACAAAGTTGCCCTTACTTAAATTGTGGTAATTTAAACTTGTCTTTAAGACAATCTCAAAGACTGCCAACTTCTGTTAGTGTTAGAGGCAAGGTCTGGATTATTATGTATAATATACTTTTATACAATAAGATTCCATAGATTTTCAGGTAGGTTGTAGGGATGTACTGATATTGCTTTTTAGCCAATTACCGATATTAAAAACAGTATCAACCAATACTGATATCCAGCTAGGGTTTATTAGTTTGTCATTTTGTGTAACATATTCATAATTTATTGTGTTGAAAATTTGGCAACAAAACAATCCTTTTCATTAAAGATGGCAACACTGCATTAGATGTCATAGTTTTGTTTGTTATACAATTGGACTGTGGGCCTCTCTGTTGGGCTTAGTAAATGTGTTTTTAACCAGCTAGCTGGGTTAATATTGTGAGCTATGACTAAAAGATAGTTTTTGGTTTTCTAGGCTTTATAAGGTCTATTTCTCAAAGGATTTACACTTGTCCATATCCTGACCTATTTAAAGATGTGTATTTTAATAGCATATATATATATATATATATATATATATATATATATATATATATATATATATAAAATCAGGTCATCCCATAAGTAATGTTTTTTAGATTGTAATTTGAAGGACAAAAAAAAAAAGACTTTAATTTAGTATATATTTTCCATCGGAATCAGTGACACACTGCCAATGTCCTACGAGTTTTTCAATGCCATGTTTATAAAATTCAGGTGGTTTTGAGGCAAAAAACGTACAAAGACTGGTGTGCAGGTCATCTATAGTAGTATACTGTTTCTCGTCAAGTGTTTTGCAGACTCCTGAAGAGATAATCTGGAGGATATGGAAGTTTTCCCACTCAAGCTCCTCAATTTTTGCAGAAGTGATCCAAGTGGTATGAGGACATGCATTGTTGTGGTGGAACATGATTCCTTTCTGATTAACCAAAGGAGGTCTCTTCTTTTAGTGCAGTTCAATTGATCCAGTTGTTGACAGTAGACTTGAGTGGTGATTGTTTGGTTGTGTGGTAAGGTTTCAAAGTGTGTTACACCACCTTTATCCCACCAAACACTAAGCAAACAACTTCCAAGGGTGAAGATTTGGTTTTGGCTGTGGTGTCGCTGATTCTCCAGCACAAACCCACTGTCACTGGTGCTTAACATTCTGGTACAGTATACATTTTTCATCACCAGTCACTAAACAGTGCAAAAATGGATCTTGGAGTTCACAGGAATGAAGAGCTGTGCTAATGTTTACCCACACCCTCATGTGGCACCCAGTTTCCTAGCTTAGGCACTTTCCCAAGTTGTTGCAAATGTCAATGGATGGTGAATGGGGATGAATTGAGCTTCTGGGCCAATTCTTTGACAGTTGTTGAACAGTTTTCTTCAAGTGTGGCTAACAGCAGGTCATCATCAAACTTGGCAGGGTGTCCAGAGCGTGCTGCATCTGTCAAACAGCTGGACATCACCATTCCTAAACTTTTGAAACCATCTTTGACATTTCCTCATGCAGAATATCATTGCCATAAATGTCCTGAATGTTTCACATTGCTTCAGTAGCACTATTCCCTTTTTTGAACTCATAAAGCTTTATATGCCAGATATGCTCTTCTGATACTGCCATGTTTGAGGGGTTCACATAAAGCAAAACACATGTCTTCATTGGTCAAGGTCTGTAAAGTATGTAGTGAAACAAGATAGATCATATATCAGATATAACCTTCGGAAAATTTATGCTTAAACTGAGTAGGACTAGTTTAAACTTAATCTGTTGTAAAAAATGACATTAATTACTACAGGATGACTGTGTGTGTGTGATAAAATGATAAAATATTGGAAACTTCATCCTCTAGTCTTTATTCATAATTTTGGAAAAATCATACTGGTACTTTTGAAATCTCCCCTGATATTTTTTAAAATCTACTGATATATCAGTACATCCTTAGTAGGTTGTGTAATCTACAATGTGATTCCTTTACAGTGGTGCTAATTGGTGATTCAGGTGTTGGGAAAAGCAACCTCCTCTCTCGATTCACAAGAAATGAATTCAATTTAGAATCTAAATCCACAATTGGTGTAGAGTTTGCCACAAGGAGTATTGAGGTAAGAATTTGAAACATGTGTTTGGACTACATTAAATTAAGTCCAAAACTACAACAGTATGTGGTGAAAATCTCTCTATTCAATAGTGTAGTTTGAAAATTGTTTAATATAGAAAATGAGGGTACAAGTTGTATGAGGCTCCATAAGTTTTAACTAAGATTGTGATGTCTGGTTGACTTTATATTCTATCCACAGGTATATTGTGGGTTAGATTAAGTTATTAGTGTTTCATTAGAGCAGTGGTGCACAAACGTTTTTGATGTGAGGGCCAAGCAAAGAAAATAACTAAATGTATTAGCCTACTTACTTTCCATCTAAGTCATAAATTGGGTCACTTTTATATTCTAACTTTTTCATTGAATTGAAAAGACCCGTGGGGGACACATTTGCCCCGTGGGCCAGGGTTTGTGCACCACTGCATTAGAGTGTAGCTGTTATGGTCTTATTTCAGTGGGTATAGGTACATTTAAACAGATTATCATACACCTTCATTGTTGAAGCTTTGATTTAGTGGTACAGTAGGTAATAAAAATCAGTTTTGTATGAACCTAACTAATAGTCATTGTAGGAAATGAACTGTAGACCTAGTTAACATCAGAGCTAGTCCTAAGAATTTAGGGCAGTTTGGATGTGGGTTTAGTTACATCCAAATTATGTGAAATGCGTTTAATCTTTAGCAGCTGATATTAAGTTTAGCAGAGACCAGATTACACTAGGGTACATGATCATTTTAGATTGGTTAGTTATTTCCCACATGACTGATTTTGGCCAATCAGGATCTTTGTAACAAATTTCAATTTTATCAGATTTATGTAGCAGAGATTCAATTCAAAAGTAGTAGTAGTAGTTGAGGGAGGCAAATATCATATGTGGATGTTCACTGTAACATTGAGTATTAATAAAGGGTGGAATTAAACTCGCAGGTCGATGGAAAGACTATCAAAGCACAGATTTGGGACACAGCTGGTCAAGAGAGGTACAGAGCAATTACATCCGCGTATTACCGAGGTGCTGTAGGAGCCCTGTTGGTTTATGATATTGCGAAGCATTTAACCTATCAAAATGTGGAGAGATGGCTGAGGGAACTCAGAGATCACGCCGACCAAAACATAGTTATTATGTTAGTAGGTACGTCAAAATGGTGGTGGTGTTGCCTCAGATGCTTCTTCTTTTTATAACTCCTCATTCAACTCTTATGATTGGAGGACGTGCGTTACTAAAATGGTGGACGTGTGAAGAGGAAGTAACAGTAGCGAGTTAAGAGTTGGTAGAGAATTTTCATTTGCGAATTTCACAGGCAACAAGTCTGACTTGAGACACTTGCGGTCGGTCCCGATGGAGGAGGCGAAGGCATTCGCGGAGAGAAATGGTCTTTCCTTCATAGAAACGTCCGCCCTCGATTCAACTAACGTAGAGACTGCGTTCCATAACATTTTAACAGGTGAGATGTTGAGCCTTCCTCGAAGAGCGGCCAACAGGTAGAGTTCTTTGGTAATTGCTGCTCATCTATCCCCACTTACCTTCGGTAGAACTTTCTGCGCTTAAATGAAGCATTTGGATCGTAGCCCTTCATTTCATTGAGGGGAAGGGCCGTTCCACCACCACCTACTTACCATTGAAGGTATTCCCTAGTTTCTTTGCGAGCAGCAGTTACGAAATTGCTACATTCTTTTTACTCTTGACTTTTCATTGAGGCGTTTTGTAGATTGTACCAATTAGCAATGACCAAATATGGTTCATTAACGAACTGATTTTAGCATTTTATAGGCATGTCATTTTAATATTCTTTTGCTGTTAGTTTTTAACTTGATACTGAAGCGGCATGATGACCACTCATTGGAATATGAAATAGATTTGAAATAGTTCATTGAATTCATTTACCAGTAGCAGCATGTCCCTAATCTTATTAAACGTTTGAAATCCTAATACAAATTGTCTAAGTACTTGTGCGTACTTTTAGCTACCACATTCGCTACTCATCTGATTTAGTAACCACTTAAACATAACCTAATCCAGCCTAACTGACCTAATCTGATGCAACTTTGTTTCTTACCTTACCCAGTTTCTCTTGCTGTAATTTTGCTTAACCAAACCTGGCCTCTTCTAACCTCTGAATCCTACCCTAATAATTTTACTCGTATCGAATCGGATGGGTGGCATATTCTCAAGATAGAAGTACGGACGTGGTATTTAGAATTGCTTTTGATAACCTGTTATTCATAACCGATTGGGTTTGAAGTTAGGCGCTAATGATGTCTCTCTCCATTGCATGCTGCCTTTAGAAATTTACAGAATTGTGTCTCAAAAGCAAATCCGAGACCCGCTCGGTCACGAGGATAACTCGACAGCAGACGTAAAAGCGATCCACGTGGAACCAACTGTTAACGCGGATAATGTTCGAAAACAGTGTTGCCAACAGTAGACGATTTAAACCGGACAAGGTCATGGTCATTCGTGTTTAGTTAACTGTTGCCTAGATTACTAATAATGCATGGAATCCTTTCCTTATATTGATTTTTTTTTTTTCTCGCACCTTCATTGGCTTTTTATCAAACGGCGTTTTTAGCTTTAATTATTGCTGGTGGGTAATATTTCGTCCCCCACCCCTCCTCCTTTATCATAATTTGTAGATTCCATTGAATGTGGTTGCTTCATTTGGATGTTGATAGAGATTACGAGAGTAGAACTTAAACGAACCTAATTTTCGAGCTTGGGAGCAGTAACATGGAAATTGCCAACTTGCATACCCTATCATAACCCTTATTCGAAATAAGCCTACTTTAAAAAACCATGACATTCGTAATCCAATATTAGGTTTAGTAGTTTTGTCACTATACTTTGTCCCGAACATGTTTATTTGATTGGGATAGGGAAGTTGGTTGAGCTTGCATTGATTGGGAAGTATGGTGTCTGGAATGAATGACTATGGGAGTATAGAAGAAAATGTTACAAATGCATATTTCCATCATAATGGCATCCAAAAGTATACCTGGTTAAGTGAGAGGGGGGGGAATATGCTCTGATGTGTGATGCGAAAGTTGGTCAGGGTTTGAATAAAGGTTTGTTGGACAGTTTGTGCGAAGTTTTGTGGGTGTTTGGTATGAAAGGGAGTATGTGTGGATAGACACAGAATAAAGGTGGCAACAGTATAGAAAAATAGGTCAAAGCCCTCGAGGAGGTAGATAAACAAGTGAAGGTACAGGATATGTTACTGTATGTATAGCGAATGCAGAGAGAGAGAGAGAGAGAGAGAGCGCGCGCGTGTGAAAATATTTTGGTGAATGCAAAAGCATGTTAAACTAAGTTATGGGTGAAAAAAAAAGTAGATTGGGATTGAAGATGAATGAGCAGCATGTGTAGGGAACAGTTATTCTGAAAATTTAAAAAAATGTAAGTCAGTATGGAATAACTGGTAATATTGAAAGTTAAGATTGTCCATTATTAGTAAGCAAATAGCGAGAGTGAGTGAGTGTATTTTAGTGAGCTAATACATAGACAAACGTGAATGCAGTTGTTTGGGTGGCGTGTGTAGAAGTGTACGCCAAGAGTAGAAGGCTTAAAAGAAACTAAATGAGCAGTATGCAGCATGAAAGTTGGTAGGAATTGATGAGATATGTAGTGAAGTGAAATTTGTCTTAAGATAACGTTTGATTTCGTATAGGTTTGGAATTTTTGGATGGTATGGTACCTTCTGGTGGAGTCTCGCCACTCGATATTTGGGATTCTCTTCGCTCTTTAGAATCATTCGCCTAATAAGCTTCTCTTCGTACTGGGTGCTACTTTATTCCTAGTGGTGATCCATTTGTAGCTTGTGTTGTAATTGATGCGAGTGTTTGGTCCCGAGTTCAAGCGTCCTACCCACCCTATGTTGAATGGGAAATAGGTTCTTGGTTGATGAACGAGAGAAGAATATTGAAAAGGAAGTAACAACTCCCATTTTGACGTTGCATTGTTTACAAAATATGAAAGGATTTGCTTTTACATTCATTTGTAAGTTGAATAGGTCATATATGAAGCTAACACGTTGCATTCTTTGTTTTGGCGAGTTGTGTAGCAGGTTTTGCATAGTGTTAATACACCGCCCTCCGGGCTGTTAATTTGAAGGATCTGCCTGGGTTCGACTCTCGGCACGGATCTTAGATTTCGGCGATTAAGATCCCTCTCTGGATCGGATCCCACAGTAAAGTGTAGATTCACTCCGTTACACGTCCTTTTTAAGACGTTACGAAAGAGATTAACCTCAAACGCTGCTGTTCGTAACTTTCATAAATAAAGTGGAGTAAATACTTGATCCACTATTCGCATCTCGTCGTTTCCTTAAAGAATTTCGATGCAAAACAACTCAAATTCAAATGTTTTTGTGTAAATGAACTTCTCTTTAATTATGTCCCCGACCAAATGAATTTGGAAGGGACCATACTGAATTGCATTTGTCCTTCCCGTCACACACACCTGTCTGGGCCGTAACTTTTGAACAGTTCCACATAATGGAACTTCGCGAGCAAGAATCAGGTTATTGCACGAAAGGTTAAGGTTACAAATACAAGAGGGAGGGACACAGTTTTTGTTAGAACTTTTTGAATGAATGGCATTTCAGGAGTTAGAAGTTTTAGGTGCAAGAGGCGTAAGGTGAATATTGAAGTGTGCGAGGTTAATATAACATTGTAATTTGTATACAATTGATGAAATGACTCGGTTTTCAATTAAAAATTTATGCTCAAACGTGGTTCGCTTAACTATTTTGACGTTTTTTCTATTTTTCGTTTTTGCATTTGTAGTCTTCCTTTAATAGGAATCATATATGCGCACTCCAGTCCAATGCGCAACTATCGATGTTATCACCAGTTTCGTTTTCATATACCTCTTTCGCCTGAATTAGCGATCACTGAAACCACTATTTATTTAGTCTGTAAACGGATTGTATTTTGCGTTTCATACCGAACAGTAGTAAGCTATTGGATTACAGTAGAACTTATCAAAGAATAAGTGTTAAATTAAAGGGTTGCAGTAAGAATGATTATAGAAATGTAGTGTTTTACGCGTTTTAATTGAAAGTGATTTTTGAAGGAAAATTGCCTTGACACATTTGGCCAAAGAAATTTTTAAGTCTCCTTCTTAAGCGGTACTTTACGTAAAATTTACCTATAAAAGCATGGTGAATTAATCGAGAACGCTGTAATCGAGTTTAAATTATAAATGCGCAACCCAACCCATATAGAATCGCTTAACTTTCAAACTGGTGCGTATGTAAAATGAAGGTCGCTCGAATTGGCTGTCAACATCCCGTTGCATTCAGTGTTAAAGCGAGTATTTTATAAATCTTTTAACAAAACCGAAAGTGGTTTTTATCGTTACCATGTTATGATGCAGTTTGTGGTACACACTGATTCACCCACTCTTACGTGCTCTTATTCACTTTAGTTACTTACCCACCCCTTGAGCGTTACCGTAACTGCGTTTAAGGCTAGGTTCCAAGTCTTGAAACGGGGTTATTTTTAGATACTTTTAGCTTCGCTTATGACAAGCGTTTTTTAAACAAAATATGTTTTGAACCACTTAAGATTTTGCCGCACGAGGTTTTTTGTTGATAACCATTAAACTTGCTCTTATGCCGTACAGTACAATATGCCATCGTGCATATGGTCCGTTTTAGGTAGGGTATAGTAGTAGTGGTTTTTAGTCTTTTATCAAGGTTTTGCATGACAGTAATGGGGAGGTGATTGTATATTAGTGGGGGGTGGGGAAATAAGCGTGTTTCATCATTTAGTGACGAAAAAAGTGTAGTTGCGCAGTCTGTCTTCGAGTAGTTGTGTGGCATTTGGTTTTACGGTACTGGAGAGTAGACATTGTGATGCACCCGTTGGAATTTGAAATCTATTCAAGAATGCATTTCCCTCGACCTTCGCTTTAATATTTTACTTCTCAGCATGAAGTTGAGGCAAAATTTGTTTGAAAATAATTAACCTTTGCTTTTTGAACTTGGTGTTTTCATCGCATCAATTTCGCTGTGATTTGACAATAAACGAAATGTAATTTGGCGTTATTCAGTCTCGCATACTTCATTCCTTGCGGGTTATAGGATGTAAAAAGAACCGCCTTTCTGCGCGTACATTTTCCTAAATCTGTTGCGGTGGGGGGGGTATATATTTAATTCACTAAAAAATCAATTATTAGCATCAGTCGATACAATTCAAGTTATAGTTGCTGTACTTCTATTCAAAGAAAACAATTCCCCAAGTTTAGGTCATTTCCCCGTTTTGCGCAATCTGGTTTATCGCCTGGCAAGTAGCAGTGTTCATGCTTCAAAACAGTGAAAGGAAACTTAATTTAGCTGTTTGGTATTTTAGTAAATGTAACTATCAACTTCTCCCCCTCTGTTATCCTAATTCATTCTATTATAGATGAATTATGCCGGTTAGAGCAATTAAAATTGACCTAAAGGAATTCAAAATTCTATTGGTGGTAGACCCTAATTTCTTTTAAGAATAGCTAAGTCCCTATAGTTATACCATGCCTAAGTGTAACTAATTAGGAAGTGAGGGAGTGTAGTCACGCGTTTATAGTTTTACTTGTAATAGTATCTTTCTCATTTCAGTTTAGTGAGACAGAATTAGCCATTTTTCCTCGTTTCAAAAATGTCCCCAGTATCGTATTTGACACGTGAATGCTTTCATACGAGTTGTCATTTTTTAGTCAGTTTCCTTTGATGTTAAAATAAGTTATGTATGGGTGAACTTGGGAAGGTAAATTGGAGCGAGGTTGATTCTAATGAAGTTTAAAATGGCATGTTTGAAGTTCAAACTACAACTCATAATTTTATTAGTCTGTTTTTGCGCGAAGGTTTGGGTACTTGTTGAAATTACGTGAAGTTCGAATCTTTCAAAATTACCATATCAAAATCATATTAGTTACTCGTTATAGGCCACAACCCGATTCGGAACCGTCCAATTGGTTCCGATGGATGCAACGGCATTTGGACTCGTCGTGAATCAACTCTTAATGTCATACTCGAAAAGACGTTGAGATTGCGCGAGACTGTGTCGCATTCTTCTTGGGAGGTCGTGGATTTGAACCCGCATTGGACGGACCCCCCCTCCCCCATCTTTTAACCCTTTTCTAACCCCCAACTGAGGTTAATCTTTAAACTCAACATTCGGAATAGGATTTGATTCCCACCTAATCTGACTGTCCATATTTTTTTTTTTCGTCTCCCACGAACAGAAATCTACCGGATCGTCTCCAGGCAACAACTACCAGAGAGTGGGGGAATGGACCCTCCCGGCGGACCCTCTTTTAGCGTGACCCCAACGGAGGAAAACACCAGTTCTAATACCTACAACAAATGCTGTCGTTAACGGATGGTTTTAGGTTAAGTCTTCTCCTCATTTGTCCGTATTCAACTCCACTCCTACGTACGTCGATCCGCTAGAAATGAACGATTCGGATAAAGAATTCTTATCCGGATCCACTGATCATAATCCGGGTCGGGTAATAATTATCCGAAGAATGAACGAACGAAGGACTTTTTTTTTTTTTCGCACGATTTTGGATAATTATTTTCAGACTCCTTTCAATAGAATCATTGTCAAAACTCTCTAAAAAAAAAATCTTAAATTTTCAGTTGTTAATTTCTTAATCACTTCATTAACCATTTCCTATAATCACTCAGCCCGAGTTTTTGTTCAGTGATTATACGAAAGCGTTAACTTCATGAAGTCGGTGAGAACAACAATTATTATTCATTGCAACCCACTAACTCAACATATAAAGGTATACACACATTATATATATATATATATATATATATATATATATTAAATAGAAATGTTCCCATTCGAAGGGGATATCAAAGTATTAATAAAAATTTAATTTTTTTTTTTCTACGGTTGAAATTGAAAATAAACGCAGCCCAAATCAATGAATGAGAACTTATAGATTAGTAATAGCTTTATTATTATTATTAACAAAACCATGTTTTGTGACCATATTTAGTTTATACTTTCTAGGCTATATTTGCACTATTTGTAATTCAATTGTAAATAATATATATATATATATATATATATATATATATATATATATATATATATATAAAATGTTTGTTTTTAAGGTGTCTTTAACCAAATTGTTTCTTCCACGATAACTTTCCAATATTTATTTCTTAAAGTATTTGAAAACAGTTTCCTTTTTATTTATAAATGGGGTTTCTAGCTTAGATTTATTATTTATTATCATCAGTATAGGTTTGGTATTAAATATTATTTAATATACAGAGAAAGATTGTGATATTTCAATAGCTTAAATATAGGATAGTCTTCACAACTATATATATATATATATATATATTAGTACTATGGATAAGCTTTTTATTATTTGAAATGAAAGATTGTCATAGTTTGGAAACCTATTCTTTAATCAAGTTTTAGTTTTAAAAGACAATTATTAAATCCTACTTAAATGTAGGATTTTAATGCTGATTACGGTTAAATCCTACACTCTGTGACTGATTAATTACTGCTTAAAAATATTATTAAAAATGATTCTATAAATATTTTTATGAATACCGCAATTTGCGGTTAAACTTCGTTCCTTTATCGAGTCTTAGATGCCATATTTTTAAAATTTATTTAAACCGTTCGGATAGGTTTTGTAGCTAACTGGTAAAGGGTTTCTTTTCACAATTATCGTACATCTTTCGAAATGCTTTATTATTTATCACTTAACATTTGGAGGTTTCATTTTTTAATGTTAAAATTTGAGACATTAAACTTTTCTCAATTTTTTTTTCTTTTCAAAATTGGTCATTGGATTCAATTTAACTTTTTTTTTTTTTAATAATTAATGTGGGCGCTTTTTTAAGTGTTCGTAAGTTTGAAGAAGGTTTATTGTGATGTGTTCATCATTGTTTTCACTTCGCATTAGACATTTTTTTGTAAAAGCCATTGTAAAATAGGCACATTTGCAATAAAAGATTAAGCTAAATAAATCTACCCGTTTGGAATTTTTCAAATTCATTGCCTCGCCGCCCCCATATAGACCTTTTTCACAACTGTTGCGAAAGATTAGGTTGAAATCGGGCGCAAATCAAACTTTTCGTCCACTTTTAGTCAACCTAACTCGACCTGACTGGGTATGACCTAATTCTACCCAAATCGGTGTTGGTTTCGACTCGTTCATCATTTTGGAGGAGTTGAAGTTCTTTTGGTTGAAAGGAATTTATGGTTTGCTCCAAATTGCTAAGTGAGAAACTGGTCCATATTGAAGTTGTTACACCACTGACTGGAGGGTAATTGAAGACTAATCGGTGATCAGTATACGGAGTGTCACTAGGCAGAGGGTAAGGCAGTTGGGTGAAGGTACGCTTCCACGGAGTGACTATCGGATGCAGGAATGCGAGGGCGTGTTGCATTTTCTGGGAGGCAAATTCCTCTCTCGTCTTCGTCCCTCAGTGATACTGCCATGTCGAGCCATTTGAAAGGACACCGCCTAAATTGTTAGGGTGCTCATCTTCAGTGGGTTTCTAGTCTGTTTTTTTTTTCTCTATTCCGGTACTTGGTTCGCCCCCACCAGGTGGTTGGTCAAAGGTGATAGATTTGATGTGGCAGCTCCTCCGTGTTAGTGTTTATGGTCCACTCCTCTATCACTTTCTTCAGTCTTTGTTGCTAGTTTCTCCCGAAATAGTTGACAACACTCCAGCATCGAACTTGTAGTTAAGTCGCTCGTGCATCATTAACAGTCTTCCCCCTATATCTTTGCACTGGGCCTTGCACCCTATTTATGCATTTTGGAACTGATTCTACTGCTACATGTCAAGACTTCCCGTGAAGTTCCCCGATCTTTTGGGGTCTTCATTTTCGCTGCTGCCAGTTTAAAGCAGCAGCAGCAGCACTGGGCATCATTGTTTTAACCTGTTAAAGTAAACTTCGGAAGCTTGTTTTTAACTTCACTGTGGCCACCTCTTTGCGTTCTTAACATCATTGACAATTGTTTTTTGTATTAGTGAGATTACTATTTTTAGTTAAATGAAACTGGGAAATTTTGATGATTATTGCAATTAGTAGTCTCAGAAAAAAAAAAAATAAATAAATATATTTATCCAAGATCTTTTGTTCGGGAGTGGACAAACATTCAGTCGACCTCCTTTTGCTAAAGGGGTAACTCGGGTGGTTTAAACGCGGGTGATTTAAACAACAAAGGTTATACGATGGACGGGCCTACATCTTTACCGGTATCCGAACCACAGGTCCCCACATCTGGACGCGTTGAACGGATACCATTCGGCTAAACAGACCCAACGTCGCTTAACTTCGCTTAAGTTTCATGGGAAATATGTTCATCTGAAAGAGTAGGAAAATATATACAAATTTAAATTAACTTCTGAAAAGTTTTTTTTTTAACGTAAAAAAATGCAAATTTTGGAACTTTTCACTTAGAACAGTTTGTCAAACGAACGGTTGAAGGTTTTTATATATGAATTATAACCACTTTATTACATTAACTTACTATATAAACTATTGGCAATTATTATTAAAAACGTAAATGCGTACGGCTTTCATAATAACATTGACTTATATTATGGAGATTGATGGAATTGAATGGAATTTATCATTTTCTCGTTGCAGAAATAAGTCTTACTGCTGCTACAGTTATCACTTAATAATAATAAGTGTAGTTACTTTTGTCTTGTCTTCCATTTGTAAAGATCCATATGGACCCATAATAGCGCTTTGTGCATATAATTTTGCAAATTAGCAATGACCACAATTTTTATGCAATCGCAACAACTAGTTATTTACTGAAATCAAACTATTCCGCAGTCAACAATTTTGCGTTCAGTGTTACTATATAAAAATGAAATGGACCCCTTTAAATCAGAAGAGGAAGAGAGCAAACTAAATGGACTTTTTTAAATCGGAAAGGGAAAATTATTTTGCCAATTATACTGTGTGAAGAAGCATTACTCATTTCAATTGTTTTCCCATCCTTTTTACTTATTCATTGAACTGTTACCTCTTCTGCTGTGCATTCACTTTAGTTATCAGAATATATCAAGCAATCGATGGGTTCTTTTCTTTGTCATTCGAGATATATTTGTCGACTTCTGAAATAGATCGGTGGTCTTTAATATACTTGCTTCATTTGTACAAAGACCCTACTTCTCCAGGATAAAGTTAAACCCTTGCTACGGTGAAGGGTTAAATGTACGTTAATATACGTTTCCCGTATTTGAAGGGTTAATGAATTGGATAGCTAACGAATCCTTCGTTCCATCCCTTCGTATCGCATTGCAATTTTAGGAACGTTTTAACATTGCTAGTGTCGACACCCTTCTTTGCATCCTGAAACAAGAAGAAAAAAATAGGAAGTCGTAAAACACTGTACATATAGTATCTTATTACCCATTCCCCATTCCCCATTCTTTATGGGGTAGGCACGACGCTTCGGATCGGGACTGAAAAAAAAAAAAAAATCCATTACAAATAAAGCATCACCTCAACCTGTAGGGGAACCAGTGTTACATTTCATGATAAGGTTGGGGTGTACCTCTAGTGGTGCGTTGGGTGAAACAAGTTTCCATTCGCACACCGCAAGAGCCAATTTTGTTCGTTCATTGTGCAACGTTGTATCAACGTTGCAATATAACGTTTAAATTTTACGTTGACTACATCAGTACAACGTTAATTTCTGACATGCTCAAGATTCAACCAGGATACAACGGTGTATTTATGTAGTGTGTGTGCTGGGAATTCCCCCCAATACGTATGTGCAAGTATAAAAAAAATAGCATCCATGTACATATCTGTAAATCACAAATTCAGTAGCGAAGTTGTTGCTTTTAGTTACTGAGCAGCTGTGCGAGGAAAAAAGCTGTATACTGCATAGAACAATAGGACATGAATATAGCAGGCAAAAAGAAGAAACTAATACCTCGTTCCAGCTGATAACGCAGGCAGACTTTTTTCAAACACCACCACGTCATTGTTAGTGGCCCAAATTTAATTTTTCATTACTTTTATTTACTGTAATAGTACCACCTTGTAAACTATAAGAAAAAAATGGTTTTTATTCACTTTAGAAATAGCGAGTAGCGGTTTTAATTCTTCTGAAATGTAGCTCCCCTACTGCTTTCGCTACATTTCCTCAAAAGCAGCGGCGCTACTTCTACCACTTATGAAAAAAAGTAGTGTTGCTACTCCCAACACTGCAAATTATACAACTACAATATGACGTACCCCTATCGTAGTGTAATCACTAATATTGACAGTCACTCAACTCGCTCTTAACTCTTTCACAACGCTACTACCCGGATAGAAATTACTCCCTGTATTGCGCTTTCTCCAAATCCATATATGCCACATACACTTTTTTCTTATCACTTAGTTTCTCAGTCAGGCAGCTCGCCGCAAACACTTGGTCAACACATCCTTCTCTAAAGTACCCTTGCTCCAACCAATGGATTCATAACCTTTTTCACACTTCATTTTTTCATTGTCAGCTCACTTCCACATACTTTTTCAACTCTACTAAAAAACTTATACTCCTATAATTTTTTTCACTCGCTTCCATCAGCTTTTTTTTATATAGTGGCATTTCTTCTACAACCACTGAAGTACCATTCTACCTTTACATTTGAAGTTAAAGTTGAAGGACCCTTATTGATAAAATAAATGCAATTTACAATTTTTTTTTTTTTATTTTTTTTAACAAATAATTGTGAAATTGAACTATTTATTTTGCTTAAATTGGCCCTGAAGCTTTGGGCTTTACTCGGTGCGTGTGCAGAGACGCTCCTCATTACTTACGTCGTTTCTACAGGGTGTCCCGTAAGTCTGGACCCATAGGGATTTATAATATATTTTTTTATTGTTATTATTATTATTTTATTATTATTTTTTTATTATTTTTTATTATGATTTTTATTTGTGGGGCCACTTGAAAGCCAAAGTGTACGAGGTCAAACTTCAGAACATTTTCCACCTTAAAGCACGCATTGTGGAGGCGTGTCAAGAAATTTCTGCGACTGTGATTCAGAAAGTGCTGTCGCAGTGGAGATTGCGTCTTCAACTATGTGTGCGACACAACGGCGGACACTTTGAACAGATTATGTAATAAATTTTTGGACTATTTTGTAATTTTATTATTTTTCCCTATGGGTCCAGACTTACGGGACACCCTGTATTCATTTATATACTGCGTGGTCATTGCAGTTAAATGCATATATATATATATATATATATATATATATTAGTGATGTAGGTCACATCCGCATCCGCGGAACATCCGCACGTTTTCTCGCATCCGCACCCGCATCCGCACTTTGGACTGCGGATGTCGTGCGGATGTGGACCGTTGAGATAAAATGTCATTAATAAGCGGAAATTATCAAATTCTACTATATTAATAGAACTAGTTCATTGTGCGCAAAAGTGATGCAAGCGACAAGACGAGAGGCTGTTCTTGTATGAAGTTACTCTCTTGCAACCTACTTAGATCCACGTTACAAAGCTAAGTTATTTTCACCTAGTGACAGAACCAACACCTTCAACAAGCAAATCTATCACAGAATCTCTCTCTCAGTTTCTTGAGTCAAGCAGCAATGACGAGACCTACGCGATGTCAAAAGATGTAGTAAAAATGATCGAGAGCTATCACCAAGAAAAACGCCTGGCTGCATGTGACAATCCTATTAGTTGGTGGAAAAATACGCAGAATATCTATCCATACTTGAGTAAACTTGCAAGGAAACATTTAGCCTGTCCTCCAACAAACGTACCAAGCGAGAGATTATTTAGCAGTGCTGGATTAATATATGATGAAAAGAGAAACAGACTGGCAGCAGAAAAGGCAGAAAAATTAATGTTCCTTAAGCATAACCTTCCTATAATTAAGTTTGAACATTAAACGATGAACATCTTAGTTTACTTTATTTTAATTACTCATTTATAAATATGCCTAATAAAACTTTAAACTTAATATAAATAGTTATCAAGCTAATTAAAGATCTCTTTCTATAAGGGTGGAGGTTGGGGAAAGAGGTCGGTGGGGTGCATTTGAGTTGGGTTCACGTCCCGCATCCTGGTAACACAATTATGGTTTCTAATTGTGGCTGAAACTCGACAAAATATAACGAATTTATTTGCAGACGAATTCACTAATTGATTTCTATATTAGTTAGATGCTTGATATTATTTTATATGTTCAGAGAAAAGTACAGCAATTATTGTACAATTAATCAATTATACTACATTATAGCTACAGCTCTCTCTATATAATAACTTATTATATACGTTAAACACAACAAATCTCGAATATATCCTAAAAAATAACGAAAATGTAGACATCCGCATCCGCGGATGTTGAAATCAAACATCCTCATCCGCATCCGCGGATGTGAAAAAAATGACATCCGCTACATCACTAATATATATATATATATATAAACCACCAAAGCAGCTGATCAGGACACGCCACCGAGTAAAGCCCAAAGCTTCAGGGGCCTAAATTGATCTATAGCTTTATCTACTTGATCTTGGGTAATTTCTTTCCATTTTTGTACGATAACTTCTTTCAAATGTTCGACATTTCGGATCTTATGCTTGTACACTTTCTCAGCCAACATTTCCCATATTCCGTAGTCTACGGGATTCAAATCTGGACTATTAGGGGGTCAATCTTTTGGGTAAAGCAATTCAGGAACATTATTTTCTAAAAATTCAATAGTTGACTTAGCGGTATGCGCCCGAGCGCCAGCCTGTTGGAATAAGAAGTAACCATTATTCGCCAATCGTCTCATTTCGGGCAGCATTTGTTCCAACAAAGTTTCAATGTAATAGCGGGCGTCTACTTTGATGTTTGGCTCTACGAAAAAAACAGATGTCTTGCCTAGTTTAGACACACCGACCCATACCATTACGCTGGCAGAAAAATGATTACGGGTAGCATAAAGTCTATCATCTGGTATTTCATTTTTACGATTAACTCTTGAATACACACTGTCATTTTGGGAATTTCGCGGTGGTTCTACCGTAAACTTCTTTTCGTCAGTAAAAAAGCCAAGGTCTACTTTTTCGGGAGTGATATTTCTTAACATGCGTTCAGAACAAACAACTCTTTTCTGTTCGTTAATTTCTGCCC